>OZ007535.1:8240540-8631938 GCA_963931895.1 Eupithecia pulchellata
GATTCAGATTCAATAACTGTTTCTGTAGGCTTACAAAATGAGCACTTAGACAAGTCAAACTTGATACAGATAATTATTATAAAAAAAGAAATAATTTGTTATTGATTTCTCTTCACTTCAATTCCTATGTGGAATCAAGTTTTAAGTAGCTATAGCGTACGCTATGGCGAATGCTAAGGCGGCGTTGGGAACCTCCGATAAACCAATAATAATTATAATTGCGGAGCTGGTTAGAAATTAATGAAACGAAAATGCTTCTTCCACTAGTGCACAAAAAAAGTGAAGAGAAATCAAACACATTGTTTCTTATATTTTTGTTATGATAGTGCGTATTTTTGCTATGGCGCTCATTAGGGGAGGCCTATGTCCAGCAGTGGACTAGTATAGGCTGATGATGATGATAGTGCGTAAGCCCTCGTACGTAATAACGGGGTAATCTCTATGAAATTAAATAATATCACAAAAATTCTCGATTTCGGCGGGACTTGAACCCGCTACCTTCCTTCAGTACGGGCTGCGCTGACCGATGCGCCACGAAATGAAGTTCACCAACCTTATTTCTTATTTTATAATGTATGAAATTTGATTTGTCCGAGTGTTTATTTAGAAAGCCTAAATAATTAAAGGTGTTCAAATCTGAAATGCAGATCATAGATTTTTCCCGCGGCGCGGCGGCGGAAATAGTACACGCCTCCAGTGTTACAGCGATCCCTCGCCCGCTCAATCACGCTACAGTGGTTTTTGAAGATTGCTTGCAATCTTCAAAACGTCGATATAGCTCACTGAGCTCTGCCGCCACCGGTGATAATCTCATGTTTTCTGACTCCTACGCTACATACTGCCAACATCGTCGCGGGCTTTTAAGGCACCAAACTGCATGCTAATGTTTGGTGAGTTATCCAACGGCAAGGTCCATGACATAGTGTATACTGTATAGGATCCCTAGAATATGTCACAGTCAAATCTAACAGTATAAGTACCAATTACTTTACCTGGTCAGGGTTTTCATCAGAGAAAGTGATAGAAGTAAGCTTATAGTCCTGGACTAGGAGGTATTCATTGACCAGGAAGTTCAAAGCTCTCTTCTCATGTGGTTTGAGAGATAGCTCATTGGAAATATTATTGGTGTTCTTATCTAGGTTTGAGTCTCCATCTGTAATAATAAAATAAGAGATAAGAACGAAATAATTAGGTATTGCAAATTGGTTTTATATGAAGTTAAGCATTTAGTATGTACCTTAACACAAGCTCAGCTTAGCTTGGGGCTAGACGAGGCTGTGAGGATTGTTTAGCATTATTTATTATTATAATAACAATAGACTCAGTCGACAAATCTTAATAAGCTGTCTTAACAACAGCTTTGGGTTAACAACTCTGGGTTAAATATTTTTATAAATATAAATTTTATAAACAGTACATTAACACATGTAGTGTAGTTCTTTACCAGATCTACCATAAATGTGTAGTGGTCCTAAATGACCACTAGATTAAAATAATATTATGTCTACAATAAATAAACATACAAAAACATAGTTTTTATTAACTCACCAGCAAACTGAGTAAGATTGGCTCGCAATGAATTAATAGTTTCCCTAGCTTTCCTTAATTCAAACTCTAATACGGCAACATCACCGCCACTGCCTCCTCGATCCCCTCCGCCATCCTCGGAATACCTCGCCGTGTCGAGAGAGTCAAGGGTGGCCTGGCTCGGTGAACGGTCTAAAAATATTAATCTGGTTAATAATCTATTAATACTTCATGATAAGATGAATGAATGAATGAATTATATATTGATGATAATGATACATTCATTTATTTAAGTTTAAATGCAAATAATTATTTCCATCCAAAAGTTGCCTGGAAAAGATAGCTTCTAAGAGGTAGGGCCGCCCATTGTACTTTTCTTATGTAATGTCTTTTGTTAAAAGGACTTAAAAAGGAATTACAAAAAATGTTTTTTGCAAATTGAGACTGGAAGAACAGATAATAAGAAACAGCTTTCTAAAACAGTATTGCAAGCAAAAGCTAACAAGTGCATGGTCATTTTAGTAAACAATATCAAACTCTTTCTATACAGATATAATCTGTCATAGAAATAGGAAACCAGAAAGAAAGAGCAGATATTTTTTTAGTTATACAATATACTTTTGTTAAAAGGACTTAAAAAGGAATTACAAAAAATGTTTTTTGCAAATTGAGACTGGAAGAACAGATAATAAGAAACAGCTTTCTAAAACAGTATTGCAAGCAAAAGCTAACAAGTGCATGGTCATTTTAGTAAACAATATCAAACTCTTTCTATACAGATATAATCTGTCATAGAAATAGGAAACCAGAAAGAAAGAGCAGATATTTTTTTAGTTATACAATATATTTTTAATTAAACATATCTATTTAAGTTATACAATACTTCCAAATGAAGGTTCTTATGCTATAAATGAGATTTACACATCTGTGGACTAAAGGATCTTCACAACAAAAAGAATTGTCAAAAATATTCTTTGCAAAAGGGCTTACTATAAAATATCTAGACGACGAAAAAGTTTGGGACAAGTTTTGCTCCAACTTGAAAACTAACAATCTAACAAGGTAAAGGTTTCTTGTTCGCTTCTTTACTTTACCTTAAAAAGATTGAAGTGAACAATGAATCAAAGTGATCACTTTATTTCCTATTTATTACTTATTTAACTTCTATTTTGTGACATGTCCAAGGGTACTGTAAGGTCTAAAGGAAATAAAGCACTTTGATTTTGATTTTGATTTGGAACACACTCAAGGATCTCAAGATACAAGCATTTATGCTTAGTTTACCTTCGGTTGGCACCGTACATTATTGCTGTGTAGTGCCATTGTAAACAAATGTGACATTTGTTATTTATAAATTACTTTCAATTTTCTATTATTTTATTGTAAGCATATTAACTCACATGGACATTGAAACGATTAAATACAAGTAATAAACAACTCTTAGTTTACATATCACGGTCTGTTGTTAGTAAAATTAAACTAATGTTAGACATTCCTTGCAGATGATTCATTTATCTAAATAGTGTGGAAAAATACCATCTGTACTAAAGATGAATGATTGTAGCTTTTACATGATTACTATTACACTTTGTAATAGTAATCATGTAAAACATGACAACCACTGTGGCGCGGTGGGCGAAGGTCCGCCTGCGTCGCAGGAGGTTGCGGGTTCGATTCCCGCCTCAGGACAAATATTTGTATGATCTGCAGATATTTTTTCAGGGGTTCTGGTTGTTTTCTATGTATAATAAAAAATATCTATCTATTTAATAATACCTATTGTATTATTGTATATCAGTCATCTAGTACCCATAACACAAGCTCTGCTTAGCTTGGGGCTAGATGATGCTGTGTGGATTGTCCAGCATTATTTATTGATTTATTTTATTTATATTTATTTGTAAAGTGTAATTTTCCTGTTTTTATGTACTTTTCTTCTTTGGAGTGCAATAAAGTGTATTGTACATAAGTATGTATTGTATTGTATTATTTGTGGTGATGTTGTTATGAGACTTACGCATAGAAGTAAAATCTGAAGCTCTGGGAACATGTTGTTCAAAGTTTCCAGGATTGGAAAAGAACTCTCTCAGTTGGGGCAGTTCCTTGCCACTTTCGACCAGTTCAGTATGTAGCTCTAAGGCAGTAAGGAAATAGTTGTCCTTTAGCAGTTTTGTGGCGATATCCTCGTAGGCTAAATGAGGAGGCGATACGAACGAACTCTCTTCCATATCCTTGTAGGGATTCATGACTGTTTACGGCATTTATTCGATATGAAATTTTTGATCATCAAAACCAATGGCAAAACTAATTTAATCTTGTCTCCTAGTGCCCCCGAAGGAACCAATTTTATTTGTAAAATTACATGAAAGCAAATAAAATTTCAACGTCGAACGAAAATATTTTGTTGATGACCTTTGTGACTTTGACATTGACTTTGCAGGTTGCAGATGACAATCTTTTCAACAAAACTGGGGTGCGTTCAGAGGCTCAGAGTGCGGTTGTTTGGTGTAAATTTTAACTTACCCAAAGGTTCAGAACGAGTCGGTTGTTTAACGTCAAAGTTGACATTATCATGACAAAACTGACGTTACCGTTGCCGGACGTTCTTTTGTTTTGTTTTTGTTTTGCGGTTACTTTGAGGTAAATTGTATCTACTGACTGTAACTACGATCTATAACTGATAAATACTGAAAATTTTGAAATTTACTGTAGAAATCTTGATATGTAGATAACAAACTATGACAACGGAAAATATGACAGCTGTCAATGTCAGAGTGTTTTTCGTCGATCGAATTACACCGGTAAAAAGTTGCAACCGTCGCAGGTTGTGAACGCTTTAGTTAATAACAACCGAGCGTTTCTCCTGAGGTTATGAACGACCTAGTTGCACTCCGAGCGCGCTCGAGCGTAGGTTGTGAACGCACACAACCTACGCTCGATTACGCTCAATTTACACCAAACAACCGCACCCTGAGCCTCTGAACGCACCCCAGCATGTACTTCAGATAATGGCCTTAGGCAAGGATGGCACGCATAATCGTGAAGCTTTCCACATTTTTCGAAAAATATCAGGAGTTTATTCCATTTAACCGAATTTATAATCTTCGAAGTTATGTGACACCTCCCTCCCACACTGACCGACACTGGCAGAGTCGCTCGTGGCGAAAAGCAAGCAGCGCCATAAATAAAGAAGTTGAAAATATTTTCAATAAAATAAAAATAAAAAACTCCTCCAAAAATAAATATATCGTGCTCAAACTAAAGATTATAAACGGTTGGCTGTTGAGCTAGCTGGATGTTGGCTGTGGTTGCGGTTGTTGTCCAACAAGCTCATACCTACTTCTTCGGTGGATGGATAAACCACCATAAATTGAGCAAGCATCCCTTGTACTTCAGAGATCAAGGCCACACCCACCCACTTCTTCGATATGGCAACACAGAGGTTACAATCAAGGAGACAAAAAAAAACTTTCGTGTCAGAATGACGTTTCAAAGTTGAAGTTGCAGTCATGTCATTTAATTCTCAAAAAATAAGTCCGTTCCGTCCAGTGTTGTTCCGGCTACGGTAATTGCCCTAATTATACGGCTTTCGGGCGGGTAAATCGTCAAGAATACGGCATACGGCAGACATTTCAAAGCCGTACATTATTTGAAATTATACGGCCGGTATCAGAAGCGTTGACAAAAATAATTTTTTTCGTATAACGGAACGCACTAGCGACAGGCTTCTTTCTGGCTAAGGGTTTCCCTGTAGTCATAAAATAACATAATAAAATGACTAGTGTTGGCACACCTAACGACTTTCTTATTTTGTCACTTAGTTATAAATGTTGTATTGTTCTAGTATGTGTAATGAAACTTTTGTTTCTAGTTACAACACTGAACTTAGGACGGCCCTTTCATTTGTAGACTTGAACTTATTTCTGCAATTATTGCTTCAGTTTTCTTATTAATATTAAAAGATAACTTTTAATTTTTTAATTAGTTAAAAGTTATCATTGCTGCATTGTAACAGTGAGTGACGAAGATGTTCAATCAACACCAAAAAAATTAACTGATCAAAACTAAGCACACCAAACAAAAATATAGGAAACAGTGACAACTTTTATAGAAAAAAATGCGCTCCAGCTGCCAATGAACCGTTCATTATTTTTTTTTTGTTCCTTTACGTTATAATCCGTTTTTAGTAATCTACCAATGGTTAGGATTTTATGGCGTCGGAATGGCGTTATTTGTAAACATTTGTTATAAAAACTTAGAATATACGGCCCGTTTTTTTTGATTTTGCCCTAAAATACGGCAATTTTTTGATTAAGATACGGCCACCCTAAAATTGACTTGGAACAACACTGGTTCCGTTGCCCTAAAAAAAAAAACACGAAACAACAACAACAAACAAAAAATGGCATTTTGAGTTTTATAACACTGGAAATATTTCAATTTATTAGAAATATGGTAAAGTGAGGTAACTCTTTCAAAATGGGAGAAGCCTACTTTAACTTGAAGCGAAAGCTTGAAGAACTCGGCTACAATAACGCGCTGCCTGTCGATGCTGTTCCTTTGGTAGAATGTGTTCTGGCAGACTTGATACAGACAACTCGGAGCCTCCAGCATTATATGGAATTGTCTAAAGATGCGTTAAAACAGCGCGATGCTATGACGCTGGAGGCAGAACCTTACAAATGCGACAATGCCAAACTCATTCAAGAAAACAACCACCTCCATTTAGAAAATATGAAACTTAAAGAAGACAACCTAAAATTATCAAAGGAACTAAAAAGAAAAATTAAATCTCTGTCTGATGAGTTGTTAAAGAAAGATGCAACTATAACTAGGTTGCAGCATGATGTAAGGGACTTGGGCTTGAGGGGATTGTGCGCTGGAACCCTCAGTTCCCGAAACAAAAGTAAACGAAAAGATACTGAACATGATCTAAGAACCTTCAGTGAAAGAAAAGTTATAAGTCCTGATCAAACTTCTGTACTAGAGCAACAATATCAAGAATGTAAGGATGAAATACAGGTACTTAGAAATCAAATTGAGCACAGAGACAGTGAAATTATAAGACTTAATATGCTTCTTGAGGGTGGGAGACCCTTTCATGCTGTTAACAAGGATTGTTGCAATCCATTAGATAATAAAATGCATGACCTTATGAGGGAGATACAGAACTTGGAAGTAACAAATGATGCTCTGAAGAAAGAAATTGACAAAAGCCTTGTAAAGCAGCATGAAGCAATGCTCAAAGCTCTAAATCTAGCAGAAAAGAACAAGTCTCTTCAAGAAGAACTCTCTAAAGTTGATGAGTTAGCATTAAAAGTGGAAGAAGATTGCAATAAAAGGTTGGCCTACTTGAAAAATGAGGTTAACTTATTACAGACTGCAAAAGATGAGTTGACAAACAAAAATGAAAAGCTGGAGCAACAAGTTCAAACTCTTCAGTTATTAAAAGAGAAAAATGCAGAGTTAGAGACTAAAGTTCAATGTCTACAGTCATCGAATTATACAGCAAAAGATTATGATAAGGTACAAAGTTTGTTGAACTTAGCCAAAAAAGAAATTGAGGCACTTCAAAGAGAAAATAAAACCCTAGCTAAAATTCTACAAAAACATGATTCAGATATTGATAATAGTCCTAGAAAAGAAGGACCAAAATGTCCTACCAAGGCAGAGTTACAAAGTCTACTTGAACTTGAAAGGCTGAAATATGAAAAGCACATAACACAGGTTCAAGAAAAAATGGCTGAAAGTATTAGTATGTGCAATAAACACATGACCAGATGCAATGACAATGATAGTCTCATCTCCAGAAAATCCCAGGAGAGCTTATTCATCAGAGATTTACATGTTAAGCTGTGTGAAAGTGAACAGAAGATTCTAATGCTTAAAGAAGAAAATAATGAATTAAACAACCAACTGAGGAATTGCCAACAAAGTAGTAAACTGAACTATAAAGATATAATAAGTCAGTTGAACTTAGAAAACTCTGAATTATCAAGAGAAAATATTGCACTGAGTCAAGAGTTAAGTCTTTACAAAAAATTTAATTCTGCTAAATCTAATAAAGAAAATGATTCTTATTCTAAAAGAGAAGTTGATAAATTCAAAGAAACAATAAAAGAACTTAATCAAGAAATTCTTATCCTAAAAAAGGATAAAAATGAATATAATTTGAGATACAAGGAGTCATTAGAAGTAACAGAAAAATTAAAGAGAGATCTGATAAGAAAACAGAAAGAAATAGAACAATTGGAAGAAGAAAACTGTTCATATAAGATGACCAATAGAACTGGTAAAGCTTCAGCTGATCATTTGAAAGATGAATGCAAATTTTTGAAAGAACAGATAAAGAAAATGCAGTCCGATGTTATCAAAGAAAAAACACTTGCAAGTCAGATTAAAAACATCCAACTTGAGACAGAAAGAAGCAGCACAAGCCTTCAAAATGAGCTTCTATCTGTACAAAGGAAGCTTAGTAACTCTAGAGATACAGTTGATTCATTAGAAAAGAAATGCAAAGACCTCCAATCAGAAATAATGACACTAAGAAGTGATAAGTCCAATTTAATTGATAACATAAGAAAGGTTGACCAAGAAAGAGACAAACTAGTAATAGAGTTGGATCACAAAACAGAAGCTAACAGTGTCCTAGAACAAAAAATTATGTCACAAAGTTATGAAATCACCAGGCTCGGTACTCAAATAACAGATCTCAATAGAAAATTAACTAATAACAAAGTATCTGAACATAAACTGCAAGATACTGAACAACAAATGGCTTTCTTGAATGCAGAGATACTAAGATTGAATCAACAGCTTGATTCTGCAGCTATTGAAAACAAACACCTCCAAAATACTCTTGGTGATTTGAATGGGAACCTGAAACTACATAAAATTGAGTATGATAAGTCTAGAAATGAAGTGGAAGGGTTAAAGCAACAACTTCAACATTATGTTGCAGAAATAAGAAGGATTGAAGAGCTACTCTCCCAGAAAGAAGCTGATAGATCTGACATGCTTGAACAGTTTGCTAGTCTCTCAGTTGAAGCTAATATTCTAGAAAACACCAACCATTCCTTAGAAAGTGAGTCAGCCTCTAAAACTATGCAACTACAGACTTATGTCAATAAAATTGAGAACCTAGAGTCAAAACTTCTGGAGAAAGAAAATATTATAGAAAATCAAAACTCACGCATTGCAGCGATGACTTGTAAGATTAACAGTTTACAAGAGGAAATAAAGCTAGTTACAGAAGAAAAAATAATACTTGAACAGAATGCAGCTTATCTAAAGCAGATGTGCACCAATTTGCAAAATGAAAACACAAATACAGTCAAAGGACTAGGCAATGTGGATTCTGAATTGAAGCTCTATGAAAACCGAATTAAGAATCTATCTGGTGTAAAAGCTACATTGGAAGTAGAGAACGATACTATGAACGAAAAGTTGATGACAACAGAACGGTTACTAGCAAACTCTAGAAAAGAAATTGTTGATCTAAAACTGGCGTTGCAGGATGCTACTTCAGAAACACAGTCTTTACAAAATAGATTGACTAGAAGGGAAACAGAAGTCCACGAGGTAAGAGGCTCATTCGTTTAAATCAGGTAACTAAAAAAAATTGGCTTTTGTAGTATAAGCAGACAACAGTTATGGGAAGGTGGTTTTGCCGCTAGACCACAAGAAACGAAATAAAGTGACCTAATTTTTAACACAGCTTATGATAAATTTTACGGGTTTAAAATACGAATTCGGACCAAAAATTTTCTTTTCCAGCAAACACTGACGAGAGAAGAATATGACCTGCCCCTTATGTTAGAAGAAATACATGAAGTTAGCCACGAAGAAGATGAGGACAGTTCTCGCTATAGATCTGTACATAAACGGCTCTCGAAATATACACATAATAGTGGTACTATTTAGGTATCTACGCAATTATACCCAAATATGTATTATAATTACTAAAGTGCCTCTTTTTGAGGGCACCAAATATTTATATGCACCACTAGATGATATTGGAGATTAGTAGGAGCTGGTAGAAATATCCTACTATTGTAACTCCTACTTTTATTCTGAGAAATATATATCAGTGCCTTTTTGTGATCTTAATCATATGACTAAAGTGAATTTCGTATGGTGGATCCAGGTGACAAGGTCACAGACCTTGTCCATTACATTCATATTAATCCATTGGTACTTTAAATTCGAAAGTCTGTTACTTTTTTATGAAATTTGCATTGTCACGCCTAAAAGGCTGATGAAATCTAGCAAGAAGATAGAGGGTATACTGGTGACAGACTTGAGCTACTTCTTAAACCGGAAATGTGCGAAGCTGCATGCTGGCGCTAGTTATCCATATTTTGAAGATTAGCTTGGTGTGATTTTAATGTACTTAAAATTTTGGTTTTTTTTCAATGTCACTTATTTAGACAATCGGTAGAACAATGAAAGTGTTTTGATATATTATTAGGAATTAAATGTATGAATTGAAGTTGATTGGTAAATATTACATTCGGCATTGTATTTAAATGTTGTTATTGTTGTAATAATATATTTTGCTGATAGTTATTTATTTTATTACGTATCTCAATGTGTGTACCTAGTTCTCATGTGCCCTTATTTATCTCAAAATTTGAGTAACTACTTGTAATCCAGCCAAAAACGGATTACCAAACTATTGTATGTACAGTGTGGGTCTGCATAAAGTGCACATACTAAAATAAGACAAAGTACACCCTAATACCGACGAAAAATATGAAAAATCTATTATTTTTTTAAAGTTTAAATTAACGCTGTGACGACCCCCATCTAAAGTTATGATAAGATCATTTATTGTCAATAGTTACACAATTACTTAATTAGAAAATATATGTACCTAGGTACTAAATTAGGTGCTAGGTTATGGCTATGATTTGTCATCAAGAACTATAATTAAATTTTGCTGTAAAGCGGCAATAATCGAGTGATAAATTTAAATAACAAGTGGTCCTATGGTACTTATTTTTTACCCATTTTTAAACTAAACAATCAATTACTATGAATCAAACTCAGAAATTAATTGAATAACAGGAGCTTCTTATTAAACAAAAAAAGTTAGGTTAAAAACTTGGATTTAAATTTATAGTTCTGCCTTTTTTTCGTCGACTTTTGTAATAATTTAATACATTTAAGATTTTTTTAACAATACTTTTTGACGGTAAAACAGAGCGTACTTTTCTCATTTTAGTATAATGCTCTATAGGCAGACTCTCACTATATAGGTTTTATTTGGCCATGTTGTATTTTAACAGGGAATACCTACGTTAATATCCTATGCTGAATGTAAATTATGAAATACACAGTATTATGGCAAGTGCAATATTTTTTCCAAAGACTAGGTCTACTGACCTATGTTAGGGAAAGCATCATCATCATCATTATAAATTGAATAGCGTCTACACCTACCCTAAAGATCTCCACAATGACCAATGGAGAAGGCATAGTCACTGCTATTTAAATTATCGGTAAAAGTATATTACACACAATACAAGTAAAAAGACAGTTTACAAAATCCAAATGTTTATTATCTTTGGATAGATATTTAAGTATGGAAATGTATTAACCTTGATCCTACAATACAAATATTTACAACTATGATTACATTTAAATACACAATCACTAGCTTTGCTTTTAACATGGTAGTTTTGTACATTATTTTTGCAAAATATACAAAAATATTTTCTTACTTATGCATGAATCCTAGGGCCTGTATTATGAAAGCTAGCTCAGTCATAGATCTAGGCTTGAGTAACAGAAAAACGTTACTTAAGGAGTTACAGGCTAATGAAGATGGGGTTTTCATGGGGCAACTTAAGATGTACATAAGACAAGGTAATGTTGGGCAGAGCTACTGCATCGTGATAAAGGAAATATTATAGTACCTAATAGGTAGGTATACTAGCTAAACATTATTGCAAATATCACATTTATCTAACACATTCAGACTTCACCAGCCCGCAGACAATCCTTGAACCTTAATCTTAACATTCATCACCTATCTTGACCTAGTTTTATGCAAATATAAAATATTACAATTTTCACCTAAGTACCTACACTACTCAGGTCGCTTTTGTATGAATTAACAATAAATAACTAACCAAATAGGTACTCAAACGAAATTCAGATTACAGCACGTCAACTTACTTAAATCAGTCAAGGAAACGCGATATGAGACGTGCGAGGTTTAATTATACAACTCGCTTTTGCCTATGTAGGTACCTACGTACTACTACTACTAGTACCTACTTATTCGGAGGATGAAGACGGCTCAAGTTTTAGTGGCGTCGTCGAGGACTTATGTGTGCTGATATGATGATGAAGCACCCTCTAACAGGCGATATGCTTAGGGCTAGATAGAGCCAATGTTGAGTACATAAAGTTAAAGAATGAAAAGTATAATATTCATCTTGTGTTTAAAATCGACCAGGCGCTTTTAGTAAGAGCGACGTGTGAGTCCGTAATACCTATTAGTGCGTGTTTCGTGTTTGGTCCATTAGTAGGTAGGAGGGGAGTAGGGGCCAGATTGATGCAAGGTGTACATAGTAGTAACAAAAATTTAAACTGAAAACCGCCTAAACACACACAAACATAAGTGACGGTTTATCCAACCAAGCACAGTGCTTAACTACGACTGCGGCCTATCACTACTTCGGTAAAGTGAAACATATTTTGAGTCACTTAATTTTAGCCCTTGAATTTATCAGTTACTTTTATCGAAAGTTTTTTAAAATAACAGTAATGAATATACGTAGTTAAAGTATATTCATATTTATTACTACATTCATTTTATAATATAGTTGGCATCAAATAAAATAACTCTCATAAACACAGTATTCCACTTCATAGTTTCTTTCTTATTTTTAATTTTTAGTCTCAGAAAAAAAATCATATCAATCTGCCCCTATGCAGTGTACACATTATTTAAATAAATGTAAAGTTCTACACAAGCAATATTTTTTCATTGTTATTAATTAGTAGTAATAGTTTTGTGAAAGCCCCCGACCTGATACAGTCATGTTCCTTTTACCACCACCAATATGGTAGGTAACTTTACAGCACAATTTGTAAACTGAATTTATAACAAGCATTTTTTAATACAATAAAACAGTGGAAAGTAGTTTAGATTAATCATATGATATTCTATTTCTAGTACAAAATCTCCATTGACTATCTAAGTTTCAATATAAAACGCTATAGTAACAGTACATTTGCTTTAAAATTGATAGTATAGTATAATATACAAGGTACTTATGAAATAGAACATGATAATTCATTGTGCTTCATACATTGCAATGCAAACTAAAGATTAAAAGTTTTAGGTACTATGCCTTTTTCATTGTTTCGGTGGGTATCTTATTCTTATACAAATTTAGATAAGTGATAGAGACAGGTGATTTTGGATATTAATTGAAGGCCAAACCTGTGCGTCAAAAACGGGATGCAGTGGGAATGTCAATAACGTAAAACTTTTCATTTAAAATGTGCCCATATCTAGGTCATGTTGGTGCTCCATTGAGGTACCATCGCAGCGTCATGACACTGCAGATTCTTGCAGATTCGGATTCCGCGTGTTTGACGCGCAAGTTAGGCCTGGTCATTTATAAGTATTAGAATTTGGTGTTGCCAAAACAGAAGTTAAGTTTAGGAATATATAATTCTTCAAATGGAGGAATTATTTAGATATAACACTTTTTGCATTAGTGAGAATATTATAATATTGAAAATATTGAATATTAGTACCTTATAATTTTATTAGAATACCTAATGGTTAGCCCTAATGGCCTTGTAATTGTTTTTGTACATAATAATAAAGAAAGATTAATAATCTATACATTGAAACACACTCTCTCTATTATTCTGCAGACATCCTAGCCAGACAGACAAGAAGAGTTTATTTACAGTAGCTGTATCAAAATATAACTTTATAAGAGTATTTCTACAAAATACAGCTATTTCAATAGGCATACTTATGTGCCATTAAATAATGCTTATCTTGTCAGCACCTCTAGATTTAATCATTACAATAACAATATTATAATTGACTTCAATTTGCTTGACCTAATCAGACCCAATTGCACCAACCAATGATAACATTTTAAGTATGAATAAGTTGAATACTAGATTGTCATGATTCAATGCTTTCATGTTTTGATGTAAAAGGGCCTTTGAATTATGTTTGTATTGCAACATAAATTACCTACATTTCCTAAGTTTTATACATTAACTTATTACAAAGTAGCTAAAATTCTAGTAAAACCCATTCCAGCTCCTAATAATGTTTGTCCTATACCCCAGATCATGGCATGGACGGGCGGCATCGCTTGATCAGCCGCCCGGTAGATGAACGCTACAGCGGCGCTGCTGGCGACACCAGAAGTCACTGGCCCAACCACTCCCATAACAATTAATAATACAGGGAAAAACTTCCCATACTTATGTTTTCTCAAGGTTCCAAACGAAACTAACGCAGCACAAGTGTGTACAAACACGGACGAGCACAAAGACCACAAAAACACTGGGTACCACATCTCTCCAAATGTGTCCAAAGGATCACCAGGAGTAAGTCTCAATATATTCACGAATGAATCGAATTCTGAGACCCGGAACTCCGACAACATGTCATACATGTTGTCGCACGTTTCCCAAAGCTCACAGGCATGGGGAAGGTTTTATTTCTGGTGATTTTTTCACGAAACAAAGTGTTGAATCTCGAACAGCTGATTACAGGCGCATTTAGCTGTTCCGATTAATAATGCGATTAGTATAGACATTCAACAGAACCATAGGTCAGGGGTACTCTTTACTTTTCACTATCACAGTGTTAGAAAATCATTTTGGTGACTAAAATTCCAATTTCGGATATAAATTGGCCGTCTGATATTTCTTGACAACACAAAAGACATTTTTTAGTTTAGATTGTGACAACTCACGTCATTTTCATTAAAATTGACATTGACAGCTATGGCAACCCCAGACCATCAACCACAGATAATGATGAATTATTCTGTGACGAGACAACGGGCGAGACCGAGAGACACGTCGGTCGTCGCGTCGGTGAGTCACTTGAGTTATCTTGAGTTACAGTGCATGCAATTGAGAATTTTGCCACCGACGACGTTATTAGAACCAGTTTTAGATTATTGTTATTGTGTGTTTACCAATGCGTTGGTCTGTCTGCGGGCAGGTAGATGAGAGATAAAATGCGAGGCTCGGGATGGCTAAAGGGTAGGTTGGAGGCCATAAGGGGATGCGTCCCCTATTATTATTATGTCCCATATTAAGAAGCAGGTTATCTATTCTTCATACTAACTAAAAATGTAAATTTTAACTTTATGTCGCTTCCTCTAACGGTTAGAGCCTTATAGAATTAAATTCTCTAATTAAATTAGGTTAGAGTCTAACCTAATTTAATTAGAGAATTTAATTCTATAAGGCCATAGGCCACGTAGTGGTTTTATTCTCTTTGCCATAGGAAAAAAAAATCAAAACACATACATGTCTGTCTATGTCTCCGCCAGTTGTAAAGTGATCTGTGGTCTTGTATTGTCTGTGGTTGGTTGGTGCTACTTATGTTTGTTCATTTGTTGTGGTTGTAATTTTAGTTTCGGTATTTGCAGTTTAATAATCCTCGTTTCATTACATAAAACGAATTTCGGTGCAATTCAAACGGTTCATTTGTGTACTGAAAGTAAGTATTTTGAAATCTGTTGAAATAAAATTTTACAAAAACATGATTTTTCACCACCGTGAAGTTTGTACGTGTCGCTGATTCAGAGTTGACATTTGTTGACATTTTATCTGTGAGTGCATACATGTGTGTTTTACAAAAAATAACCTAATTTTGAGGACTCCACCAGCAAATAACATACAGTACTTTTGTTATTATTTCAAGACGTTATATTTGTTTGGTACAAGAAGAATATTCTTGGAAATATGGGGAAAGTTCGATCGGCTTCGGGCGCTCCCCGAAAGGAGGGGTTCAACAAATCTGGACATTCTATGAATCCAGAGCGACCCACCGAAGGTCTGAAAGTAGGAAATCCAAGAACAAAGGGCACTATCAAGCGGCTGCAGATGTACAGGAATTTTAAGGCCAAAAGGGACAAAAATGGTAAAATATTGACACCTGCGCCATTCCAAGGTTGGTTGCCGTCTGGTACTCGTGCAAGAGTAGAGCCTAATCAAAAATGGTTTGGAAACTCTCGGGTCATTTCACAGAATGCCCTACAAAAGTTCCAAGATGAGTTTGGAGCAGCTGTGAAGAATCCTTACCAAGTCATCATGAAGCCGACAAACCTTCCAATCACACTCCTGAATGAGAAAGCGAAGAATGCACGAGTACATTTGCTTGATACCGAGGGATTTGATAAAACATTTGGCCCAAAGAAACAAAGGAAGCGTGTTAATCTAAAATTTGCAGACATTACTTCTTTATCAAAGGCTGTTGAAGACAGTGCAGAGAAATATGATGAGTCAAAAGATTTGGATAAGGTCCGCGAGGATACAGGAGTTAGGCAAGGGCAAAGAGACTGGGTATTTGGTGCAGGGATGAGCCGCAGAATCTGGAATGAATTATACAAAGTGATTGATTCATCAGATGTTCTTCTGCAAGTCCTTGATGCTAGAGACCCAATGGGCACCAGAAGTCCATTTGTGGAAAAGTTCCTGAGAGAGGAAAAGAGACACAAACATCTGATTTTTATACTGAATAAAGTTGATCTTGTACCGAACTGGGTGACACAGAGGTGGGTCGCTATCCTGAGTGCGGAATACCCAACAATAGCTTTCCATGCATCACTCACTCATCCTTTTGGAAAAGGCTCCCTAATAAATCTGTTGCGTCAGTTTGGAAAGCTACACATTGACAAGAAGCAAATTAGTGTTGGACTAATTGGGTATCCAAATGTGGGGAAGTCCTCGGTCATTAACACATTGAAATCTAAGAAAGTGTGTAAAGTGGCTCCTATTGCTGGAGAGACAAAAGTCTGGCAGTATATCACATTGATGAAAAGAATATTCCTCATTGACTGTCCTGGTGTGGTTTACCCATCAGCAGAAACTGATTCTGAGAAAGTATTGAAAGGAGTGGTAAGAGTTGAACTTGTACAAAACCCTGAAGATTACATAGAAGATGTGATTAAAAGAGTTAGAAAGGAGTACATGGTGAAAACATATAAAGTGGATGGTTGGGAAACAGCCACTGAGTTCCTTGAGAAACTAGCAGCCAGGACTGGGAAACTGTTAAAAAAGGGTGAACCTGATATAGATCAAGTAGCAAAGATGGTTCTCAATGACTGGCAAAGAGGAAAGCTTCCTTTCTATGTGGCTCCTGAAGGTTTTGAAGTGCCTCTGTCTAAACAAATAGAGGAAACACCAAAAGAAACTGAGAAAGTCACCGAAGACAAGAAAGCTGATGACACTGTAGAAACAATAGCACCAGAAGTTGAGGAAAAAGAGGCTGAAAACCCAATAGTCAATATTAACCAATTGATGATAGCACAAGACTTTGCAAAAATAAGAGTTGGCCTACAGTTTGACAATCAAGACGACCGAAAACCTTTGGAACAGTTTGAAATACCAGAAGAACTGCTAGGAATTGACAATGAAAAGGATGAGAGCAAATCAGAAACAACAGAAGGACAGAATGATGATGATGGAGATTCTTCAGATATCAGTGAGTTTTACAGTAATGATGAAAATGAACACAGCGATGTTGAAGACCATCTGACAAATGACCCAGACACTATTAAGGAACTGAAGCGTAAGCGACTTGCCGCTGCAAGTGGCGCATTTACAGTAGAAGAAGTATCACAGAAAGGAAAGAAAGTAAAGACAAATGAAGAAGGTAAAGCAAAGAAAAAGCTGACAGCAAGAAAGAGGAGGGCTATAGATAGAGCTGAACGCAGAACAAAAACTGGAAGCAACTTCTATGAGGTTTCTAACGTAAAAAATCGGAATAGGAGTAAAAAGGTCCCGTAACTTTGTTGACAGGTTTGAAATTGTACTTAGGCTAAGAGCTATCAATAAATTTATTAAATAGTAATTTCCTACTTTTATTTCAAGCCTCGATAAACAAATTGAATATAAATAATAGACTTATGATAGTTTTAGTATTCTAGTACAAAGTATGTATTAGAAATATAGGACACGCACGAAAAATATAGCAAGAAATGTAAGTAAGTACCTAGCTACTATCCAATATCATTAAATTTTACGAAGTCCGTTTAGTAAATACTTACTACACCTCTCTTAATTCCAGATGTCTTCAGGCAGTGAGAGTGATGACGATTACGTTCCGGAGGCGAATCCCGCGCAGCTTTCCGAAGAGGAATCCGCTGATGACGAAACTGAGAAGCAGTATGAGAATGAAGTTGAAAACAAGAAACGAAAAGCTGCTAAAACAAATAACAGTAAAAGTAAGTCCTTGGTCCCAAAAAACACCCAAGAGCTGGTCAGTATCTGGAGCAGCGCATCAGCATTGCCATACAGCGAGGGTACACAAAAACACATGAGGGCCCGGAGTAAGGCTGTATGTTCTGAGCGGATAGCTACGTCACGGGAATTAGTCCAGGCTTGTAGGCAGCCGCATCCCGCACTCCGTTTAATCTGCCAATCTGACGGCTGATCTTGTTCCTGATAATGATAACTTAAAAAAGTAAAACTATAACCATTTCTTATTAATTACAGGCAAAAAGAGAAAAACCAGGAATATAGAAGAAGTGGAAGAACAAAAACAAATAGCTACAGAAGATGACCTAGATCCAGAAGAAACAAAGAAGAAAGAGGACGATCTCTGGGCTATGTTCTTAGATGGAACAGATTCCAAGCCAAAGCCCAAAGAACCAAGTGAAGATCCACCTAAACCTGAGTTGAAAGCACCTGAGAAACCAGTAGTTAAAAAGGAAACAAAGAAAGATGATGCAAGTGATAGGGATAAGAGAATTTTCGAGTTTGCTGGTGAAACGCTCGTGGTGGAGAATAATGTTATCAAAGAAAGGATTAAGACTGCTGAAAGCCCCACCACAGGTTTGTAAAATTACCTGCCTAAATTTATGTTTTGTTAATTTATAGCTGAATAGAGCAAAAAATGCTGCATCACGAGTTTTTATCCCCTTTATGCAAAGACAGGTGAAAATTCAAACTTAGCTCTCAAACTAATGAATTGATTGCTACTGAAACCACACTGAGAGACGACTTAATAAATAGTTGTGTTGCTATGTTCTATTTTAATATCTCAGTAACTATTGCAGCTATTAACTTGATAATGAAAATAAACTAAACTTTTATATGTCGAAATTATAAGAGACAAGGTCATCGAACTACGAGGATATCAAATGTAAAGTATCAGTTAGTAAAACTACATACTTTCGAAATTTCTGTAGGTTTCTTACTCTTTGAAATACTTACATTGAAAGAGTCCAAAAATTTACCAGTACCGAATCTCCCAAGTAACCATAACTGGTACTATTTTATTTGTATAAATTATATAAATCTACAAAAGTTCGAAACTCTTGGCGCACTTGCACTTCCACTTGACAGATCTTATTTATTTGTTAAATTAACTTCAGTTACTGATGTTTTGAAAGCGTCACACATTATCTCCTCACTTATCTTAATTTATTACAGCAAAGCCTATAGCACGAGCCTCAACGGGCGGCCTGTCCGGTCTCCTCGGAGAAATCAACAAGAAGAACAAATTGTCTACACTGGAGAAATCTAAACTCGACTGGACTACTTTCAAAAAGGTCGAGGGCCTTGAGGAAGAGATTACTAGCCATAATAAAGGGAAGCAAGGGTGAGTTACAAAATCAATTCACAATTTAGTACCCTACTTTGTATATAATATATGTATTTATGTAGTTTAAAGATAAGAGATTGGCAAGTTTTTTGAATCTAGAAAAAGATTCTTTGTGCCTTTTATGTTACCGAATAGTAAGATTAGTTAGACAGAAGAAAGAAAACATTTTAAACAGACATGCTAAAAGTAAAGGAAGTATAAAGGGCGGCCTTATCGCTATGAGCGATCTCTTCCGAGCAACGTTGGGATAAACTAAGAATAGTCATCATCATCATCATCACCAGCCTATAATAGTCCACTGCTGGACATAGGCCTCCCCTAATGAACGCCATAGATGGCATCATTATGTGGGGGTTATTGCCCATAATCCCCACGCTGGGCATGCGGGTTGGGGATCGCAGTTCGGTGTAGTTGTTCCGCAGAGGGCGCTGCTGCCCGCCCCCCGGTGTGTTTCCCTTAGTCGCCTCTTACGACACCCACGGGAAGAGTTGGGGTGGTGAAATTCTATGCCGGCACCACACGGCAAAGAATAGTATTTAAGTATATTGTTTTGTTTCTGGGTATTTGTGTTTAGTTGTGTTACATTTATTTGTTTTATTTTTATTAAGTTTTTTGTTTTAATAAAAAGATATTTAAGCAAACTATTTTAAGATGATAATTGATAATGAAAACACACAGCACACTCGTTAAAATGCAAATTGACGTAGTTTGTTACTGGTAGGTATAAGTTTTATTTTTCTCATTTGATTGAACTATTGTTTGTTCTCTAAGAAAAAAAGAATGTATAAAAACATCAAATAATATTTTAATTTTTTTTGAGGGTAGCTACGTACCTGTTGTAAGCCCTGTCAGTTTTATTTTGTATAGTTTAAGCCATGTAGCCCTTCATCATCATCATCATCACCAGCCTATAATAGTCCACTGCTGGACATGGCCTCCCCTAATGAGCGCCATAGATGGCATCATTATGTGGGGGTTATTGCCCATAATCCCCTCGTAGCCCTTGGTGGCAGCCAAACTCTATTTGCACCTACACAATAATAAGATAAAATAGGTTAGTTTGGGTCGAGTCGATTCATAATACGTTATTCAAATTTGTCTGCTAACTTAATAATTTAATAACGTGTAAAACTTTATCATTTCTCCACTTCAGATACCTTGAAAGAAAAGATTTCCTGGAGCGAGCTGACCATCGCCAATACGAGATCGAGCGTGAAGTTCGTCTGGGGCGGCGCAGCAACCGATAGACCATAGATAAGATAATTTACTTTTATACAGTACATCAATCGCTGGTCTCCTTTAGAAATAAAAGAGGTCTGTATCATTATGATTAAAATTTTGCGACGATGGAGTGGAGTGGGCTTTTGATTTTGAATATAGAGGATGACTCATTCATGCCCCATAGAATGGGTAATTCAGGACAAGCTCTTGTTTTTGACAGAATATTAGGTCGCCAACTATGAAATTGCCGTTTTGTATGAAGAATTTGAAGAAAACTGACATTCTGAATTACTTACTTTTTTTGTGGAATGAAAAATCCTATTACGGTACAATTTTGTGTGTAATTGGACAACAACATTCTGAAAATTATTCGTCGTATTCAATTTCAAAAACTTACGAAAAAAAATGCAAAGCATTTAGCATTGAAAGCAAGAACCTCCTCAAAATTTGAATTTATTGAATTATAAATCTTTGCTATTATTATATTACTTTCAGTATTTTTTATAAGTACAAAATAAAACAATAAAAATTAACGGCAATTTAATTTGAAAAGACCTAATATAATGGTTGTTATCTCATTAGGGGAGGCCTATGTCCAGTAGTGGACTATCATAGGCTGTTGATGATGATGATGATGAATATAATGGTATATAGTAATTTATGTACATTGCGTTAATAATTGAAATAGCAGGAATGATTCAAATATTTCAAGCATTATGTGATGACTAGACGATTTTTTTGTTGTTTCTACGAGGCTGGCCATTATGATTCTTAGGTACTGTAAGTAAATAAGTAAGGAAAACCAAGTGACAAATTCCAAGTCAGTAGCTTGCTGAGTAGGTTAGTACCTGTGTAAACTAATGATTTACACTTTGTAGTATCAAGTGCGAGTGACTAAGTGTTAAGTTAATAGTAATAATCGGCTTGTTTCTTTTTTTTTCTTTTCACTTGTCACTCGCTCTTGATACGCAAAAAGTGTAATGGACCCATTACGCGCGGCTTTACACTTGTAATAATAATGTAATGGTAATTGCAACAGTTTTTACTCTGTGCTGTTGGCTACGGCCTCACGCATGCTCCCAAAGCACCGCGTATATATGGCCCGAGAATGGAAAGATATCATGTAATGTTATTGTACAATATATTATACAATACGCAGACTGTACAAAGGTAGACGGATTTCTATTGCTTATAGCTAATACTAAAAACCAGAGAGGTTCGTCTAAAAGCGCAAATTTAGATAAAATTTGAGGGATTAGGAAAACCTTGCTTAGATAAAGAAATAACTCTACCTTTTACATGCTTTTACTCATATAGTAAATTCTCGATACGAAACTGAATACAACGTACAAATGGCAATAGTGCAATGAATCTAGTAATCCATTACTTCTATTATGTATAAAGAATTCATTAGTAAGAAATTGTTGTGCTTTCACTGGGCTTAGTAAAAAATGTAAAAATGACATGAAAAATATCGTCTGCGGATTATGTATAAGTAGTATTATGCTAAATTGTCTCGAATTAAATAGGTTTCTAAAAGTGTCATGTTTTTAATTCTTCCGAATAACTATAATGACGTTTAAAGTTTATTTTAATCAACTTCAATACCGTATTATTAGTATACTAGCGGTCCGCCCGGTTTCGGAGGGGTATTTAACAAAATGAATTTTCTTGCGGAACTCCTCCTGTTTTGAAAATAGTCTGTAGCTATAGCCTAGTTTCATCAAGGAAAATTTAGGATACTTATGGCGAAAGAATTTTTCAAATCGGTCCAGTAGTTTCCGTGTCTATTCAATTCCTTATGATATTAAGCAATCCAAAACTTGGCTATATTATAAGGAGTGCCTTCCTTTTCGCTCTACCTAACGGCGACACGAGTCAATACTATTTAAGTATTTTCTCCCGAAATATCAACTTAAGAGAAAATGCGTCCGAATAAAAGTACATTATATCTACCTCTTTATAAGATTCCGGCGAATATACATCAACATTCTAGAACATTCTGTAATTCCTCTGACTTCCCGAAGGTGGTTATAATCGCTCCATATTGTCTTCTCGCCAACAAATGAAATAAGCGCCTGAATTTCCGATCACTACATTACCTAGATAGATATTTTTTATATTAATAATAAATCATATAATATTATATTATATTACACAGGTAGTAGATACAAGACGAAAATTATAAAAGACGTAAAAACTACTGTCCATATTAAATAAAACCTTAATCTAACATACCTACATAAAATAAACTTATTTACTACCGTAGTGTCTGTCGGCGACGTGTATCACGCGATTTGGGCTGCAACCGGTTATCGTCCGCGAAAACGCAGGCACAGCACATTCTTTCATTACATTTTAGAAAACACCCAATACACTGGGAACAAATATTTGCTTACCGTAAAAACATTCATCCTCATCCTTTGATACATTTAGGAACTGTATTAATGATCAAATATTTATAACTTGATAATATGAGTGTGAATAAACCGTAGTTATAATTCAACTTAGTTATTTATACATGTATAAGTTGCATGGTTTGCTCTTGTCTTATTTTTTTTCAAAATGTAGCTATTTGTGGGAACCTATTAATGGTCATTTAAAGCTAACACCCTATTTATTTATTAAGATAATAAAGAAACGACGTTTCCCAAAAAATAAAAAATAAAAAAGTTGGAAATAGCCTCCAGCGTCACCAAGCAGATCGTCACCCGCCGTGCCACAGAGGTCGTAGATTTGCAAATAGCAACGTGTACACTATTTTCCCATAGCTAAAATCTATCTAACCACTATCCAACCCATATCGAGCACCCATTACAGGTCACCAGTTCAACTAGCAACGCACAATTCTCAATCAGAGCAATGAGTGTGACTTTCAAGGCAATCAGTACAATTTGCTTTGCTCAATTTGCGTAGTGCTAATCAAGCGAAATGGATTGCATTGCGGCGTCAGTTGTCACAATGTTGGTGCCAGTTATGAGTTTGCATTTGAGCTAAACGGACTTGTAGGTAGATAAAAATTTTGTCGCGTGAAAACTTCGTAAAACTACATAATATATATTAAAACCTTCTGAACTTAATTATCAAAAATCCTATTCTGAAGTAATATAGTGTTTATGCAGCTACATTCTTGGTTAAATACATATTGCATATTTGTAACTAAATAGTTAGGTACACTTTAAACGTAGGTATTATTAAAATTTTAAGTAACTAGGTCGTTTTGTTGCGACACTTGGAATGCGCTTGCAATAAGTGCAGGGGTTTAAATTGTTTTGAAAATATTTATATTTTAATTTATAGTCTTACAAAAACATCGTTTATTTCGGCACGTGTGCTGTAAGGAAAGACATTTTAGTGCCTACGCTAAGGTTTTTAGTGTTAAAAATAATTGGTACGCGTTTAAAATTGGTGTATGTGTAGTGTTTCAAAATGACGACATATGGCCGTTGGACTCTATACGATGGTGGATTGGATAAAGTACAGGTAAGAAGTACAGATAATCTTTGACTCAGGTTACAGTTAGCTCAATTATGTGTATACTTACCCACTGATAACCAAAGATTTTATTCGTTTCCTTAACCGTAGTCAGACCGTGTTGTTTCTTGAAATGAGATAGCTCGCTCACTTCAAATCAGTGCACGCACATTTAGACAGTGTGAGCTGGGCGATTCAAATCTTGGTTGATATTTTATATGATAATAAAATCCTAATGCGCAAACGCGGATGACGATCATCAGGTAGGTGTCCTCTGGCCTTGTCATACTGAAGGAATGAAGCAACCCTTCAAAACTCAGCCTGTAGATGTCGTAAAAGACGATTAAATGAACCTACAAGAGGAAGAGCATCCTACGGTTTATTATTCGACAATTTCGACATTTCCCTGCAATCCAAGCATTGTTATTAGTATCTAGGTACCTATGGCAGAACAGTACTAGTTTGAGGGTATTTTTCACTGTGAATGTATGAATATGAATACTGATGAAGAAAATAACAATTGTCCTTGTAACTCGCAATCATCGTTGAGAAACCAGGCCTCGCAGGTGGTCTCAGGAACTGAAAAACGTGTGTAGAGCACGTTGTTGGCTTCCACTGATAACCTGAGGTTTCAATTAGACTGAAACAAGACTGTTTGTTGACTTGTTAAAATAGAGTGAATGGCATGTTTCTTTGTATATTATTTAAATGTTTTTCATAGTCCGTTGTACCCTTCAGGACCTAAGGCACAACTACTATGTTCAACTGATTGTGCCGTGGATACTTTTGATCCCCTTCTACACAACATCATCATCATCAACATCACCAGCCTATAATAGTCCACTGCTGGACATAGGCCTCCCCTAATGAGCGCCATAGATGGCATCATTATTTGGGGGTTCTTGCCCATAATCCCCACGCTGGGCATGCGGGTTCGGGATCGCAGTTCGGTGTAGTTGTTCTGCAGAAGGCGCTGCTGCCCGCCCCCCGCTGTGTTTCCCTTAGTCGCCTCTTACGACACCCACGGGAAGAGTTGGGGTGGTGAAATCCCTTCTACACAATTAATTGATATATTCCGGAAAATAATGTACCTGGCCCAACTGACGTAAACCCGAATCCCTGGTTGTGCCGTGTGGGTTTTGAGATTGATCCGTTAAAACAAATAATTTGTAGTCTGTTGGATTAAAGTTTTATTTTATCTTGACTTAGTTTTAACAACATACATAGAGAGGCAATGCGTTGACAAGGGCTGATGGATGATAATGATGAACATGACTTTTGTTAGCCATTTATCAACAATTGTAGTGCCCTAGTTTGGTCCACGTTTAACTGTTTACTATGAAACTGCTCGAGCTGTTTCGTCTGTGTCTTTAAATTTAGTAAAGTAGTATTTAGTTCACTGTGTCAGTCTCAGCTTGAAGCAATCACATCCTGACTGATTCAGGCTGCTCGAGCACCCATAGGCTAGGCATAGGCTCGACTGCTCATACACATGAAATCATAAAACTAGTATCTTTATTTTACGATGGCTTAGATTTCCGCAGAACTTCGTTGGCAAACCAGACCAACTTCTGTAACTATTCCAACCAAAGAGACATTTTACAAAAGCTAGCCGATTAAGCCGGGGTATAAAGACTACTCACATAATTTAATGTTACAACTTACAACATCAGTTTCTACAATATTATGCAACGTTCAACTATTATTTCTAAATTTCACCAACGCTATCTCACGTTTACGTTATTAATTACCGCCATTCTGTTCTCTACTTGGATTACTACACATTATTTCAGTTCCATTAAGTTTATTTCCTAGATAAATTCTGACACTACTGCCTACCTACGCCCACGACTACATTCATTCATTAAATATACCTACCTAGGCTCCAAAAGGTCAGCTCTACACTCCCATTTATAGTTCCATTCAGCATTGCAGCAGATATTTCACAAGTACAGAAAGAAAAACTTATGAGATAAAGAAAATAAACGAAAAGTTAACGTGACGTAAGACTTGCCCTGGGATGGCAATTACCCCCGTCATCATAATCCTCTTATTTCTCCTTAGTCTTTTTTATTCGTTGACGTAACGTTTCCGGTGACGAAACGTAAGTCAGAGTGTGAAATAACACTGGTTACAAGTTACAACTGTTTTGGGTTTGCAGACCATTATTAAGAGCATATTAACCAAAGATATTCTATTTTTATTCGATTGATTATTTTGTAAAGTTTTCATCATTATAAGGCATTAGCGATTGAATCAATAATTTTAAACTTACGCGATCTGAACACATAATTATTAGTACTATGTATTTCAGTCCCGTGACCACGACAGTGTGTAAACCTGTTGAAACGTCGGGAAAATAGATAATTAAACGCGATAAATACCCGTTAAAATAGTATTAATAATAATTTATCGATTGAATCAATCCCACTCAAAATCATTTCATCTGCTATAAACTTTGGCGTTCCGATCCATTCTAGTTTCATAGCCTCATTGAATGTACTAGTATATTGCGCAAGCGCACTGGTACGCAAATTTTCCCTACCCACAGCAGGTCCAAGGATCTATCGATCTACTGACGTAATCTGGAACGTAGAAAGGAAAAGTGGGCGAGCAACCGATTCAGAGTAAACTGCACAACCTTGCGACCCACGCGCTCCTAACACCCTTCCAAAATTACTGATACCTACAACGATGTCATTTTATTTTCATTTTATGTAGGTACCTACCTATTTATTTAGAAAGGAACGCCAACAGAGCCTATAAAACATTCCTAAAGATATACAAACTTATTTAGTAGGCTCTAATATATAGATAGGTACACTGTATCGTTATCCTTACCCATCTATACTACCAACCTAATGATGTGGTCCACAGCTGGTAGAAAATTGTCCAAACTCATTGCTAAAATCAAAAATTCAAGTAGAGATGCAAAAAACTCTCACAAAAACCCTTGCGTTATGCAGGCTTATTTTTCGTCTGATGTCTTTGAATTTCATGAAATAGTCTTCAAAAGTTTTATCCCTTTGAGAGAGATTAGCGTTTGTCAACTAATTTCTAACCGTCTTCCAAGGGAGTTGTCCTCAATTCGACTGATCGATTCGAGACTGCGTCTGGGATAAGTTTTCTCGTTTGAATTTCCACACCACTTCCAAATCACAACAAACATGCTCGTAGCTAATGAAGTGGAAAAACTTACCTTCGAACCATAGGACAGGGGCGGGACTTAACTAACTAGTTACAGAGTTGCTGAGATCGTAGAGAGCTTTGTTCGGAGATAGGATAAAAGTTATATGGGGATGCTAATAGTCTGACGATCCTGAGTTTCGCTCGCGATAATCCGTTTGAGCTCTAGGCACTTCTGAACCGCTGGATATCTTCGGTTGAATTTACTTGACACTCGACTTTTGCAAAAATATAAAGTGACATCTGAAATTGCTTAGTGGAGCGTATTTCAATTAATATGCTTGAACGTGGTTAAAGCTGAATGAGCGAAGTAGGTAACTAATTAAGGAGAAAATAGGTCTGAATTCTCTGGCAATTAATTATACGGGCAGTCTGCCGTCTCGCCTATTTCTGTGGCCCGTTCGCTGTGCATTCCAATATGCGCGCTTGTGTTAATTGTTCCACTTCGAACAACGGAGCTACTGTTGTACCTATCCATAATATTTGCTCAGGTGTGTAGAGGTGTAGCTGTAGGTACCTAATGAATGAGCCACGGCGACGGAGGTAGTGTGGTATAGTGCGCATGTGTACTCGCGCTCGATATCCGCACAACGCCCGCGTCCGTAGCAGCCACGTGCTCCCGTGACGGCCGAGAGGAGTCTGGGCGAAGGAGGCTGCAGGAGCGACCCCGCGGCTCCTGCGAAGGCGGGGGAAACGTGCGCGGCCGTGGCGCGCTGCCAGTCGCACTCGCGCACCGGCCCGGGCGCCTGTCAAAACCGTACCGATATTATCGCGCTCCGTCGACCGTATTCTGATTAGATTTTATTCGTAGTGTATATTGTGAATGAGGATTGATCAGTGTGGTGTGGATTGATTTGATATTGCTATAGCTGAGGGTTTGGGAGAGTGTTGTGCAGTTAGCGTTTTCGGAAAAGTGTTTTTCTTGTTTGTGGACCGGCGTTGGGCGGGCGCGTGGTGGAAGGTGGATGGTGCGGCGGGAGCGAGGGCCGGGGCGCGGCCGGCGGCTCCGCTAGCAAAATGTCGATACCCCTGGCCCGGGAGACGGTTCTCCCCACACAGGTGAGTCCTGACTACTCTACCCAGTATCACTTCTGATAGTACGTACCGACGCTGTTGAAGGTTGGTAAGAAGGTAGATGTTGAATTTGTTTGAAAGTGGAAATTGGAATTACGAAACGCAATTACCCGGAAGCGAGTAATTTACCGCCCTATCGAAATTAACAAAGTTCTCTTAGGGGTTGGTTCGAGGTATTAATTTCCTTGTTATTGGATGATATTGAGTAATATTTCAATGTATAGGTAAACATGTTTGTCTCTGTTATCATCATTATCAAGCTTATCTATTATTGATTGTAGCCGAGTTTTTCCTAGATATTTTACACAACCTTGATAAGAAGGTAGTAAGTACCTATGTACTTAGCTTGTTCATATTTTATCGAATGTCACGAATCTTCACTTTGTGATGGTGAATATACCAATTAAAGCATTATTATTCGCTAAATTTAGTTAAAATATTATGGTAGAGCTTAAATTTTCCTAGAAATTCCAAGAAGTTATGGAATTTTCGTGAAAATAATTATTCCTTTTTCAAGAAAATTTTATAACCCAATAAGACGAAATTCACGAAACGTTATTTCAGAAATTCGGTTATTGCTTGAAGAAATACGAGTACAAAGCCTGAAGAAAAGCTGATTTCGTATAAATATTTATGAGTGTTATTGTTCTGGGATTCAAATAAGCCTGAATAAGATCGATGGAACTCATTTTCATAATCTAAACTGAGGTGCTGACTCTGAAGGCCCTTAGAAATTAGATTAGATAGATTATTTATTTATTCATTTTCTTAGATTATTTATTTATTCATTTTCTTACATACTTTGTTAGCAGTGCCTTAAAGCCTATGTTAGGTTGTATGTAATTGATTAACAAAACAATATACCTTGTAGATGCCTTGTAGTTATCAATCGCTGATTTCGCAGAAATACCTGAGTGTATAATTATAGGTAGGTATGATATCGTTTTCATCATCGTAGGTAGCTTTAAATACTGAAACGGCTATAAATAGAAAAGACCCATATAGCTTACCTATTACCTGTTTATAATTTTAGAACGAAACAGGTAAATGTGCAGGTAAATCCCAAGTGGAAATCATAGTAAAATCTATATGATCTTCTAACCGTGTCAGTATTATTCAACAAACCGCACCACAGACGACCTCTGTGGCGGGGTGGGCGAAGGTCCGCCTGCGACGGGGGAGATTGCAGGTTCGATTCCCGCCTCGGGACGAATATTTGTAAGATCTGCATATTTGCTAAGGGCATTCTGGTTGTTTTCTATGTATAATAAAAAATATTTATGTATGTACTCGTATGTTATTCATTATGTATATCAGTTATCTAGTACCCATACACAAGTTCTGCTTAGCTTGGGGCTAGATAATGATGTGTGAATTGTCCAGCATTGTATTTTTTTTATGATTATTCACCTATTCAACTTCATTTTCTAGAGGTAGTAACAATTAATAAAAAATAGCTTGGCAGAAAACCCTAGGCTAAGTGTATAAATAAATAAATATTTTACGGTCGAAAACTATATCTAAAATCAAATATTTCATCTTTATAATATTAGTAAGTATAGAAGTCTAGACTTTTATCTAGTACCTACCTAAGACATTACACAGACTTATTGTTTCGCTGAAGCTGGTTACTAAGAGTCAATTTGATGTAGAGCAATCCAAATAACAAAGCTCCAATTCGAAGAAATTCGAGTTGCATTTTCAATGCCAGCTGTTATAGAGCTAGTGTAAACATACCATGTCATTGTATATAACTTACAAGTGTATAAGTATTACTTCCGGGCCGTTTGTTTAAATTTCATATTACAAATATTGATGTTTATCGGTAGACTCTTTAATTCTAACAAGAGTCTATTTACCTGATAAGCCTTCAAGTAAATCCTTAAAGCCACTAATCTGGGTTCGGCGGTTCGTTTGCGGCGAGTTCAAGGCTTTATTGATCCAAGTAGGGTGCAAGGTTCAACGCGGTTACTTTAGTACAATTTTCACTTTTCCTGAATCACTTTGGTCGGAGCCCAATTTTAGGCTCAAGGCAACGAGTTTCTTGATTATTCAGGAGCTGAAACGCGGAGGGATTTATTTAAGTGCCCTAGCTAAGTAGCCTGCCATTTCTGGGTTCGCGTAAAGTGCCGACCGTTAAGACGTGATAATATCAGACGAAATTAATAAGCGGCGCTTTACTAATGTCAGCGAAAGAGTTCCTGAACTAAGCTTTTAAGCGCATAACGTTTAAAGAACTTAAAGTGGAAATATTCAGAAAGCGTCGATAATTCTTTCTGCGGTTTCGTCACGTGGCTAAGTGTTATCTAAATGAGGTGTCCAAAGTAAACTCTCGGTTCACTGTCCGACTGTCCGTGCATTTCTCGGTCCGGCATAGCTCGCGTGTGACTCAGCTTTCTGCGAAACGCTAATCTATGATGGCCGCGGGTATCAGGAGCACGAATGTGCAACGCTTTCTGCTGTTCTGCAAAACGTATGCTTTAGTATCGTACGTGGATCGGCAGGATCTTGGCGGGAATATATAGAGACACTACACGTGCACCATACCTTCATTTGTTACAAGAAGTTGCTTCATAATCTTGGAACCGTGGTTACGTTGGTTACGTTGTGATACTGTTTTTCCAAAATCAACTGTTTCGCTTCTTGCTTGACTAAATGTACCTAGTGTAGATACACAGTTCGATACTTCTATTTGTCGTGCTAACAAATTAAAAACATTAGTTTACCGTAACATTTTTATTTAGTACACGGATTCATAAGACAAATAGGTTTGTTGATAGTGCAAACAGTGACTTGACGCGGATAAGGCGACCTCCTTTGACTGCGATCAGCTCGGCCTTAGAATACGCTTTATAGGTTAACATTCGTATTTTATCGCCTTTACTCATTGCAATTCTAAAGATCACCATGAGTTGTAAATCCAAGCGTGAGATTGGCATAAAATTGGCATCAATTGACCTAATCCTATCACTGAATGGAGTTGCATAAAACCACCGTTTTAAAATCTAGCAATCTCATTTACACTCGTTGCGAATATTTTAGTAAGCGAAGATTTATGGTGGTCTGGAATAGACTTGTTATAATTTATTACCTAGCTCTTGATTGGCTAGGAAACCGGTACTAATGAAGGCATTTTTAAATTGATTTACTTATCAACCTGTCTGGTTCACCAATCACTTACTTATTAACTAGTATTTTGCTCTTATTAGTAATGAGAAAAATTACAATATAAATTATTATGTTGTAATTTTTCTAAAATAAAGGCTAGTATTTACAATAAACCTATTAGGCTAGCTGCAGACTGTTGAATACTAAGGTTATAATTAAGGTTCTAAAAAAGATATCTAGATATTTACCATGTTTGTGTATTGAGTTTTCTAATATTTCGGCACAGTTTCATGCGCCTAAAACATTGTTTTATAATTATAAATTGATTATATTATGTTGGTATAGTGTTAATAAACATGATCGTATCAAAAATTTTAATCCCGGGTAATTATTATGACTCGGCATTTTTACGTTTTCAACAAATGAGATAAAGTCATCATTTTCATAACTGTACGACTGTACCTACCGAATACCTCACTGCCTGATGGTAATTATTCCAAAATGACAAGCAAACCACTCACTTACTGTTTTTCTTGTTTAACTATAAGCATTGTGTTACCATTTAAGTTCACTGCATTTCCCCTTATAACTAGATTATCCCGTCCAATACTCAATAATGAGGTAGTCTCGGGTAATATCACCCTGTAATGGAACCTGCCGGCTCCAGGCGACGTTAGGGTTAATTCTATTACTATGCTACTCTATCCCTATTTACTGATATAATAGCTTTATCGGATTTTTTTATATTTGAGCTAGTGTTACCTGCCGACTACATAGACGATATTTTATCAAAAAAACATAGTTTTATACATATGTATGTAGGTACAATTTACCACATCAAACCAGTGCTTGCCCGGTAGGAACATTCTGATATTTTATCTTATTGTAAAGTTATTTGACTTTTTTATGCAGAAGAATAAAAGCGCCACCTCTATTTCCTGAATGAAGTAAAGTAACCCCATGTAGGGGTAAAAGGGTATTAATGAATTATTTAAATAATTTTTAAAGGCAAAAAATAGCCCAGTTATTTTACGACTTACGTATTTTACCTTCTTAGTTCATCTTCCTTGTGGAGTTTTAAACGAATATACACATAACATATCGGTAAAGCCATTAATGGCTTTGTCGATTTGTACCAGGTTGAAGGGACATGACAATAAGGCGAGCCTATTGATAAGCATGTTAAGAAACTGAACATGAATAATGGTTTACATTGCAATTGTTGCATAGCAAGGCGTTTCGTGTTTTCATTTATGGCCTGTAGATACTTACCAAATGTGCTAGTAGGTCGGTATCGATAAGTATCTCGATTTAAAGAAATTAATTCTCAAAGGGCATAATGTTAACCTATATCACGAGAGGCCGAATTACAAGCAGAAGTATAAATAACACACCCAATGCATAGATTGTCATTTAGGTAGTTTTGAATGTGTATTTTTAATATTTGAAGGCATTTTATTACGTACTTTGCACCTTCTTATTATCTCTATCAATATCCATCCAGGAGAAATCTTTTATAAACCATTTAAAGCCGCAATATCCATCCGTACAGGAATACAAAAAAATGTGCTTTTTTTCTTGTTGCTGGCAGTTATTTATATTATACTAGCGGTCCGCCCCGGCTTCGCACGGGTTCGCCTAATAAAAAATTTCAGAAATCATACACACTAACACGATGGGTTTCACAGTTTTCATACGGATCCCTTACTTATTTTAGGGTTTTTGACATTGACTCGACACTCCATAACCGACACTGGCCGTAGAGAAAAAGCAAGCACCGTGCGCTATTATATTCAACCTCTTTTTCTATTATGACGCGCCATAATAGAAAAAGAGGTTGAATATATAGCGCACGGTTTAATTATTGAATTTTTCATGCGGATCCCTAACTTTTTTAAAAATATTATATAGCCTGTGTTCATCACGGAAAATTTAGGATTCTAATGGTGAAAGAATTTTTCAAATCAGTCCAGTAGTTTCGGAGCCTATTCAATTCAAACAAACATACAAACAATCAAATCTTTCCTCTTTATAATATTAGTATAGGTGTAGACTAGCGACCCGCCCCGGCTTCGCACGGGTCAATGCTGATACAAAAACCTCCTTCCTGAATCACTCTATGTATCTATTAAACCGAATCAAAATCCGTTGCGTAGTTTAAAAGATTTAAGCAAACATATGGATATAGGGACAGAGAAAGCGACTTTGTTTTATACTATGTAGTGATTTACAAAAAAAACTCCATTGTAGAAATTTTACACGGTTGAGCCTTACTCTTTAGTTTGTTCAGGCTCTGTAGTCACTATTTCTCCTCGCATCCACTTCGCGTTTACAGTGAAGCTAGGTTTAGTTACTAGAATAGAATCACTTTGATAGCTGCATGTGTTATCTTCGCAATCGATTCTGATAGTGTCTGATATAGATAAATGCTGGGTATGTACTCTCCCTAAAGTTAGATATATGACCGTTTAATAACACGTTAAGTAACATCATTGTAGGGATTTAAATATTTATTTCAAACAAGTACGAATATGATTACCTACCTTAGTATGATAATTCAATTTCTTCCAACTTTTTCCCTGGAGCTGTCTTTATCAAGCTCCTTGGTTACTCGAAGTAGGAACGATTTTTATGTAAGATTTTGTGTACCTAGAATCTAAATAAGGATGTATGATGGATGGAACTAAATAAGCGGATTGTTAGTTGTGAGGAGAATAAAAATACCAAATCAATTTATCTCTGAAAATAACCTTTGCCGTCAAAATATTTATTTGCACATACTCGTATATTATTATGACATTGAAAAATGTTGGAGAAAATCATTACCAATCAAACTTTCTGGAATCTCAGCGAACGCGGACCAGTTCAAAATCTAGACCCGTTTTTCCCTGATGAAAGGCAAAAAATAAAAGAATCAAAAGCATCCCAAATTACTTACTATAAGGGCATCGCGTGCATGTTTTCGGAGAACCTTAACCGCTTCGCTTTAAATAACCATCGATATTGACTGCTACCGGTCCTTCGAGCCCGGCCTTAGCGGCGTCCTTTGGAACACGTAGAATGCTCCCCGCAACCAAATAAGGCTACATAATAACCCATCGCTCCTGAATCCACACTCGCTTCGATTGTTCAGCCCAGTTTGGATATCGATAGCAATTTTGGAAGGGAATCGGAAGTTTTTATACTTATCTCTTATCTGGAAAAGAACGACCGAATACGGAATGTCTTCTAAAAACATTGGAATGGTCCTTGTCGTGCGAACAATAGAAAGAATGCTTGTGGCTTGCATTTGGCCAGGCAGCGCAACGGAAGAATGCCCTCGACATTATTAAATAACCGTATGCAAACAAGATTATCCAATTAAGTTTCTGGTAGCGAATGCCATGTGTAACACTTGTTAATTTTAAACACGTGACATTTCAAATTAAACTTGCGTCGAGCGCGGTACGTAAACAATTTTGTGACTAAAATACTTGGGCTGTCGCAAGGCACTGGCTGCCGGTCCGAGCTGGTTGGCCGTCAGCACCATATAAGGGCTGGACACACGAGGCCAGCTCCTCGCCTAGTCCACACGACCCATACCTACCTCTCTACATCTCTGCAAACACTCTCCAACCCTGTTAACCTTTCATGAGGCACACCGACCCCATAATTTGCGAACGCCAAACGATACAATCTCATACTTAATTGCGATTTGTGCATCGTGGTTATCGTGCTCGACTTTTGCATTTTATTTTCGCTTTCAAACTCGCATGCTATTTTTGCCGAAGAGAAAACGCTATCGGCGATCGACACCGATTCCTATCGTACATCAATTACTCTCTGAGATGATAGGGGCGACAGAGTCCCAGTGATAAGACACGGGAAAACTGGTACTTGTTTCTCCAACCTAATCGGAACACCCTGAGATGACCGACTCGTATACTTTGATCTAATATGGACTTAAAAGTTTCTAGCACTTAGGGCTGCAATAACTTTGAAAGGCGATACGGACATGTGTTTTCTGCAGAAGTCTAGAGTGTCAACTTTAAAAGATCATAAAGTCATCCCTAGAGCAGTTCAATTTGTGTTGAGAGATACAAGCAATAAAAGTTTATTTGCTACGAGCCAAGTGTGTGGTTGGAGCGAGTGGATGTTGGGTTGAATTGAAAGTATGTGGAATGGGAATCTTTCTTATTTGAAGTGCTACCGTTTGTTACGGATTATTCTGAAGGCTGAGTGAGCTGAGTCACTTAGGTATTTAAGGTTCTTTAATTTAAGTACCTAATCAGAGATCCTTTTAGCTACCGTTTGTGAACTACTAACAAATGAACTAAAGTAACTGTCTAATTGAAACTTTTGAAACTAACTGGGAAGAATCATTTTGAGGTAGGTACCTTGACATTGATTTTCATAAATTAAATATTTATATTTAAGTTTTGTAGTTATTACTAAAACGTAAGTTAGGTTAGGACCCCTTTCGGGAGCTGGCCTCCATAAATAACTTTACTGTCAATCATTATTATTATTAGGTAGGTAATAAATGTCAGGACACTACCCCTCACCCACTACAAAATATCGTGCGCTAGACATTACAATAATTCAATATCGTATCAACATCGATCGTTGCCGGCTACTTAGCAGTGACAAATCGGGTTAGGTGGTCTAAGACCGATGCTTGTGAGAATACTGATTAATAGCTTGAGTATTACTTGAATTTAGGTTCGATCGAATTGATTGGAGATATCAGAGTGATGGTTCCACAAATGTCTGATAAAGTGTTAATTTCAAGGTTTAACATTCGTATTTTATTCATTTAGAAAATGCATATTTGTATAGGTAGGTAAACTAGGTTTCTTATGAGAATATTAGATAATAACGCGGCACACGCCGCAATTCCCAAATTGCTGTATGAGGTGCAAATCTAACGCTCCGCTAAAGATCACAAACAGACAAAATAAATAATCATTTAAAATCTTACTACAAATAAGTATTTAATAAAATCACTAACAAAATTAGTAAAAAGAAATGCAACTAAGATTCTTAGGAACATGTGATTCAGCTCTAAATCCGCTTACTCCACAAACATAGGATCAATCTAGAAGTTTAAAAAAACACCAAGAAGTTTCTACTATAAAGCTTATGACAGAACCTGTACCTGATATCGCTTTCTTCGATGGGATACAGGATAGAAACTATCGTACTATTAGACCTTGATCTGTTTTGCATTAAAAGTCGCATGAGCTAAAAATATATCGATCTGATTACACGGCGACAACTTGTCGCAATTAGGCCTGCCTGCTGAAGATAAATCGAAAACCGACTGGCGACAAGCTACACTCCACTTTCAGTATTCTTTGTCGCTTCATCATTAAATCATTTATCTTGTAGAATGGTCGTGACCAGAAAATCTCAGTGTCGCGAAACAAGTGATTTCACTCTCTTTTGATGATTAATTATTTTTAAAAGTCAGACGGTCTGTGTCTTGGAAGATAGTTTTTATAAATTAGTTGCTCTTTTATTAATAACCCCTAACGTAAAACAGTTGCTAAGTTGTGTTATTTCTCACTCTTCCTTGTGTCAATATAAGAATACAGAGTAAGAATTTTCAATTCTTTAAGTTATCTATTATATCTATTATAATACGTACCTATAGGGTATATATGGGTGAATCAACTTTTAAGGCACTCCTTTTGTGTCCCTGTCATGGAAAAAATCATAAAATCTTTATTTCAGTTTCAAATATGTTTGTTTTAATGTTATCGTAAACTTAGATTCCCCGCTAACATGGTTGTTTCATACTTTTATGTACCTTAGAGTAAAAATTTTCATTTTTATATGGTAACGCTGCAGAACATAAGCAATCTCCATACAAAATACATGTGTCCCCTGGCCTAGGTGAAGTAGCAATGTACGATGTTTCTTAAAAAATATATATGAATACACTGCATTTTCATACCTTAATACGGTTCAGAAAATGTTACGCTTACGTTTTAAGTAAAATTTCTTTAAAGATTTACTTAAATTATGTATTTTACATGCACCTCAACTGTTGTCCCAAACTTTGATTAAATCATCAGCTCTACAGCGTTACCGATAAAAAATTCTGAGCAATAACAAGAGATGGCGTCTAACTTGGTGTCAACAAAGGTGATTATTATCTAATATTTCGTTCGTATGGTCTGACAAGGCCTACCTCGTTTTACCCGCCCCTCAGTCCGCGGTAAGCTCTCAACGGGTGAGCGTGGGTTTATTGTCGCTCTACAGCGTTACGACGAGAATCTTGGTAAGTTTTCAAAATATTTGAATTTTTTTTAGGTCAGTTTGTTGCATATGATGTCTGATTTCAAATTCAAAACAAAATATTTGATAATTATAAGTTGTGGAATTATTTATAATTTTTTTAATTCAAATTTTCCCTAGCGTTACCGATAACGCTGGTGAAATTTTCTCTAGAGTTACCGGTAACGCCAGTGAATGTTAGACTAAATAACATGCTAGTTGGCATTAATGTATATTGTTAATGTTGTGCTTCGTCAAACTAAGGTTTCTAAGCTATCAATATTAATAACTTCAAAATAAAATAATTTAAATTGTTCAAGGTTTGTGCAACATCATCGAAAAAACCACCGAGCTCGATATCATAAAACTAAAAGACTAGTAAGAGAGAACTCCAAAACAAAAATATAACGCAAATAATATATGGAAATTACGAAAACGACAGTCAAAGAAACGAAAACTGGCTGCTGAGAGATTATTACAAACACTCCCCGAATCGCTTAGAACTGACTCCAGATTTGGAAATTTTTAAGAATTTGTTTGAAGTCCACCAGCGACGCCTTCACGTGCTGCTTCTCTACCAGATACGCCTCCGCAAGCTAGGGATACTTCACTGCAAACAAAAGACCCACCACTGCGATTAAGAAACGAAACGCCACGGTCACGAAGCTTAACACCAAGATTAGAAAACCAACCACAACAATCAAGAAGCCCAACATCACGATCAAGATACCAACCACCAAAAACACTTCTTACTACGAGCAATAGCTACGCCTCCAAGAGCACCAGCTACACCACCAAGTGCACGCATAGAGAAAATGAAAGACTAAAGCAAGAAAATGAGAATTTGAAATGAAAATATGAAAAATTTAAGAAAAGATAATCAAAGACGAATTGACGGTGAAGTGACTAACGAAACTAAAAAAACTGAAGATAAGAGGTACAAAGTTCGACCAGTGCCATGAACAAAACATTTAAAAAGACAAAATCTAGGAAAGAACTAGAGGTAATAAAAAGATTTTCTCAAGTGTTGAAGTTAAAGATTCACGAATGAAGAAAAAGATACTTTTGGAGAATTTAGGCATTGACAAAATTGTTAAAAAAAGTACAGCCTATTTTTTTTTTAATAATTTTGTCGATGCCGATAAAACACTGTTTATATTATCTTACTACAATAATTACTTAAATAATAAGTGATTGATCTCATTACAGTTCCTCTAACTATTTTATTGCGTCATTTTGTTATAGTTGATTATTTGATATCGTGTAGTAGTTGAAAGTTTTGTTTCAAAAAAGTTTCATTTTGTGATTGTGTTGAAATTTATGATAAGAATAACTAATTGACAACATCGTTCCTAATTATTGTTAGTTAAACTTATCAAGTTTTCTTTTGCCTGTCTTAAAGTATTCGAAATTCTCAGGCGTTACTATTTTTCTCTGGCGTTACTCAAATGTCCCTTAATTTTTATTATGTATTTTGAAGATAAATCTGTTTGTATTTAATTTGTTTGTAAAATAATGTTTCGTTAAAAGTCTCCAAGACTCGTGTCTATTGCTATTATAAAAAATGTAAATCTGATTATTCGATGTGGAGAGTTATTCTAAAGTGAAGCTTTTAAAAACATGCAAAGTAACGCAGTGGAACTAGAATTGTCTCTATTTCATAGGTTATTCATAAAAAAACGTTAGCAATAAGCTAGAAATACTGAATTAAAGTATGAGTAAATAACTATCATGTTGATTTTTCTCATTTCCTCGTTTTATTTCATGTTTTGGTATTTACAAATAAGTAACGCAATGGATATTTATAAGGCACACTCATCAGGTTTTCTACAAAAACTCGTTTAAACTAGCTTAGATGTCGTGCCACATCGCAGAACCTAAAAATAGGATAAATAGTACAGATGCTAACACTATATTTTCGTAATAATTCGATAATTTATTTTGAAATTTTTGCTGTCCAAAATGTTGTCAAAGGAGTGCCTTAAAAGTTGATTCACCCATATACCGTAAGGTTTGTGTTTTACATAGCTTCTATTTTTCAGGTTAACTTAGAACTGTGTGATAAACGTAAACATGTATATGATAAACAGTTTTTACCTAGCTGCCAAAATAACCTAAAACATTTAACAAATTTTCCCCGATAAACGCGATCCTTTTAAACATTTGACAACCGAACATAAATAAAATAAAAAATAAATGAAAACGTCTAAAAACAAAAGACTACAAAACACCAAATCGGCTATTGTCTTCGGAAAGAAGGTCGGTGTTGAACACTAAAGTGTATGTTCGACACAATATACGTGTGTCGAACATACACTTGTAAGTTTGGGTCAACGACCTCACAACATAAAAAGTAAACCAAGCCTATCCGACTCATTACTGCAAATTGACTCCTTATCTGCTGATATACCATACAGGTCCAGTTAAATAAACCTTTTCAATAGACATACCTGTATTATCGTGAATAACGCATTATAAGCGTTAATTTCGATGCTAAAGATGTTAATGCTAACAGCGCGTTATCCACGCTAAAATTAGCGCAAATAACGCGGATAGCGCTCATTCTGTACCTAATACTTCATAATTAAAAACCATGGTTTGCTCGCTGAATGTCAAGTAGATCTTTTCTTTATAATAGACTGTACCAAAAGTTTATTCTCTGAGTCAAATTCTAATGAAGAAATTATCCGCCGAGCTGAGATCCATTCCCAAGTTATTGAATAGCTTAAGAACTGAAGAGTACACCATCGACATTCACCTTTATCTGTGAGATTCTAAGCTCTTTATTACCCTCATTTGAATCGGATTCAGGTCTTTGAGATCCTCTTTGAACTGTAATTAACTTGAAATAGAGTTGAAAGTTGAAAGGTTTCCTTTTAAGGGAAGCTGGAACTCATTTGCAGTAACGATTGGGACTTGGGACTGATGTAGTTATTAAATGCAGACACAGTTGTTATGAATTGGATAAGTTCTTTTTTCGAATATTTTGTTTAAATCTGAGCTGATTTTAGGGAAGCGTGATAAAATGTGTCAGTATTCGATGACTTTCATTTGATCCATTGAAACGTAGAAGAGACCAGCGGCTCTATTGTCTAACTAACTCAACTGGTAATCGTAATCGGCTTCAGTTTGGCATTTCAAACCTAGCCTGGACTTCGATCGTCACTTTCGTATTGTGTAAATAGCTGAAACCGACAGTTGAATACCTTAGACAATACCGACAACATTCTGACTGGGTCTACAACTGGTAATCGGTTTGAAGTTCACTGGTAATGGACTTTAAGTTAGACAATAAGGCTGCGGGTCTACAACTGGTGATCGGTTTGAAGTTCACTGGTAATGGACTTCAAGTTAGACAATAAGGCTCATCATTAAGCGTACCTGCTAGGTCAATCGTCAGCTAGGTCAATATAAAAGTAAAGTACGAAATATTTATTTGCAGCAAATATATATGTTTTTGTTATGCTTTTTGTAATGGTTTTATATAAATTTTGTGTTTAGGTAGGCAGGTAGATAATGTCTCGGCAATCGGCTTTAAGCCCACCCTTTGCAGCGTTGTAGTGCAATACGTTGGTAAATAAAAAAATAATAATTAACTTAGACTAAATCATCTAAACATAAACATAAAATTAATAAAACTTTGGTAAACCTAAATTTACTTAATTTTATAGGTACATTAAACTTAATGCATTTAGTATTTGCCCATTTATTTTTACATGCGGTTTTCGACGGCTCTCACTTAGGCTGAGCCTGTTTGAAGAAATCTATAAAATGAGCAATAAATCGATAGACATATTAGTATCTTGATATCAGTGAATATTGCTCATCATCAAGTCATTCATGACCGATATGAGTCATTCATTAATAACCGAGTGCGTTTCCATCAGTGTCTAGCGTAGGTACGTTATCTTAATGAATTTTAGAAAATGGCTAAACTCATAATTCATGGAAATCTCTGTTCTGAGTCATTCTTTTAAATGTTAGCACTACCACAAATATTATAATGTTATACGCACTGCTTTTCTTAAATAAATAATATATAAATAAATAATGCTGAAGAATCCACACAGCATCACTTAACCCCAAGCTAAGCAGAGCTTGTGTTATAGTTGCTCTTGACTGTTGTACATAATACAATAAATTAGATATTTTATTTATTATACATAGAAAACGACCAGAACACCAAATATCTGCAGATCGTACAAACATTTGTCCCGAGGGAACCAGCAACCTGCGTCGCAGGCGGACCTTTGCCCACCGCGCCACAGAGGACATCTTCTAACAAGATTCGAAAATTCCTTAGGACCGTTTTTCAAAACAATTTGATGGATCAAAAGTTTCGAATTATATTATTCTTAATAAATAGGTAGGTACTTACTTAAATTATTAAAACAGATGTTTTCGAAACCCTTTTCTATATCCAAGGTAGATAAGATAATTAAATCAAAAGAACCCCTCGCCTTCCAATATCTGATCGCTTTCACTGATCAAATTTTTGCTAAAAGCCGGTTCAGTTTCGCGAAAGTGGTTAGTCTGGTGGTTGCATAGACCTCTATTCATTCCATACCCAGCCCGTAGCTCATTTAATGGACTATTGCTTTCAGCTCATAATAATTGTGTTAAATGTCGAACTGAAATATGATTATTGCGAGCGGTTTCTTTAGTAGTCTGGCTGTGCACGAATTAAGTTAGCTTGATGAAGTAGCTTGTTGATATTTATCACTACATAGAATAAAAGTCGCTCCCGCTGTATACATATCTGTTTGCTCCTTTGTATGCTTAGATCTTTAACACTACGCAACGGATTTTGATGTGGTTTTTTTAATAGATAGAATGATTCAAGATGAAGGTTTTTATATCAGCATTGCACCCGTGCGAAGCCGGAGCGGGTCGCTAGTTTATATATAATATAATAAGGCAATGCCAACAATACACATGAACATTACCAATGAACACAAGTGAAGAGTTACGAATATAGGATGTGTAGCTACTTTTAAAGCATGCACACGTAAGGAACTAAAAAACCATACCTATATAATGTTTATCTTTGAGGAAGGTAATCCGAATTTTTTATGATGACCTTCTTGAGTCACTGGATTAATTGTCTATGAAAAATCTCTAAACTACTGGTTTTATTTTTGTTACGTTGTTCATTTTTAAAAAGCACAGGCGATAGCCGTTATAGCCATATTATAGTCTTAACTGGTCAGCCATTTTCTTTCTCCTCCTAAACCACTGCAATCGCTTCGTTCTTGACAGAGTGGTCGCGGTCGTCAAACCAGGGAAGATAACCAGCCTGGACTTAAACTTAGGCTACCATTTGAATGATTTGTATGATATAATCCTTATAAAGATATGGTTGGTGTAAAAGTCCGTTTCATCTCAGGCAGAGCTCCATACATAATGAGGAGACCCGGAAAACAAAGGTAGACAAAGTTATGCGGGAGCAAAAAGAGGGGAGGGTTTGGGGTTGTATGCAAACAACTCCCAACTAGCTGTCCCGAAGTTCCGCCCCGGATACCGTATTCATGCTCCAGATAATTGAATTAGCTCAAAGCGAATATCATTTTAATGCTTTTGAGAGTCAAGTCTACTGTAGGACCTTCCAGTAGACTCCGAGACATCATTATTCGGGTTAATAAATTCAATGTATACAAGATGAATTATCTATATTTAGAAGAGAACGCTTTGTTTCAAATTCTTTTGTGAGATAAAATAATATTATGTTAGTGAATAACATTTATTTCAGAATACGTAATATCTAAGGTAGCTGTCATTGAAACCGATGAATATTACCTATATATATACACATATACATGTAGTTCACATTAACACCCTTAAGGGTAATTGGTAGACAATAGTGTGGAGTTCAGTATTGTCGAATGGATGTTTTTCAATCACACCCTATATAATTCGCGTCTTAACTTATTAATTAACCCTGTTTCTAACCCGATCTCCACCTCAAATACCAACTCTCCAACTGTAGTTAACCTAGGCAACTAAACAGTGGTAGGCAGGTTACTATCACCAATGCGTCAGAATCCTTTTAGGTAACCTAGGTTTCTAGACAGTGGTAGGTAGGTTACTATTTTAATAGTTAAGTCCGCTTAATCGCGGTCAAAGTTATAATTCCTAGCTTTCACGTTATATATTGCACCGTCCGTCCGTCCGTCCGTCGGTAAATCCTATTTCATTTGAGTGTCTTAACTATAGAGCCGTTTTAATTCTCTTTTACGAAAGGAGAGACAAAATATTTTAGCTCATTATATCGCTATTACCTTAACCGGTTGTCTGATGTTTTTATTGTTTTATTACCTTTATACCTTTAATTCTTCCTATTTGTGTAACTCCTCTCTTAGCTGTTGTTTGTGTTTTTGCATCCTTACTAAATCTTGTGCATGCCTGTTAGACTGAAGTACAAAATCTATGCTAAGAGACTTTATGATGCTGGACTATCCGCAAAGCATCACTTGCACCAAGGTAATCAAAGCTTGTGTTATTGGTACCAACTACCAACTAGATGACTGAAATACCTACATAATACAATATATTAAATAGATAGATATGTTTAATTATAAATAGAAAACGACCAAAACACCCTGAAATATCTCCAAATATGTATCTGCAGATCGTAAAAACTTTTTTTTTTCTTCGTCTACGCGGACGAAGTCGCGTGAAAAAGCTAGTATAAAATAAATCTAAAACCTTACCAGCATATCGTCGCATATTCTAATCACTCTCCTAAAAACCCAGTTCAATGTAAGTACTTACAATCGAGTAAGTGTAGCCAGTGAACGCCCATCGTGTGAAATATTGGCTTCCCCCTTGGGAGGCATTTCGGGAGTCCTGTCACTCAACGACGCCAGAATAGGTACCCACGAACTTGGTTTAGGTACCCACACACGCGCCGCTCACATTAATTCTCCTCACGTCCCCAAAATTGATATCAAGCGCACGAATTTAAGATATGACGTGTATAAAAACACATTTTACGAACTCTATTAGCATTTGAGCACCCTAAAATGATAAATGCTAGTGCACGCTGAATGCAGAAGTAGATACTGACATCAGATGGTTCCTTATCTCGTTACTATTCAATGAGGTGCTAATAATGCTGTTGGAGCTTTGGAATTTTAAAGTCGAGTTATGTGTGGGCTTTATCGACAATCATCTGTAGAATAATCTAAGAAAATACACGGATATCATGATTCATCTCGCAGAAGAACTTTAGATTGGGTGAGTTTTATTTACGCGAATCTGCTATTTTGCACCTTGCGGTTTTTTTATAGGTGACCACGTTTTATACGGTTTAGGTGTTTACTTGAGCGTCTGGTCGAAGCGACGTGTGACCCGGTAGCTGGTCTGTATCTGGCGCAGCGCATCAGCATTGCCATACAGCGAGGCAATGCAGACAGCATATTGGGGACGCTTCTGGCTGGTATTGATTTAGATTAGTTGAAGTACCTGTAGAATGTTTGCACAGTCTGCTGTTAACTTAACTGTTTTTATTGTACTATCTAGTTCAAATTGGTTCTAGTATTTAGGTAGTCGCTACAAAGATACTTCATCATCATCATCAGTCTATGTTAGTCCACAGCTGATTTTGATTATGATTTTAAACTAATGAGCAACTAATGAGAGGTAAAGCTAACCTTTAGTGATTCACTTAATATAAAACAAAGTCGTTTCCCGCTTTCTGTCTGTCCCTATAAACATATGCTTAGATCTTTAAAACTATGCGACGGATTTTGATGAGGTTTTTTTATACCTACATAGAGTTCAAGAAGAAGGTATATGTATACATATAACATGCATTAGTAGCCTACATAGAGTTCAAGAGGCAGGTATATGTATACATATAACATGCATTAGTAGCCTACATAGAGTTCAAGAGGAAGGTATATGTATACATATAACATGCATTAGTAGCATACATAGAGTTCAAGAGGAAGGTATATGTATACATATAACATGCATTAGTAGCCTACATAGAGTTCAAGAGGAAGGTATATGTATACATATAACATGCATTAGTAGCCTACATAGAGTTCAAGAGGAAGGTATATGTATACATATAACATGCATTAGTATCAGCATTGATCAAACATAATTAATTGTAACAACAAGGACTCTTGAAATTGTTTATGTGATATGGAATAAAGCTGTTTTTATGTTATTTTATTTATTTCGTATCAGCATTGCACCTGTGCGCAGCCGGGGCGGGTCGCTAGTTCAAAATATTAGTTATTATTTTATACGTGTTTCATTCTGTGACAGTGGTGTAAAAGGGAATACCATAAAGACCATTATTTCCGTTAAGAGACAGGCAACATCATCGTATTTCACACCTTCGTAGCTATTCTCTCCACTTTCTATCATAAATTGATCTCATCCACAAACTTAGCTTTATGTTTAGCCGTTCTAGACCTTCTACGGTCTAACTTTCGTTAGAAGCCCTATCACACGATTTTTAAAAAAACTACTTCATCAATATAATTAGAATCATAAAATATATATATATATATAATGGTATACCTACCTTATTTTGTTTTAATTATTTATGTAAGTTATAAACTTGCCACACCACTTCAACTCGTTAGTGTCTACTGAGATTCTTTGCCTGTGTTCTTTGGTTTTCGAAATCGTATATCGAAAGCTTATGCACACAAGTGATACCATGGCCTTTTTTGACCAGTTTTACTTAATTTGTCTGGCTTAAGTGACACGGCGACAATTTTCGACTGCAAAACCACAATGATGCCCGAAATGATTCAAATATTCCTCAGGATTACACAAACCACAGGTGCAAACTTCCATCCAAGCCTGTCATCTAATCCAACTTAATCCGTAGCGGACGATTTCAACATTTTCTAACAGTAAAGTTTTAATTCTAAAATGGTAGTTATGAGATTTCGTGGTTTATTTTTGTGCTTGGTTTATTTATCAGATTGTCGTGATCGTGACATTATATGGACTGGCTATGCTACCGGTCATAGCTTTACTACAAAGGTAGACAAGGCGCATATACGTTGGGTGTGGGGAGATTAGTAAGGTAGCTGAAAATTACAATTTAAAATACATAAAGAATTCTGTACAATCGACAAAGCATCATCTAGCCCCAAGCTAAGCAGAACTTGTATTATGGGTACTAGTGACTGATATACTTAATAAACAATACACATATAAGTTGGGAACTGTGGGAATCGATATGGATACTTACTAGATACAATATAATATGTATAACATAGATATTACGACCAGAACACCCGGAACTAATATCTGTAGATTGTTCAAACATTTGTCACGGATGGGGAATAGAATCATTATCCTCCTCTGTTGAAGGCAGTTGCGGGCAAGTTTAAAAAAAAATCAATAAATGAATAATTGGCTTAAAAGAATAAGCTTCCTGAATTCCTAATACGATGTTAAAGTACTAGCGGTCCGCCCCGGCTTCGCACGGGTATTAAACAAAAATTTCAGATATTATACACACTAACACGATGGGTTTCAAAGTTTTCATACGGATCCCTTATTTTTTTTAACAGCATTGGGATTTTTGACATTGACTCGACACTCCATAACTGACACTGGCCGTAGAGAAAAAGCAAGCACCGTGCGCTATATATTCAACCTCTTTTTCTATTCTGACGCGCCATAATAGAAAAAGAGGTTGAATATACAACGCACGGTTCAATTATTGAATTTTCCATGCGGATCTCTAACTTTTTTGAAAATATTATATAGCCTATGTTCATCACGAAAAATTTAGGAGTCTAATGGTGAAAGAATTTTTCAAATCGGTCCAGTAGTTTCGGAGCCTATTCAATTCAAACAAACAAACAAACATACAAACAATCAAATCTTTCCTCTTTATAATATTAGTATAGAAGTATAGGTAGATATAATATGGTATAATGTATTATGCAACGCAGAAAACGAAACTTCCGCACTTGTCTTGAAAACTGATGGACAAGCAACTAACAATGAGAGCAAATCAAGAGCAAATTGACAGCTCGCTAACATCAACCATAATAGACGGTGATATGCAAATAAAACACGGCACTTGAAAATACAGTCAGCTCCATAATTTATGTTTCATGTTGCATACGTAGGATTCTTAATTGCGCACATAAGAAAACAATTAAAAAACCAAATAAAATTTACGAATATTTGAGACAGTTGGCGGTCTTAATCTGACAAACGTGAATGTAGAATTATTTATTAAACATTCGCTCAGGCAAGTTTGACATCCACTAAAAAAGTTATAGTTTATTTTACTTTTTATGAGGCCTCAATTGTTAATTTAGTAACTTTTCCATACATTTATGGTATAACCATCATCAGCCTTTGCCCCATCCACTGCTAGGGATAGATTTCTCTTCGTTTAACACTTTTGTGGCCAACGCACGTCTATCTGCGCGTCCAACTGGCGGCGGAATGACTGGGCAGTGAATGCGCTTAGACATTCGTCTTGATCCTGTGACTGACTGTGCCACCTGTTCTCGGCCATTATTTAGCATAACGCATTCAAATAGCAGTTTCAGGACCTGCATCAAAATCAAAATCAAAGTGCTTTATTTCCTTTAGACTGCAGAATACTCTTCCATAAGGCAGTCACTGTCTTAAATAAGGTCACTGCCAACCCTCAGCGGTGCGACCACCCGAAAGCGGCCCGCGCACTACTATTTCCACATGTTCAAGGGGCATCGGCGGCACTTAAAGTGTTAATAAAAACCTTCTTCTTCTTTCTTCTTCAGTCATGTCCGTAGCTGACTGTACCTACTGAGGACGAGATGAGAACCTTAATACGGTCTACTCCATAACTTATGAATAATTCAACATGGCCTGATGCGATGTCGTACAAATTTTTAACGTCATGCAAATTCAAAATCGATGTTGGTAATGCTTGTCGGCAATAAAAAATATCTAGATGATGTTTATAAATTTGTGGCTTTATATATAAGTATCGAGTAGCTGATACGCCTTATTAACACTTTATAACACGTTTTTTGATGTTTTAATGGAAACCTAATTGAGCTCCATCAATTTTAAATTTTTTAGTATCGATCATTTCTATTTGACCGAGAAAAATAAAGTGATCATTAAAACTAAATTGCTTTCTTCCAATTCAAATTATGTTTACTACTTACCTAGCTACTAATCGATTCTCATTAGCTTTCAACCAAGTATTAACTTTTATGATTTCTATTCATTATTTATTTTAAGTTCAATATTGTAGGTACTTAGAATAGACTATAAAATATATTTATTTAGAAAGTTTACCGAAAGTTTAACAATATTGCACAATTAAACCACAGTAGGTTTGTGGGTCGTGTGGACTTATAAGTTGCTCTATCTCGCCTTGTAATAAAGTAATTAATTTTCCGCCCTTTTCTGAGGTCTGGTACAAATGTTCACAAGGTTTAAAAAGTAAAAGAAAGAAGTTAGTAAAAAGTATTGACAAAAGTAAAGAACTCCAAAACCCGCGTGATGTGGTAATTCTGAGAAACTGTTTTATACTGAATTTGCTTAGAATTGCAGTTTATTTATGTAAATGGTTCAAGGCACTTGTTTTATTTGAATGAAGACGTTTGCTCATGTCGTTAATGCTTTAGGAACATGAAAGCCCGAATACTCAAATGCATTCTAAATTTCTGCACGTATCAAGTGGCAGATTTTCATTAAAACTGTCAAATAAAGGCGACTTGAGACGTGCTTTGTAAATATAAGTTGCCTATTGGGGGGTTAGTCCTTAGGTTTTTCGTGCTTACAAAACCGGCTCGAAGGACCAAAACTTGAGCGGTTTTTTCTTGGTGTTAGTACTTCTTTAATTAGTTATCATAACGTTACAATCTGAAACAATCATGCGTTCCGTTTCACCCAGACGCGTTGTTTTGACAATAGAGGCACCAGACTATGTACCTACCTACACAAGGAATTTAATGATACCTACTTCCAACTGGCGCCATTAAGAACACTTATCGCGTTTATAGTAGGGCATTTGCATCTACATAGACGTTTATTTATAAATTTATTGCGAACCCATTCACAGGATATTTATGTTCTACTTACCTATATATAGTAGCCAAGCCTATATGTAGTAGCTGCCTCCAACGCAATGTAGCTATAAATATCTACCCCATCTTTCATCAGTTCACAGGTTAATGACTAAATTAATCTTACTTCGTTGATAACAATTACTGAATTAACAGTATGTTTCGTATTATTGTATTATTGTACATTGTATAGTATCTTCATTGTAATTTATGTATGTTTATTATTATAATTAGAAGTCTATTTTGATCAAGTGTCCACATACGAGTACTGGCCTTATATACTTGGTAGAGGTATATAGAGTCTGTTGAAGTATTCAATAAATAATACTGGACAATACACACAGCATCATTTAGCCCCAACCCAGCTCCATTTTAAGCTCAATATTATTTGTGTTATGGGTACTAAAATGACTAATACACTTAATACAATATAATACATACTTAGATAAATATTTGACTACACATAGGAAACGACCAGAACACCCGAAACAAATATCTGCTGATCCCAAAAAAACAAAATTCCCGAGGCGGGAATCGAAACCGCAACCTCATGCGTTGCAGAGGACCTTCGCCCTCCGCGCCACAGAGGTCGTATTGTTCAGGTCATGGAGATGGCTACAGAATGTCAAATCAAAACTTATTACATTTATGAGTTCACTCACAGTCCTAGTTTTAACTTTAGACGAGAGAAATATTTCCCTAACAAGCGGCTAAAAAACTCCTCTTGCTATTACTAAAACACCTTTTTCCAAATGGTACAGCCATTAATACAAAAATATATTATTTATTTAATAAAAAGTCAGTTGCAGATTGGAGAGCATCATTTGCGAAATACTAAAATAGTAAAGCTTTCAAAGTAAAATGCTAAATAAAGCTCGTTCGTACGGACATACCAGTCACTTCCAATCTGCTAGCAATATGTAAAATGAAAAATATGGACCAGAATTTATTACGCTGGCAATTCTGACAGTGAATAGCTATGTTTATGGCTAGACTGGTGAAACTAGCAATTTTATTCATAGCCCCGATTGCCACCGGAATGGCCGCCCATGAAGCAAGTAAGACATTGAAAAAAGATTGTAGATAGTATGTAATTAGCCAAGTAAAGGTTTGTCAAGAAGTCCTAATAATAGTGTGTGAGCTGTGACTGACATGTGACTCAATAATTCGATTGCCTTGAGGTGCCTGTTGTTTTTCTTCATTGTCAAACTGGCTTCTTCTCGTTTTAATTCCATACAAACGTAGCCTTTAGGCAAGTTAGTTGCCTTATTATTGATTGAGATTCTTTTCACAATTTATTCAGTAAGTTCTGAGACATAGCCAACAATCAGGCAGTGCAAGAGAACAAGTGGGATAAATGACTGCCTGTAAAAGTACGAATTGAACTTTTGTATCCGTTTGTTTATTTGGTGTGTCGGCAACACTCATTTCAATTCAATGGCCAACGTGAACAATGAATCCTTGGCGCTCCAAAACTCAGAAGTGGTGACTTACCTCGCTGCCATTTCTGGCAACTTGCTCCCTTCTGGAAACATTTCAATTCATTTCGTTCCTGAGGTCAAGCTTTAACTTTGCGGAACGTCCACATCGGTCCTCTTGCGTCCTCTCAAAGTTATTGCCACATGCAAATTTTATGATACCATACTTACTTAGAATAATTACAGCTCCGTTGAAAGCTCGAAACGTATCTTTATCTTTTGATTTACGACACAGTTTAAAAGATAAATCGCAAACCGTTAAGTTATGATCATAAAACTTTATCTTATCTTCATTGTTCTGTAATTTTCATGTTATACCATAAAAGGAGATTGATTAACGAAACCCAAAAAGGAGATGATATACATCAAGGGCATAGAATTATCTCCCCGCTTCCTACAGGAATCAGTAGCAGGGTCAACGACCCGAAGTCACGTTCTCTAAAAAACTCAGGAGCAATAAAGCATTGTAATACCTCTCATCTGTCATCTGATCTAACAGCCACCCCAGAGCGGTGACGCTTATGACCTAAGGTTATAACTATAACTTAAGGTTTACTGTCACAAAAGTGAAAACTTGTTTATTAAGGCTTTTTATTATGGCCGCAGGCGTAGCACCCTTTGTGTGGGATACAATTTAAACTTGTATTCTTTCTGTAAGCTATTCATATTTTATTCTATCCTTGTGGATATTTTCTTATATATGGACGTTTATTGAATCTTTAAAAGCTTCCTTAATATTTAAGCATAGGTACTCGTGCTGTCTTGACACCTTGCTTGCCCTTTTCTGGCTTACATTCAAAACATTTCCCATTTTGTATGTATATAATGAGAGCCTACTAAGTACTTTTTATTTGTTGCAGGTGGGTATCTTATTAGCATGTAGCTTATACGTGAAAAATTACATCTTTCGGTAAGTAGGTATATTTATTTCAATAAAAAATATATAGAACGTATTTTTTCATATTTTTGTCTAATTTTGAGCATAATGGGTTTACATTATCCAACAAAGCCTAACAGAAAATCATATCCTTTTTATGAAGAATTAAGAATTTATTTCGAAAAGAACTCGCATTTTTTGTTAAAAATCAAGGCACATTGTTTTGACTCGAGAGACAATACAATATGACACAAAATTGTGGATAATGTTTCAAGAGGGTCGAGAGCCAATGTCTTTTCTTTTGTTCGCGTACAAATATGTGCAATATATGGATAAGTATACGCAATAACGTCCGTCTGTGTTCTCGCCGACAAAGTGCGCGTTGACTTGGACAATCGAATCAGCCTCCCAGCTGACAATCTACGTAACAAAGATAGCTTGTACACAACACGCATTTTTTACTTGTCATTGTATCTTGCTTGTGCTCCACATAATGCTTTGGACTTTTGAATTGAAACCTCTTTTACTTCATGCTCATTTATGGATGTGGTTGTAGCGCTCGACTCATACCTACCCGGACACGCTTGAACGGCATTCAAAGCGAAGTATTTCACGCCAAATAACAATATTTACGGAGGAAACAGAGAGGTCGTACATAAATCAAGTCGTTATCTAAATACGTGTGTTCACGAGAACAAAATTACATAATACGGCTATTAGTGGCGCTAAAATACCCATAATTTCAGCTCATTTAAATGTCGTAGTAGCATTCAGTGCAGATAGAAACATATGGGCGTTCGTTGCATGTGCATCTATATTTGAGGTCGTTAAGCCAGATACGCCGTCCGATATTAGGTCACTGTATAAAGCTATCGGTTTCGAAAGGTCGGTCAATTCTTTCCGCTCAGATACTATTTCGATCGATCGAATTGGATCGGGTTGTGCATATTTTGTGGCATTTATCTTGGCTATAAAAAGCAGGTAGTTGCATTCCCAGAAGGCCACTTGAGGACGATCGTGCTCGACTTGTGGGAACGAACGTCTTCTAATTCTAAATATGTGTTCAGTTTTTTGCCTTGCGCAAAATAGACTTTGAAAATTCTGTCTCAAAAGCCACATCTTTCAATAATAGATTTGGTTTGATGCAGCATTGTTTTTAAAGGATTTTTTTCCTCATAATAGATGTGTTTGCTACAGCGAGTTGTAGCGATTGCAGGGAGTCGATAAATAAAGGTGGCTCAGCACCGCTATATGTAGCAAAGTATGGGGAGGCCTTTATCCAGCTGTGGACGTCTATGAACTGATAAAAAGAAATGAGCAATCTGTTCAGAGACCTTCCGTAGAATTAGCGCACCCATTCAACCTTTTTTGTTCGTTTTTTGCTGTGACCTTCGATCTGCAAGATCAAACAAACTGCAAGCGGTCCCATTGAAACATGACTCGATTTCTGGAATCCCTCGGTGGTCACACTTGCGGGTGTTTGGGAGTCAAAGTCATTAAAACTGTCGCCATGTGGTTCTTTGATCTGGGTGGTAATTCTGGCAATTTAACTTCGAAAACTCATTAAGAGCTCTTTAGAAACGCGAGTCTAGAGATTACTATCTGATAAATATTGAAGATACGATGATAAAGAAATAGATAACGAATAACACGAACCGAATTTCTAGCACAAATTTGCTTATTTCAATCAAGTGTTTAATATTATTTCATGAGTTTATTGTACCCTAGTCTAGACGTTATGAAAAACGTCTAAAATCAAGGCAACATTGCTTCTGATCACGCTACAAGGTGAAGTTAGGTCAGATAGTTCAAGCAGGTTGATCGACCTTGAAACATTATTTATCATATATTATATCTTATATTATATATCATATATTATATTTATATATCAATCAAGGGTCTTTTGAAGATGCAAAATATAATAATAATAAATTATCTAAAGGTTCTTCCCCCTTTCTCCCTCGACTCGTGCCTTAACTAGCTCACACATCTATTGATTGGTGATGCTCAGATTGTAATGATTATGTAGGTTATTTTAAAATAAGGTGGTTTGATATGAAATTCAATATTTTTATAGCGAACATGTAAACAACACGATCCTTTAGGGGATCTTATAGATCAAATTTTTTCCAACATGTGCCCTGCTAGGGCACGGTTACATTCGGCTAATACGTAATCTCTAACGTTTTGTTCTAGTTACTTATATAATTATTATATAAATAGTAATAATTGTTTTTTTCAGGCTTTATCTGTCTTTATTTATCAAATTCAAATCAACTATTTAAAATCAAATTTATTATTTAAATTTTTTATAGGTGAGTTAGCCTAGAAGAGATCGCTTCTAAGCGATAAGGCAGCCCTTGTTCTTCTCATGTGTAATATCTTTCTAATGTAATTTTTCTCTTGTACAATAAAGCATTTAGTATGGTAAAGGCGTTACAAATTCAAACTAATAAATGAAATTTGGCCGCCAGACAAAACTTTATGCAGAATGTAACGCGAAAAATATTTATAAAAAGCGGATCAGCCTTACCTCAGAGGTGACCCAATGACTCAGCCGTAATGAAGGGCCGTGAACCACAGTGCCCTGCGGCAAGGTAACGTAGTTCATACTGACTACAGGACAAACTGTGCTATGTGAGTACAAACTGACTACCTGGTACTGCTGTTTCAATATCGGGAAAGGTCAGCCTGAAACTCTCGATTTCGTTTTATAAACTCATGGACGTACTGTACTCGTATAATTGACAGGGGTTTATTAACAAACTCATGGACTTAAGGTATAATGACATGGGTTAACGATTGAGTTCTTGATGGAATTGGAGCAATATTGGCGATAAAGCCATACAATTATTATTTTTATGGGAGGTTACGTCACGGAAAGGATATGGGTCGTAATAAAAATTGCTTGCAACAACGGAGAGCGATGATTTTATGGAAGCAACGAAGGTCGATATTTATATTTTGTCCATTTGTATTTCTGAGTCTATAGCTCGTATTATGAAAGCTGCTCAAAGATTGTACTATCTTAGAAAAGCTTTACTCAGGCATTATATCGATGAATGAGCAATCTTTCTTAGTACGTGCCATATCTACTGTTTATTGAATGATGTGATTTTGTCGATTTAAAGTTGGTTTGTGAATATGAACCTCTACGATTTCTAAACGAGGCAAATTCATAAGTAATTAGAATAAATATTACTATTTTATTGTTTGACTTTGAATGAGCTGATACATGTACTTCACCATCTACTTATTATTGGATGATGTGATTTTGTCGATTTAAAGTTAGTTAATCAATGACCCTCTACGATTTCTAAACGAGGGAAAGTCATAAGTCATAAGAATAAATATTTCTATTTCTTTGTTTGACTGAATGAGCTGATAATTGTACTTCACGACGAGCCTCTAATAGACCCGCTTTTGTACAGAACTAATGAAGAAAGTTTCCAGAACTTTCTAAGGTCCCCAGACTGAGATCCTTTATTATCTTAACAAATTGTTTAGTTTGAGATAAACTTCATAAAATCTTCGATAAATTGTAATTTATCCAAGCTAGTAATGGTCCTCGAGAAATCTGAAAATAAACGAGATAGTTGCTTGGTAGCAAAGAAACAAAAGCCGATCGCTGATCATAAGTTTTCTAATCATAAGTGAGCTTAGTCCGAATTCTGCTCAATTCTTTCCTAAGCATTTCGCGCCTGGCAGCGCTCCTACTAATATTCTAAGCCTTTTACTTTTACGAAGTCACTGGTTTTCGAAAATGTTACAATAATTTAGTTTTTGTGCTCAAAAAAAATATGAAATAAAGTATTTTATTTAATTTTGTTGTCCACTTGGAAATAGTGAAAAAGGCAGGCTGATAGTTCCGCTGTAAAAAAGTAGCACACTGTCTTTTGACTCAACTGGGAGCTGCCGAAGCCACGCAGTTTAGCTGTAATAGCTTATTTGTTATCAATCGATCATAGATTAATATTGGCAACGAGAAGGAATGTGGAAAGATTCTTAGCTTCCCGGAACGGCGAGCGGACTTTACGTGCTCTACAAACGTAAAGTGTTGGAGTGGCTTGATATGGATTCCAATCTGTAGGTATCGTAAAAGCCTTGGTTATATTAGTCTTAGGATTCGATGGTTAACAATTTTTTTTAAAGAACATTATAATGAAATTTTAAAACAATTAAGTACAACTTATAATTAGAGGTATTTATATACACTTATAAAAAAATTATAAAATTCTAAGCCAAGTAGGCAGTGCTCGGAATGATGGCTACCGAAATAACTGGCTTTCATTCCGATTTTCGTCCATAAAACAGTCTTGAAAACAATAAGTATCGTTGTCTGCAAAAACTTCAATACTTGTACTAATTTGTTTCTGTTTCTTCGTTAAAATTTTCTTTGTTCTTATATGATTTTTAGCGACTAAGGATAAAATCGTGTGACCCGAGTCCCCCATTTTGTAAACTAAAATTTCGAACCTCACTAAAAAACAAAATCTGCACAATCCAACGAAAATCCTTTGTAAACTCAAATTTAACTCACAGTTACACACTCAAGGCTCGATTCGCCACGCGTCTGCATTTCGTTCCGGACACGCCTGAGCTCAGCTTTACACCGTACAATCTGTTAGTAAGCCGTACTTTTCCTGCGAAATGTGTGAATAAGCTATACAAACTGGTTATTACCCTGTGGTTAAGACATACAAACTAGGGTTTAAACTGTAAGGAACTGTATAAACTAATCGCTGGTAATCGGACATTGATAACTCAACTGCTAACGGTAACTGTGGGTCAAGTGTGGATATTGGTCTAGATAACTTGTTTCTTACTTAGAATTATAGATGAAGATACGAGTAGGTTATATAACCGATGTACCGACATCGGTAATAACTGCTTGACTGGTCGATTACCAATTCTTAAACAAGGTTCCTAACTACTCTTAGGTACACTCTAACGGCTAAATTAGTTCCTACTAGAGTGGGATTGGGCCATCCACAGCCTATAATTATACTCGTATACAGTGGATGGATAAAGCCCACCAAACATTGCCGGACTGAGTTGCATAATCCGTGCCTATACCTTTTGTATTTTTTTTTTAGTTTATCAATTGCTGCCGCTTTTTTTCAGTGTCCTTTTTCACACTTCCTCTCTTTTCAAAAAACTTGTGTGCGTTGGTTGTTATCATAATTTAGATTATAACGAAATCAATTAACATACTGTAGAATAAATAAATGAAATGAAATGACCATCCTGTGACCCTGGTCAGGATTCAAATTGATTGAAAGCTAAGCTATCCCTCAGCTAATGAAGACTACTCAGGATCTCACAAAGATAGGTCCTTGATAAATGATTGTAAATCCTTCGATATACTAGTGTCCGAACAAAGGTCTTAATCATCATGCGTACAAACTACAAAGAAGATGGAGTCTTTGTTCGACTCCGAGTCTAACATACGAAGATGAGTTCAAATGACTGACTGTGCGATAGATCCATCAAGCAATAAATGTGCAAGCCAATTGATGGTATTCAATATCTAGGGCACTTGATAATTTGTAACATGGCATGGCCTCAATAATTGGGCTCGACAGATGTGTATGAATTTACTGATCGTATCATGTTTCTGAAAATATTTGACTGGTTAAATGCATATTGATATGAAGTTCCGGATGTTTCCAATGGCTATAATAATAATAGTTTAAAAAGGAAAGATTTGTTTGTTTTTTTTTTATTAAACTGGCTCTGAAACCGGACTGATTTGATAAAATTCTTTCACCATTAGAATCCTACATGATTCCTGATGAACATCGGGTATAGAATATTTTCAAAAAAGATAGGGATCCGTATGAAAACTTCAATCAATCATGTAACCTTACGTGTATGTGTGTGTGTAAAAATTAAGGTTAGATGATATTGTTTAAACTGTCCAGAGATAGTGAATTATGACCAAATACTAAAATTTGTCAAGAGAAAACATCCTATGGATAGCTTAGATTGGGTTGATTATTATAACGCTATCTTTAGTGCCTACCTTTGTATCTAACACTTTCGCCAATCAAAACTTTAGTGCACATTCAAGCGAATACTCATAACTTAGCTTTCTCTCGGTTATATGTGCCCATCAACAATATATTTCAAACGTTTTGAGCCTCTGAAAGAATAAAACCATAGATCAAGCCCTTTATGACGTCTTTACGCATATGTTCAGCGGATATGGCGGTGTAGAAACCTTTACTTTCTTCTATTTTGAAACACGATTGTGAAAGTGCGTTTCAGTTTTATGGCCTGTGTAACCGATTTATTTATCTTGAAACTGCAGTTGAAACTGGAATGTTCTGGTTAAGATCTTCGCGATGGTTTAACTTAAATTCAAAACAATGTTTGCTTTGGTTAGCACTGGCGTTGGATTCAAAGCTACATACATAGACATGGGTGTAATATTCTCTAAGCAAGTGGTATACATAATAAGCACAGTTTTTCTTCATAGCTTTTTTGCACTGTTGTGCAAGCTTGCTACCTACATAGGTATTTATTTATGTAGGTTCTTAAGATAGGTACCTAACTTATTGGTTTTTCAATCAGTTAGGGAGCTCACCCCAAATTATTCCTTGTGTATCTCTAAATATTTAGGGCGCTCTCCCGCATTAACCTTAACTCAATCTCTAGATATATTAATAACTGTTTAGTTTTTTCTGTGCATGTCCAGCTTTATATCCTAGAAAAGAAAATAAAGAACTATTCAAATGAAATAATAGAAAGAAAGCGACCCCTTGATAATAGAAACGTCCCAGAGCGTGAATTTCAAAGCTCGAGCAAAGTATGTAAAACGATCTGTTTCTGATGAATATTTTTCTTATTCAAGTCTACTAGGAATATCCTCCTCTTGCAGATAGGTACTAGATGGGTACTAGGTTTTACCTGAGACTTGGTCCCAGAGGTATGGGATCGGCGCTTAAGTGTACGATATACGTTTTTGAAAACCATTGAAGTCTTCTAAGAAGAAGTTATAGAATGAAAGTATACCGTTTGTGTATATGGTGTAGCCTTAAAATGCGACAAATACGCCTTATTTCCTATTCGTATTGGGTATGCATGAAAGAAAGCACTAACTATGATATACTGACTATGCTTGTCAACCAATTGTCAATTGCCTCACACAAAGATAACTAACTCTATCTAACTCTATTGCGGTAACTTATGTAACAGAGTAGAGACGCTGACTTGAGAAAAATAGTAATAAATAAATTAATAATTTATCGTACTTTTGACAAGGAGGAAATAAGAAAAAACATCAAACTTTTCCTGTGGCTTCGATCAAATATTTTTTAATCGAAGTTTGACTCTCCCCTGTCAATAGCAGTGATTGGAAAGCGCGGCGCTCCCATAATAAAATTTATTGCTATTCCTACGAAACCAGGATATTTACAACTCGAATACAACGAACGAACATTTCTCGTGCCTAATAGATAGACGGCACGTTTCTAGCGAATATTTATTAGAAGTCTACTTTAGTTACAATGCGTGATCGATACGGGACACTGCTAAACGGCATGTTTTCTTTCGAATGTTCGAAAAATCAAGCTATTTTTAACCGAGGATTTCCGTATACAATGCGTTTCGCTTCGCCTTAAAAACAAAACACTGTATTTTTATGCGCTCATTATCAAAAAAGCTTTAGCACCGTAAAAGCTCACGTTCATAAAATATTTATTTATTCATTCGATCCGACCATATGTTACCCTTCGCCATTCTTTTATTAGTTTTTTTCATTGCTGTGACATGTCTTTGCACTTTTAGTAAAACATCGAATACTTACGACGTTGCTGGTAATTGCTTTGACAGTAACTGTTTGACTCGCTGTAACTAAGTATAATACTTGTGTGTAGATTTATAAAGAACTAACGATCCGCCACGGCGCGGCGCCGCTCGGGTATTTAGTAAAAATACTATTTAAATACTAGATACTTAAAGTAATTCACAGGTTGGGTTAGGTACATCATTGAAGTTGTATGGATCTCTAACTTGTTTTAAAATATTCTATAAACTATGGTCATCAGATATAATGTAGAATTCTAAACATTTTTTCAAATGGTTCCAGTTTGAAGCCTATTCAATTCAAACAATTAAATCTTTCCTCTTTGCAATATTAGTATAGACAAGCTATTTTTCTCGAACAAAAAACTACACTCGAAACATAAACGATTTGTCTGTGGTGATGACATAAAAAGCTATCCGTCACTGTGTGACCGTCCATTCTGGTCTCAACCTATCAACATAAGACGGATCACATTTTCCTCCACATTTTCATTCTTTTTTATGCAGATGTTTTTTGGTGTCCCTCTTTTGTGTCCGTATCACATTTGTGCGTCTTTATGAAGTGTTATTATGACGAGAGGACAGAGGGCGCCTTATCTGCAGCGGACAGGGACGCGTGACCGCTCATATTATTACCGCCCTAGGATCCCGCCCGCCCTAGGCGCCGTTACGCATAGCCGGTTTTTACCGGTATATTATGGTTAGATTTATGTTCATCAGGGAAAATGTAGGAATCTAATGGTGATATAATTTTCAAATCTGTCCAGTAGTTTCAATAAGCCCATTCAATTCTAACAAACAATCAAATCTTTCCTCTTTATAATATTAGTATCGATATAGATTAGAGACTGCGCGAATTTAGAAAATTATGGACCATATTTTAAAGGACGGGCTACAAATTTCGCCTTGCTCCCACTGTACTCGGCCGCTTTATAAGTTTAACCAAATTATCGGAACTCCTGTTAGCTCTCCTGTGAACTCCCCTTAACGGTATTGTTTAATGTTTGTCAGTTTTGTGCAATTTGAAAGGGGAACGCGGACAAAGAATAAAATTGTTAGGGTCGAAATTGATTGAGCTTTTTGCCTCTTTTTGCAGGCTGGTTGTTGGCAACACAATAGTGGATCGAGTGATGGTTAGTCATATTTCATTAGAAAGTCGATCCATATCCTTGTATATTCAAACATAGTTAAAAATTCGACCTTACTACATTTTCAGATGAAAACCCACTGAAATTTTCAGGTGAGATATAACTTTAAAAAATCAGGTTCATTAGCGTGCGAATCTATGAACTTCATTTCATTCGAAAATAATAGACAATGATGGACAAAAATCCACACAGCATCATCAAGCCCCAAGCTAAGAAGAGCTTTTGTTATGTGTACTACTATTCATAAGTATACAATGTTACACAGATAAATACTTTTTATTATACAAAGAAAACGACGAACACCCTGAACAAATATCTGTAGTTCGTACAAACATTTGGCGGACATTCGCCCACCGCCCACCGTCATCGAAAATGCCAGATATATTCTCCTAGAGATAATTCTGTAGATATAAAAAGCAACAAATAAAGCTCGGCTAGTGAACTCCCCAATTTCCAGTGTTCATTTTCCCCTGAGCTAATTTCCACAAGCACATGCCCCAATAGCCTCCCTATGTTCATTCACTCTTTGTTCTAAAAACATCTATTTTCTGTTCATAATAAAACCTCCGCAAAACTTAGACTTTAAAACTACTCAAATTCTAAAGTTGGTAAGAGGGTTATTTTTTGTATGTTGTAGTTAATATAATACTACGACATGGCTTGAGTAATGTTGCAACTGTACTTAATGAATCCTCTGTAGATAAAGAATACTTATGGTAGTCAGATTAAAATGAATAGAAAATCTTATATCTAAATAAAAATATTGACAGAACAGGCGGCGTTAATTCTGAGAGCGTTTTATCCCAGGCAAACTATGGGACTCTAAGGAATACTCTTATGATAACTCAATAACTGATTAAATAGTGCTTAGCTTATCTCTAATATTTGCAAGAGTTCTTCGTGCCAGATTTCGATAATAGATCTAAGTATTCAAAATATTGTCGAAACTTACAATACTTAGCTAGAAGTACTCTTCTGATAATTCAATAACTGAGTAAATAGTCCTTATTCTCTAATATTTGCAAGAATGTTCGTGTCAGCTTTCGGTAATAGATCTAAGTATTCAAATTATCGAAACTTACAATACTTAGGTAGAAGTTAGAAGCACTAGCTTAAACACTCAGCTCTCGAGACGAGCAAGTTTACGAGAAGTGTAGTCAGTGCTCAGTTGTAGACACGAGCGAGGTATAGCTCGTGTAATATTCAGCAAGGGTACGTAGGAATTTACGCGCATTATTATGTTAGTTTAAAATTTGAACAAGTAATTCTTATGTGCCGACTGGTACGGTTATATAAATTTACTAGCTGACCCGCTCGCAATTTCATTTGCGTGGACTTTAGGGTAAAACTTCTTGACGAAATCAGCTAAAACCCTATTTTAAGAGTCGGAAATTGAAACCCGCTTTTAATATCATGTATAAGCCCATTATAATGAGTTTTTTTTTAAATAATCATTTACTGTATTTTTTTATAGAGAATCTAATGACACGGTGGACATTCTACTATAGCCCAATTTGTTTGTAAATTTCCTAATCCTATTTTATTTAAATATATCTACAGATTGGCTTTCTGAGATGGGATTGGATTGCAAAATCAGAAGCCATGCGGCTAACAGTCGTGAAAGGAGTCACGGACAAAGTTAAAAAAAATTATTACGAATTTATATTTTATCGAGGAAAAAACACCATTGAATTAAAGTACTATAAATAAATTACCTGAATCTAAGTAGAGTGAGTATTCAAACAAAATTTTAAATAATAACCTTTTCTTTTGATTATTAATTATGCATTTCTTTTCAAAGAATGATCCTTATGAACTTACAAAAAACCTGAATAACTTCAAAACCTATTTTATGTTGAAAAACCATTAAACACATATCTTCAATAAATTGATATTTTAAGTATTATCAGCAAGTTTCTAGGTAGTTTCGACACTGGATAAAAAGTCACATAAGTTAAAAAGTCCTTAAAAACTTCTTATGTATTATTGTCCTTATTAAAAGACTAAAAAAAAGAAAACTTCGGAACTCTTGTTTTTAATCATTGTTTTTACAGTATATTTTTGAAACGAAAAGTCATTAATACCCTTACCTTTTGTATAGGTACTTATTGAGTAACTTTTATGAAAAGCTCTGAAATACGTGTTCCTTTTTTTGTAAACTAAACAGTAAACTATACGCCATATTAAAAAGTTATTCAATACGGAGCCAAACTATAAATCTCAAACTTGAATAACCCGTTTTACCCCATTTTCAGGCATATTTTGATAAATCCAGAAATAACTATTATATATTTTTATTAATTTTGTTTCAAGCTGATTGGGAGAAAAGTTAAAAATTCCAAAAAATCTTAAGTGAGACTTCTTTTTATACTTTTAACGTAATTTTAATGAAAAATTCTGAATTACCTATTTTTATTTATTGTACTTGGTATTATGTACACCTATTTGAAATTTTATGTCGTTACCATCCTTCATTAAAAAGTTAAAAACATTTCAATATGGAGCAAACTACAAATCACTCAAACTTAAATCACCTCTGTCAACCCATTTTCAGGAATGTTTGTGAAAATCCTGAAATACATATTATTAATTTTTTTGTTTTTTTTAGGACATGCAAAAGTAATAAGTACGTAGTACTTAAAATGATTTAGACATTTGAATACGGAGCCAAACTACGAATCTCAAACTTGAATAACCGTTTTAATCCCATTTTCAGGATTATTTAGAAAAATCCTAAAATACGTATTCAATATTTTTGTTTGTGTAGTTTTCTCTGTAAATTCTAAGCCAATAGCGTCAATGGTTGATAAATTTCACCACAATAACCTCAATAGTTCTACTTCCTTTTTAAACTTATATAGTAACATTTTTGAAAAATCCTGAAACAAGTGGTTTGATTTATAGTTTTTTCAATACATACTGAAAGTTTCAAGTCATTAGTATGCTATATCAAAAAGTTATAGACATTTCAATATGGAGCCAAAATACGAATCTCAAACTTGAATGACCCATTTCACCCTATTTTCAGGAATATTTTGAAAAATGCTGAAACACGTGTTCAATATTTTTGTATGTTTAGTATTTCCTGTAAATTTCAAGAAAATCGGGCTACCGGTTATAGAGTTAGAAAAATGACCAAAAAAACTTCCATCCCCCTTTTCACCCCCTTAGGGGTGGAATTTCCAAAAATCCCTTCTTAGCGGGTGCTTGTGTTGTAAAAGGAACCTACCTTCCAAATTTCAGCTTTCTAACTTCAGCGGTTTAGGCTGGGCGTTGTCGCCAGAAAATCGCTCGTTCCTTTATATATTAAGATTTCTTAAAAAAGAATATACATTCACTTAAAGATAAATAAGTACAGTAATCTTAATTAAACATGCAGAGCGGACATGGATTAATAAACTAACAATTGTCTACTTAACACCTTTTATTGGTACGCGACTTATTCATATAAGAAGATTAAGGATATCGATAATACAGCCTATTGGATAACAGTAGTAATTAGTACAATTTATAGAAAGTTATCAGTTCCAAAATGACTAATATATTTTCATAAAAAGACTCCGTCTTCATTTGTTTGTTACTCGAAAACACAATTCCAATCGCTTGTGTTTTAATACTGCTAGTGTTTTGTTTTCAAAGTAGCATTGTTTTACAAGAATCATCCTAAGGTTGTCTGGAAGAGATCGCTCTCAGCGACAAAACCGCCCATTGTGCAACTTTGTTAAGTTTTATTTTCCTGTTTTTGTATATTTTTCTTCTTTGGTGTGTCATTAGTGTATTGCGACACATCGTCCTCGCATGCGTAAAATATAGACGTTAATCACGCGATGTAATTTTTGTGTACCTAAGACAAGAATCTTTGTGTTTAGCCAACAGTTCTCTTTCTGGACCCAGGTCAGAAGCTTAACAAAAACCATTGAATGGAATTGAGAAACCCCAAATGAAAACAACTGCATTTCCCAAATAATACAACTGCATTTCCCATAATCCGGTAATGGACTCCAAGCAAACCAACAGTTACCACGTTCTCCACCCTTAGCTAAGTCTTCGTCTTCAAAGTGTTCTCAAGCACAAAACGTAAATCTCAGCATTTCGCCAAGCACTGACGACACTGCAATTAAGAATTTATGAGCACCGAAACGAGGCGAAACGAGGCTTGAATAACCATGAGATGGCGAAATGGATGTGGCAGACGAAATTTTATAAGCACAACGTTAGGTACCTTTAGAGAAAGCCGCAATTCATATCAGAATAAGGATCTAAACACACTTTACTGTTATTCTTGGTTTATAGTGGTCTCTAATTCAGAAAACTTGGGTAGATTGCCGTGATCCTCCCATTTCTCGGCGAATATACAGAGCCAGAAATATACAGAGCACTATGTTGAAAGCCTTCTAGTTCTGATCGTCATTGCTTAGTTCAACTGCTTCTCAGATACCCAAAAATAATCTTCACAGAACTATTAAGCACATCTCAGATAAATCGCTTAGTTCCAGTAATTAGCAGCGATCATTTGTTTTTGTTCAACCAAAGCTCTCTCGCAAAAATCGATTCCCCGATAATTATTTAATACCGTGATGGCATGTCGTAATTTAAACATTCTACCGATCAATTAGTGTCAGAGGATTTATGCACGGCTTGTAAAGCTTTCTAAAAATAAAATTGCTATGGCTAGCTACTTTAGATCCATAGATAGCTTATAATCTGTGCCCGGCATCGTCAGCAATGTGCTATGTATCTGGAGGGGTAAAAATAACCCCAGTCTGTAGATTAAGGCCTGCAGGTGTCTCAAGATCAAGATCGTCGCGATTTTTAAGGTAAGGGAAAATGTACTTTGCTGTGGAGTCTTTAGGACTTTTTTGTCTTGTGTGGTTGGGAGGAAGGATCGATTAGTCTAGCCTGTATTGTTTGAGGAGGCTATTTTAAAGGGAGATATAACTTTAGTGGTAGGAGTCTAGTCACAAGAGGTTTTTGGGTGGCTTTCCTTATCTCGCAAATATATCTTCCTAAATCTAGACACGGGTGGACTAAAAGTATTTTGCCTTATCATATATTACGATAATTTCAATGAACCTAAGAGTCATGCGACTTAGCAAAATGGTCTCATTTAGAACTAGGTGCATCAATAAGTGGTCAAATCCAGAACTAATGACATCTAGAAGAAGGCATTTTACGAGATGATCACAAAACACATAAACAACGAAAAAATTACCTATGACGTCACATAGAGGTTGGTTTGTTGTGCACAACTTTCTTTTGCGTAGTATACATATTTTGCAAATTCACTGGAAAATATTCAGATAAGGTCCAGATAAAGCAGCACCGACATGCAGTATGAATAAAAGCCTAATTGGACAGTGAATGGGTGCGATGCGCGTGCACAATAGCTTGTTTTACATGTCGGCTGGGTTGTTCGGCGCCACCGCTGGCGCCCGACCGAGGCTTGGAGGGATATTTATATTCCAAACATTATCTTGCAGCTCTCGGAGGTAAATAAAAACTATTTCCAAAGGGATTTAGCGCCAACAAGTAGCCTAATATAGAATTTACTGGTTTTTATTAGCAACATAATGTGTGCTATTTTTAGTCCAATAGAGGGAGTTAGACCTAGCGCATATTCAATCACTTTAACCTCACAACAAAGGCTTTAGATATTGGAACAATGAAATAGTAGAAACAAATTAGACCTCGTATTATTATTTGAAACAATTGACCTAGGTAACTGTAGACTTTTTGAAAAAATGTTAACCTTCTTATGGAAGTTCTCCAGTAATGGAGATTGCTATGTTAAATATAAATTTAAAATCGAACGTATGATTCGCAGCCTTCTTGCTCCAATATTTTTTTTAGTTTAAGGTCACCTCAGTACTAACAAAAGATATAAGGAGTTAATTCCATCAAATCGCTTACAAATTTCCTACCATCTGTACATAACATTATATCGCCTCTATATTTATCATGGCAGCCCGGAGACTTATTCTAGCTATCTAGCTATCTAGCGTCTGGCGACGAGCAGACGGACAAGGTTCGTATCTCGTCCGGCGCCGGTCTTGTCCTAGAATAGAAGTTACAATTAAATAAATAAATAAACAATGTCTTGTATCATAGACATTGTTTATTTATTTATTTAATTGTCCAAGAGTCCTGTAAGGTCTAAAGGAAATAAAGTAATTTGATTTTGATTTAATTGCTCACACAGTACATGTATACAGCTTCGGTCTTAGGTAATACTAGCTTATGTCAATAGTACAAGCACCCTGTAGGGCACTACAAAATATTTTTTACAATAATTCACACATCATCACCAACCTATAAAAGTCCACTGCTGGACATAGGCCTCCCCTAATGAGCGTCATAGATGGCATCATTTTTTGGGGTTATTGCCCATAATCCCCACGCTGGGCATGCGGGTTGGGGATCGCAGTTCGGTGTAGTTGTTCTGCAGAAGGCGCTGCTGCCCACCCTCCGCTGTGTTTCCCTTAGTCGCCTCTTACGACACCCACGGGAAGAGTTGGGGTGGTGAAATTCTATGCCGGCACCACACGGCAATACAATAATTAATTGCAGGGAAATATAGTTATTTTTTTTATCATTAGTAATAATCGTGCATGTCAATCTTAAATTTATGTGTTACAAGTAAAAATAAAAAATTTAAATAATATATTATGTAATGTCAACATCGAATATTTATAGCATAAATTCGTCAATGGAATAGTAGGTCTTTATTATGAGCAAAAGGCTTACAATTTCTTGTCTGGATATTCTTTCCTTTCGAGAAATTATGGTAGGTACCTAAACTAATTTCACATTTCAATAACTTTATTTTTTCTTTCAGCCTATAAAGGTGGAACTCAGCGACATCTTTAAGAGGCCTATTACAAAAAAACGCGAAATTGCTCGGTTTCCTCGTCCAAATTTTATGGTTTTCGTTCGTTGTTTGAAATTACAATTACTTGTTTATAATAGTTCGTTTTCTCCACTACAATAATAATAGAACAAATTTTAGATAACTTATTCATTTATTTTGTAATAATCATTCTCCCGATACATGTTTATCGAAAAACGCTCGGAGACCTGTTTTGGGAGCTCTAATTTGAAGATTCTATTGAATATAGACCATCAAAATATTTTTTTTCATGTTACTAATATCCTATACTTAAATAATGATAGAAAACATTTTCATTATATGCTTTTAAAGTAAAGAAAGAAAAAACTGAACCAAATTCAATATCGACCGAAAAGGCTTCGAAACAAACCCCAATACCTCCGAAGTTCTAAATCAATTTGACATCATATTTATACCAAAATAATCGTCAACATTTGCTTAAGCTACAATATTAATTTTAATTTTTAAATCGGTATTATGAATTTTTTATGAATTAAATAAAATTACTATATATTTCATTGCGCCGGCGATCTGCCCTCAGTACCGCGCGAGCGCTTGTCGAGGACGGACCTATGTCAGTTGATTTCGCGCCCTTTGTCTCGTGTTGATACTGTCGATTGCCGTATAAACGCTGTTAGTGTGCGTGCGAGAACATCGTAAACTACGACCGAAATATTTGATCGTTGCAATGTAAGTATTTACGTTCGTATATTATTATATTTCAATTAGTATTATGTTCGTACTAGTTAACTCATTATAGTTATTTTTATTGTAGCTGAGCTTTATTACAAGTCAGAATGGGGAAAAATAAATATGCGTCACTAAGCGTAAAAGAAGAAATATTCTATGTCTGGAGAAAGCAAGAGAAGCAAGGTAAGGTATTATTTAAATGTAATAATACGCAAATAGCGTCGAGAACTGCATATACATATGTATAGTAGGTTAATAACACCTGATTTTTATCATTATTGTTTACTTCGTGTTTTTTTTAAATCGACCAATTTTATAATGAACTATGTGAACATACCCATCTCTCCAACCTTTTCCCCAAAACAAAGATTCGATCTGGTTATCGTTTCAGATTAAATCGATGGTTACGAAATTGGGGTTATTCTTAAAACTAAGATGGCAGATTTTTTTATTCCAAATTTTGATCATGGGTATCGTTTCCGACTAAATCGAGGGTGTAGATTACGAATTTGAGGTCATTTTTAACGACAAAATGACGGTTTTTTTTTATCCCAAATTTTGTTCATGGGTATCGCTTTCAACTGAATCGAGGGTGTAGATTACGAATTTGAGGTTATGTTTCAAATTTAAAATGGCGGTTTATTATTTTATTCTAAATTTTGATTTTGACAGTAATTTAATAATATTTCTTAAATGCTACATGGCGGATTTTTTTAAAATTTTGTTCAGGGAATCAATTCTTTATCTTATTATATTAATATCAATGTTTATATTAAATCTGGTCTATTATTTAAAATCTTTGGAACATATTTTTTTTAAATAATCATTCATGATTAATTATTATTTTAGAATTAAAAAACGAGGTAATCCAGAGAATATTGTCGCTTCAACATCAAGCAACCTCGCCGAAAATAAATAAATAAATAAAATAAGCTCATTACGTTTTTAAGTCTGTAATGTCTGTAAATGTCTGTGTCATCAATCGAGCAGATCACCTTTTAAAGCTGAAAATAGCTAATCCAAAAAATATCACTTTTAGAACGACCTGTTCATGAATTAAATAATTAAATTAACGTAGTATGTCCTATTTAGCTATTTTTTTATTTTCAGGATCCTGACACAGATAACACGCTCATGGACTGGCCCAGATCATCTAAAAGTGATAAAAATCAACAAAGACGAACAATTTTGGAATTTAAATATGTTACCTAAGTTGCAAGCTTTTTATGAAAAATGTATATTACCTGAAATTATCGATTCGAGAAAAGCTCGATCAATGCCGTTGCGGGAAATATTTTTGTAATTATATGATAAATGACTATACTCAAATAAATAATTATTAGTGACATTTGTATGTTTTATTTATATAAACAGGTTACAACCGTGAAATCCATCCACCGAACTCCATTCTATGAAAACTTATATTACGGTGGATCAAGATCATTTAGACGCCATACTCGTCGCAAAATCATGGTGCGAGCGAGACAGAAAGTAGCGCTCGCGTAACTCGCCGCTAGCTCGGTACGTAAATACCTAAATTAGCGTAACATCGAAATGTAAGAGGGCTCTACGTAATCTATCGATTAAAAGGCCTTTTTCATAAGATTTTTATCAATCTACCAAATGATATAAATATTTCCATAAATATTTTATTCGTCAAGTTATTTTGTTATTTTATTTTATTCGTCAAGGAGGATCTCCATCCTCCTTGACGATCTCCATCCTCCGTTCTTTGCTTAGGTACTGATGATGGAGGATCATCAGTAGGAACCTAAGCAACTTTCAAAGAACTACTTCTCAAAAAGACGACGAGTATTTTGGCTAGGAAGAAGTACCTACCTCTATCTCTAAGTATGTACGTACATATTTTCACAAATTCGCAGAAGACGGGTTCGCGTCAGTTTTTTTATTTCGCATTATATTCTTGCCCCTCACTCATCAATAGACATATATTTGTCGTAAAACTTTTACCAAAACCCCTTTAACTAGCTCAGGTTCATTTCCCAGGCGTACCCTACCAGCAACAAAGTTACTACGCGACACAGAAATCACAAACCGACATTCAAAGGACTCCCTAGTACTATTATCTGACTTGTGCTGTGCCAATAACTCAACCTGTCGCCGCAATCGTCCTATTTTAGGGCCAGTACGCATCAATGACGACCCTAGCTCATGCGTCAGTGGATGTTTATTTTTGACGAGCTTTGTAGCTATCGAGTACGTTTGTAGCTTACGAGGACCTAATTGACGGTTAGGTATAGGTTTATCTAGGCTGGCTTTGTCATAGTTTTTACATTTTTGACTATCAATTTTGAGAATATTAATAAAGAACATAACAATACCTACAAAAATGAAACAATTAAATTTATACTACTAGTATTAACACTTATGATGAAGGTCCTTTTGCACGAGGTTCGGGACAAATGTTTGTACATTATTTATTATATCCTATAATGTATAATAAAGGTTTGCATTAAAACAATATACAAAATTTATAAAAACATTAATTTGAATTGAATAGAGTATAAATAGGTAATTATGTACCTAGGTATAAAGGTATTTTAGTTTGGCAGTTTTTCGTACCAATAAATGAAACTACGAGGGATAATTTGTTTGCTTTTTACCCATTTTTCATCTCATACCAACTCAGAAATCGTTGTAACTCTTTATAATTACCAGAAAATAAAAAAAAAATAATTAGAACTAGTATTTACAATAGAAACAATTGAGCTAACTAACTGCAAACAACATTAACTACTTAATTGGACTTCGTCCAGTAATCATTAAAAAAAGTGACACGTTTGTTATTTTATTAGAGACTTCGCACGGGTATTTAACAAAAACTAATTTTTCATGCGTATCCCTGACTTTTTGAAAATATCCCATAGCCTATGTTCATCACGGAAAATTTAGGATTCTAATGGTTAAAGAATTTTTCAAATCGGTCCATATTTTCGGAACCTTTTCAATTCAAACAAACAAACAATCAAATCTTTCATCAAATTATAATGTTAGTGAAGATATAGATGACGCAATTGAAATATAATCAATCGGCATTGGACAGCAATCGATAGATAACAAGACTGTTTGTGTGTTGCATTACCGGGGCGTTTTGTACTCACATTCCCGCCTGGCGCGTTATCTTGTTGCCGATTAATATTTAAAGTTTTATACAAACTAAATAAATTATTCCTAATAATCATATAGACGACTTCAGTGCCGGCTACGATGCAGGAGGTTGCGGGTTCGGTTCCCGCTTCGGCAAAAATGCATGTTCGATCAGATATTTGTTACGCAGAAGGTTGCGATTTCCGCTTCGGCATAAATGTATGTACGAGCTGAGATTTGTTCTGGGTGTTCTGGTCGTTTTCTATGTGTAAAATATCTACATATCGTCGGCTTACTGCAAGAAGTCATTAACCGCATAAACCAAAAGTTTGGCAAAAGCAGTTTTTATCTTTTTATGACTTTAAGAGCCTATATTTTAAAAACTACAACAGTTATCAAAATAATTTAAACGCCGATACATAGAGATATGTAATTAAAATATAATTAACTGAAATCAGTACAAATTCAACCATTGCAATTTTTTTAAAAGCTAAAAATGTAAAGATAATGACTTCTTGCGATAAAAAGTTTTGACTAAACGGGAGTTAGGTATTTCTGCAACGAAGGTATTAGTGGCCTTTTCGAGTATTTAAAGACGAAATAATCATAAAATAACATCTTTTAATACTAAAACCTAAGCAAATTAACTTGTTTGTCTAAAAACACTTTATAAAATAACTAAAATTAGTAAAAGTGGCACATGAATCCGTAAAAACACGTTCTAAGCTTTTAGCAAATAATTCTGCTAACCGGTAAAGAGTTATAAACACTTGAGCTTTACATATGAATATCCTTCTGATCTATCTGAAGTGAATGAACAAAATAATTATAATTACTTAAAAATGTAACTTAAAATCAACTCAGACTAATCATTTCTCCAAACATAAATAATTAGAAGTTAAAATGATTTTAATCCTCATCTTCCGTATTTGAGTAGTCATCTTCGGGTAAATAATCTAGACTTTCTTTATCTGGCAAGTTCTCACCAATGGTGCGCTAGTTCGTGGGGTATTACCACCTTACCCACTGTACTTTTTCACGATCAGACCCCAAGAGACCGATTCTGCATTAAGTTAGTTTTTAAATCTTTCAAGTCCAATATGGTCTGTGTGATTCATTATATCGTCATACAGTTTCTTCACAGCAGCACCCTTCTTTTTGTTTCTGGTTGGTCTCGCTAATCTTATAACATTGCAAAGATCTATCATCAAGATCACAGGCATCAAACGCATCTGATTCTCAATCGCGCTGTGAATACTGTCTAATAAGCGTTGTTTGAACCAAATACAGCTGCAAACAAGAGATATTGGCCACCACAGGTGTCAGAAAATATTGATATTTCGGTAACAGTAGTTGGTAGACGCTTAATCCAAAGAAACAATGCCGTTCCCACCTCATCGCTACCTTTTTTCCCTTCAACTTCAGACCACAGGTAACAGAGACCATCATTCGGGGTAGCTTCGAGATATTTGTTCAGGGGTTCTAGTCGTTTTCTATGTATAATAAAAAATATCTATCTATTTAATAATATTGTATTACGTAATATATCAGTCATCTAGTACACATAACACAACACGCTCTGCTTAGCTTGGGGCTAGATGATGCTGTGTGGATTGTCCAGCATTATTTATTTATTAGTAGGGATTGTAGGGAAACGTTACTGGTTGGCATATGAAGTACCTTTTGTAAGTCTATTGTGATCAAATTGAAGGATTCATTATCAGCTCGAATTTTATCCCCCTTTTGTTTTCTCGGCTTCGCTCTTTGTGGTGAGTTTTGTGCTTTGACGTAGTTAAACTTGTGAAGTAACATAACAGACATGGTCTTTCTTTGGTTTTTGTAAATCTAGGTGTATTATATTTTACGGTACACGTTTTAGAAACAGGAGATTTAGTCGCTGTTCTACATGTTTCCTCGTACAGTTCGTACATTTCGGAGATAGTTAGGGTACCTACTGTCCAAATAGCTTTTAGAAGACTCCATTATTGGAAATCCTTGGATGTGTTATTTTACGAAGTCAACATCTTCTGCTTTGTTTTATTGTATGCCTCATGCTTACCTCTGGGGGGGGGCTGTGTCCATGCTTTAATAGTTGCACTGCCTAGCTTGCTTTGCTTACCTAGTCACCTAGATCAGCCGCTTGCATAGTATAGATACAGACCTACCTTACAAGACTCTTCAAGTAATGTAAGGTGCGAACGGCCCCAGGGGAGAGTAGCGCAACAGTCGCCGATCCCTGGGGCAAGCCTGGTGGGGCATCCTTCACGTGGTTGTCCCCTGCTATTGGTCTAATTCCATAAGAAATAGACGTAACCAAAACCACCAGACGAACACTGCCGGAGATGCTGACGTCATGTCCCGGCGGGTCTATCATCAAAAGGAACAGAAGGTAGATAGAAATGACAATGAAATACCTACCCCTCACTAAAATCCCATCCCATCCTAAACCTATTCCGCTACGAGGCTAGGTGGTCTAGCTTCGTGGGCCTGCCATCCCCTAAGAGAGTGATGAGAGGCGGGGGGAAGACCACCTACGCTTTTGCTGCTGCGCGTAGGGGGCCCGCAAGGGGGGATGCAACTGTCCTGGTGGCTGAGCGGACAGATGTCTCTTCCGCAACACTCCTCTTTGGCGTGAATTTCCTCCGAAAACGGGAGGTCACGTTCTAACCAATCGTGACTACTCAGCAGGGCGGTCGGCCTTCAGCCACCGCCGGTGAGAGGGGGGGGTCGATGGGGTCTGCAGCCGGCGGTGCACGCTTTAGCTCGACGGTGTTGGTCAACGCCGAGTATAGTGGTGCCGTTGAGGCTCGTGGGCAACTCGATCACCCGTTCTATATCGGACCGGCAACCCTGGTGTATATATCTATTACACCCCCCTGGTTGGACTCCGTGGTGGGTGGGGACCGGGATGATGAAAACTAAATCAAATTAATATGCAGAATGAAAAGAAAAGTGACCACTTTGCGCCCTCAGCAGAGGAGGCAGTAGAAGCCTTCGCAGCCATAAAGGTTGCGGAGGGTAGTACTGCTGGCTGGAAGATCGTCAGATCCAAGGCCAAAAATCCGAACAAGGCAGGGAAAGAGGCAAGGCCAGTGGCTGGAACCTCGAATACCACTACTCGAGCCTATGATGGGGCTAACGCCCCAATAGGTAAGAATGCCAAACGGAAGCTGAGGAGGCTGAGACAGTGGCAAGAACGACAGGCGGCTTCAGGCTCTGAAGCCACGGTTCATAATGCTGACAGTCCCAGCCTTTATTACAAGCAACGGCAAAATGCAAAGTATGCGTCTTCCTCCAAGCCGCAAGCCCCGCCGGCGAATCCTACGACCTTGCTCGTAGAGGCTTCCGGGTCTGATGTTGGCAGAGGCAAGGAAAAGAAGACTAGGGACAGCAATCGCTTCAATCGCCAGAAACGTGCAGCCATTGCGATCACTCGATCCGCACAGGCCCCTGCCGCGGCTCCGATCCCGGCTCAGGCCTCGATCCAAGTGGAGCCAGGCAAGAGGACGCGACTGGATGATACTGTGTCCCCGAGAGGGGAACACAAGAAGCAAAAGCTTGACAGCTCTATTCGTGCTCCCGCTGCCAGCTATGCTGAAATGGCGCAAAGCTACCTCAGCGTGGCGGTGACGAAGAACGACAACCACCAACTGACAGAAGAGCAAGCCACTGTACTGAAGAAGTACCTCAATGATCGGCTCCGGGATGAGATGAGGAATCCCGACATCACCTTCGCCCCCCGCTTCCAGGGTAAACCCATCTTCACAGACGGGGCCCTGAAGCTGTGGTGCATGGATGTGCCTTCAGTGGAGTGGCTAAAAAACGCCATCCAACAGCTACCGAGTGCAGCTTGCCCAAATCTGGTGGTTGTCAAGCAGAGCGAATTGACTAAAAAAGTACGTGCAGCTATCTTCTTCCCTGAATGCACGTACTCCCTCGAAGACACTAGCCTCATACTGGGAAAGCAAAACAGATGGGCGCAGGTTCATCAGTGGACCCTCTACACTCACCAGCGACTGGCAGAGGACATACTCTTCGTGACGTTAGGGATCCCAGAGGCACTTATCCCTGACATCATGGAGAATGACCGTCGGCTGGCGTACGGCCTAGGAAGCGTTTACGTACGCTTCTTCGGGGTGGAGGGGAAGCTCCAGGATGAACCCCCGACCGAGCAATCCAAAACACTGCCGACGAGAACAGAACCTGAGCCCGGTCCCAGCAACACAGCAACGTCCGACTCTCTGGTACCACCACCTCCCCCACACTCATCGCCCAAACCGTCGAGCTCAACATCGATGGAGGCGCTGTGTGAGGAGATGAGTGAGGACCTGGCGCTGGCCTCGGACGAGGACGACGTGGTGGAGAAGAAGGAGGAGAAGGGAAACCAAAATGATGGCGACCCAAAACCCCTCCACTTATAACATCGTCCAAGCAAACCTCCAGCACAGCCTCACTGCCACGGCTAACCTGCGGAGAGTGCTGGAGGACACGAGCAGCGAGACCATAGCCCTGATTCAGGAGCCGTGGATCAGGGCTGGACGTGTGTGTGGTCTCAACAACCTAAAAGGTAAACTTATATACGACAACACTTGCAATAACCCGCGTGCGTGCATCTTTGTACCACGCAACTTGACAGCTACCCCCATAACCGAGTTCTGTTCCAGAGACCTGACGACCGTCAGGCTTCAGGGCATTTTCGGAGAGGAGACAGACGATGTAGTGCTCACATCAGCCTACATGCCCGGCGACGAGCCCGTGCCCCCAAAAGGCACTAAGGATCTGGTGAGACAATGCTACCTAAATAACAGTAAACTGATAATTTCAACAGACACAAACGCGCATCATCCCATTTGGGGCATGCCCGTGGCAAACAGCAGAGGAGAAGATCTGGTAAACTTTCTCTTTACAACCAACCTCTCCGTAGCAAACAGGGGCGCAGAACCAACCTTCGTGACGAAGCGATGCCGCACCATCATTGACCTGACTCTGGTAACTGACAACTGCTCTGACTGTGTGCGTAACTGGAGGGTATCAGATGAGACCTCCTCTTCCGACCACAGGTGGATCAGATTTGAACTGACGTTAAACAAAACAATCCCAACACCCATGCGCAACCCGCGCAAAACAAATAAGGTACTGTTTACAAACTCTCTGCAACAGAACCTAGGTGGAGGAATACCGGAAACAAAACTAAACAGCACTGCAGAGATAGAAGCAGCGGTACAACACATAACGCTCAGCCTTACAAAGAGTTTCGAAGCAGCCTGCCCTCTCAACGTTATCAGGGAAACCGATACAGGTAAGCAGGGCTGGTCGCGACGACTGGAGGAGCTCAAGAGTAAGGTACGTAAGACTTTCAATAGAGCTATGAATACTTTCGACGACTCCGACTGGGATGCCTACAAGAAGGCCCAGGCCGAATATAAAAAACAAATACGGCGTAGGAGTCGTCTAAAATGGAAAAACTTTTGCACCAACATAGAGTCTAACTCAGAAGCGAACAGAATCAGAAAAATCTTAGCATCAGAACCAAACCGCGAGATCGGTTCACTTAAAAAGTCTGACAACACATATACAAAAACGACAACAGAAACACACGAACTTCTATTACAAACACATTTCCCAGGGTGCCTCATAGACGGTGTAACACAGTGGCAAAACGCCAGTCCAATCACACCGTCAGCGTCTGACTGGGAAGTAGCATGCTCAGTGGTCACCGAAGATAAGGTAAACTGGGCCATTCAAACATTCAAACTTTACAAGTCGCCGGGCATGGATGGAATATTTCCTGCCCTACTAAGTTGGGGTACACCACACATAGGCGGGGCGCTGACGACTATTTTCAGAGCCTGCTTGGCCTTCCGCTACGTACCGCTCATGTGGAGGGAGGTTAGAGTCCTCTTCATACCCAAACCAGGTAAAAGCGACTATACTGAAGCAAAGTCCTATAGGCCGATCAGTCTCACCTCTTTTCTCCTTAAGACCGTAGAGAGGCTATGTGACCGACACATTAGGGATAACATACTGACATTAAATCCACTACACACACATCAACACGCCTACAGTTCGGGTAAATCAACAGAATCTGCACTACATGCAGTTGTTAGCAGATTAGAACTAGACATCTCTAACAAAACCTTATGTCTGGCAGCCTTCATTGACATAGAAGGGGCTTTCGACAAAACAAATTTCAACAGCATCAATACTGCCCTACAGAAACATGGTGTAGAGGCGACACTGGTAGATTGGATCATTAACATGCTCAAACTAAGAGCAGTGCGGGTTGACGTATACGGGGGAACCCGAGGAGTGGTGTCAAAAGGTTGTCCCCAGGGCGGCGTCTTGTCACCACTCCTGTGGAACCTTGTAGCAAATGATCTAATCACCAAGCTTAATGAGCAACGCTTCTATACAATAGGCTACGCGGACGATCTGGCAATACTCATATCGGGTCACTTTGCCAGCGTGGCGTGTAACATTATGAACAACGCACTAAAAGTCGTCGGAACATGGTGTACGGACTACGGATTAACCGTGAATCCGACCAAAACAGAGCTAGTAATGTTCACCAACAAGCGTAAACTAGGGAACTACAGTCTCCCTTTCCTGTTCGATACGCAACTCACACTTTCGGATTCAGTTAAATACTTAGGTATAACACTCGACAGCAAACTAAACTGGGCCACACATCTAGAAAACAAGACAAAGAAAGCCACCATTTCATTCTGGCAGTGTCGCCGAATGCTAGGGAGAACATGGGGTCTCGGCCCAAAGATTACCCTATGGCTCTACAACACCGTTATCAGACCATCACTGACATACGGTGCCCTTGTATGGTGGACAAGAACAAATCAAACCACAACCATAAACAAACTACAAAAGCTACAGAGACTGGCCTGCGTAGCGACAACAGGGTGTATGAGAACCGCTCCCACGGCAGCACTCGAAGCCCTGTTAGGCCTTACGCCACTGCACTTACATGTGCAGCAAGAGGCAGCCGCAGCTGCCTATAGACTCTGGGCTATACATTTATGGGTACACGACACTAGAGCACTACACACCACTATCATAGACGAATACGCAAGGAGTAACCCTATGTTACTCTCGATCTACGATAGGGTACCGAAAAAACACATACACTCAAAAAGCTTCACTGTACAAATGTACGAAGAGCCAAGTGATAGCTCAAATATACACGAGGTAAGAATATACACAGATGGCTCTAAAATGAAAACAGGCACCGGGGCAGGAACGTTCTCGGAAGACCTCAACATCCACAAAACAACAGCGCTGGGTGCCCACAACTCCATCTTCCAGGCGGAATGTGTAGGTATTATCCAGGCCATGAATGCAGTGCTGAGAAGGAAGATCACTGATCAAAACATCAGGATCCTCTCGGACAGCGCCGCGGTACTACAGGCCCTGAACAAGAGAGAACACAACTCAGGACTTACCATACAGTGCCACCACCTGCTGGAACAGGTAAGTAAGTCCAATAGAGTCACACTGCAATGGATCAAAGGTCATAGCGGATCCAGAGGTAATGACGAAGCTGATGCACTGGCGAGGAGAGGCTCAGAGTGGCAACCAACAGGACCCGAGCCAATAATTCCCCTACCATTTAGCCAAGTCCGCTCATGGATCCGTCAACATACTGCTAAACAACATCAAGAGTACTGGGCAAGTATTACGGATTGTAGGCAGTCAAAGGAGGCCTTCCCGGTTTTAAACCCGAGATTCTCCCGCAAACTCCTTAATCTGAAGCGTGATAAACTCCGGCTAATTGTCGGTGTGATCACAGGACACTGCATGCTTAATAAACATCTCTTTAAATTGGGTATCACGGACAGCCCTCTATGCAGAGGGTGCATGAATGCTGAGGAGACGGCGGCGCATGTGCTTGTGGAGTGCGATAGCGTAGCTTCTCAAAGATTGCAATACCTCGGGAGACCGAGAACATCTAGGGAGGCATGCACCGGCGTCAGCGAGCTGCTGGCTTTCCTAGAGGATATCGGGTGGTTAAATTAGCAGACCCCACCCGTCACGCAAAAAGGGCCCATCTGTGGCCTAGTTGCGGAAACCAGTCCAGTAACAAGTAACAAGTAAGTAACATGCTTACCTCTTCTATCGTCTCCTTCATAATTGCCAGCGCTTCCAATGCTAGTCAATGCTTTGTTAATAGGGCCATTGGATTTGTAGAGTTTAGCTTTGAAGAATTTTTTTCAAATCTTTATCTTCCGTTCAGCTAATTGAAAAGAATAAGAACCAGATATGGTTCGTTCCCTTTTAGCGTTCACATACACTCTCTGTGGAGAGTTGGCCATTGGCCATAGGTACATTCATGAGTATAAAATCTTTTCGACGGCTTTAATAGCTAAACCCCAATAAGTTTTGAAAATGTTGATTTGATCTTCCTCCGTAAAGTTCTGTGAGCGGTTATGTTTGCATTTACAATCGCTTGGTTTAGGAGCCTTGGGTGGTTGTTGTTTTTTTTGTAATTCTTGTATGATAAGCATTGTGACCGTAATTTTTTTGTTTATTTCTGCTTTAAGTGTCTCCTTTTTTCGTATGCCATCTAGCTAGCCGATTTAATTTTTTTTTTTTGTGACCTAATGCTCGGAAGCATCACTAACGACGTCCATATTTGTGGCAGGATTAATCCAATTTAGTGGTTTTATTAATTTAATGCAAGTAGTATTATTTTACCATTCATTAGGTTTCGAAAAAAGTTAAATAGGTGTAAATAATGAATTCTATAAAAAATCAAAACTCAGCGTAGACTTACTCGTTTTGATAGAAGTCATTAAAAACCGTTAGTAATGTTTTTCCAAAAAATATGATACGACAGAACTAACTATGTGCAAATAATGAATTAAAGTAAAACTTATTCAAACGTTTCTGAACATACAAGCATTTTTAATATGTTGTTAAGTCACATAAATGAGTTATGTATTAAAATAAAAATGGCAATTGTGTTTTTTCCTATTGTTAAAATCTACTTATGTAAGTTAATGAATTTAATGAAACTAGATATACCAAAAATGAAGTTATCGACTTTATTACCAAGCCATAACTTTTAAGTTTGAAGAGCTACAAATTAGTGAGTTTTACCAAAATATAGAGCTCGTCAAGACGAACACATTGGTGTATTTAACGCAGTTAGTGACTTCTTGCGAATAATGACTTCTTGCAGTAAGCCGACGATATGTAATATATTGTATTAAGTATATCAGTCATCTAGTATCTATAACAGAAGCTCTGCTTAGCTTGGGGCTAGGTGATGCTGTGTGGATTGTCCAGCATTATTTATTTAATATCTATACTGTCAAAGTTAATGTGCTTGCAACGTTTGGTAGTTAAGGATCCTTCTCGGCAAATTTCTACAAAGACTACTAATGGCTAGCCCCCGCAGGACATAATGTTTTTAAAAGTGTGTACAAAACCACAGGCGCACTCTCTAGTCTCGAACTTTAGTAAGTAGGTATACATAAACAACAGCACCTACCTAGGTTCTTATTATTATTGAATTTAACTAAGATCGAATGGAAGATTTATTAATCTCTCTACCATAGAGAGAGGAATTCGTTCAATTCTTACTTAATTCTCTACATTATTATAAACCGTATATTCACAATATCCACCATTTTCCATAATATTTTCTCCTGAAAAAATCAAAATGCTTATCTAGTAAATTAGTTCAACTGATATATTTTTCCTAAAAATTTATGCCTTCTCCAGAATTGCCCAAAATGCTGGCAGCTCTACCACGTTGAATGGCGATGCTAATTGGTTGATAGAAATAAAAGATAGCATTCCGATCACCTGTGGTTGGTCGTCTTTAATTTCTTAAGTTACCAGAAGTTAAAGCCTCCACAAAGCACATTGCACCGACGAGGAAACTTTTTTCTGTGTTTACCATTTAAGAGTGTATTATGCGGGGTGTAGCAACCCCACACAAACATCATTAAGCCCTCGTGTTTATGGTAGGATCCATTAGGCGAGGACGACGTATATGGTGTATGGGAATGGTATTATCTCATTAAGGTTTTAGAAAGGAATAACAAGGTTTTTTGGCTAGGGTCGGAAAAGTAATTATAGTAGAAATGGGTTTCGGAATGGAATTTCTGACATAGTTATGTGTATGGAACCAATATTAAAATCATATTTAAAACACACATCAGGATTCCATTTAAAAGTGTTGATTACACTTTTAATTTAGATGAAATTTTAGAACCCAATTCCTGTTGTTTGAATACGTACGACACATTAATATATAAGAAGGTAACCTATATGGACGAGGTATTCAAAATATGTACTGAGAGTCTTCAAACATATTAAAACAGAAAAATCACTCCTTATAACCTAAAAGATTCTGTTATTCAGTGTTTAGTATAAGCTGAGCTCAGAATACTTCGTTTGTTTTCGAGTCCTTTCTATACATTCCGCGCCTTGCGCTCAAATTCTTTCCTACCTGATCGAGAAGAACTACTTTTTGTACTATAACGACCCAACAATTTTATACGAAGGCAATGATTCTCAAAACCAAAACCTATCGTAACCTATCGCTCAGAACATGGGGCTTCCCTTCCCACGAGGCAAATGTGTGAAAACAAAACACCGCAATGGCATGTGTCCAATACTATATAGGTATACACTTGTTATCGAATGCAACAAACGATTATGCAAGGACCCACGAGCGTAGGTCACGTGCAAGTTATGGCTTCATTATTACGGAATCTTTATACAATTATATTTTAGTAGCAAATGCCGCATATATATATTTAGCCTGGTCATAGTGGTTTTACAAAATCCATATTTACCGATTTAGGTAATTTTAGAATGAAGCAGAGGAGTTTGTTGTCTTGTGGTGGTTGTCGCTTCGTATTTAGTTTCTTGGGAGAAGTGGATAAAGTTAAGTTCTTCGTTCAAGGAATTTATAACATTCGATTCATCTCAACTCACCCTTTACGAGCATTGTCATCGATTTTTGCATTGACTGTACCTATACTCTAGCTAGGCAAACTCATACTATGTTTATAAACATGGCCCCATAACCTAAAAGAACGGCTCGAGTAAGAACAAAGTACAGCCAGCAAATCTGATCCAACAAAATTGATCACTCCCGCTCGTAAATCTAACACAAAAGCAAGCAAATTACGACGCCGAAATTGCTGGGTAGGTTATATAACGTATACCCGAATTCCCTAGAGATGTTCTGATTCATATTTTTGCAGTGAATCGGGAAAATCTGTCATCAATCTTGGAGAGCGTGCCTGGACTTTACGAAGCGAGATTAAAATGGCCGTTGAATGAACATGAGGGACCCTTGGGGTAAAATAGCTGGTAGGGTGTAGCCCAGTGTTATTCTGCCCGTAATTGTTGTCCGGGAGAAATTCCATGATTACTAGAGTGTGATACGTTCGGTAGCTATGCAAGAGGAATGTAGAGTCAAGTGTACCGAAGTTTTTAGACTAGATGATAGATTTTTAGATTTAGAATTGATGTTAAGTTCAATCTCTATTTTCTTCTACTTTTATACAACGTAAAACGGGGTTATTTGGTACAAATTTTCGGCTAAAATTGCAATCACTTCGATTTAGATAGGGTTACCACACGTTTTGTATTTTTAATGGATAAGTCCCGTTTAGATCCTAAAAACATTTTCACCTTGTCACAAATCTGTTTGATTTTGCTACTCATTGCTTTTTATAAAGGATTAAATTAATTTCCCCTCAAAAAGCTGTTGTACAGTATGGACCATACGGAGTTTGTAATTTCATTTCGTTTATTGCATTGGATTATTCCGTTCCATTAGGGCGAGCGTTTTACGTGCCACGGGATAGGTCAGCAATCGATTGGGTTTTGTGTTTTATGCCCCTGTTAGAGACAGCGTGTTGGCATTTAATTAAAATATAAAGGCTGGGTTATCGATTTTAACACCTAAACAGTGGACACCGTGTTGATTGACCTTCGTTTGTTTTAAGTGATTTTAGACTAAACGAACTCAGAGACAGAATTGTTTTGTTTCTATCTCTGTTCATTGCGATTATAAGACTAAGATATAATATTAAAATATCTTTTTACATACTATCTTTTTTGTTTCAGGTATGTAAGCAGTTATAAGAAAACTTTTAACTAATAACCTGAGTTTGGAAGGATTTGTCAGGTAACTGCCATAGTTATTTCTTATTGAATAAATATTTATTCATTTATAAAAATGCACTTATATTTTTATGGGCACACCCAATGCAATAAAGTGCCTAGGTACAATTATTACAAGATTTTTTATAACAATCTGCAGTTAGCTCAACTGTTTCAATAGTAAATTACAAAGTAATTTACTATTGGTTATTTAATTTTTATTTCTATAAAGATCACATCTATACTAATATTATAAAGAGGAAAGATTTGATTGTTTGTATGTTTGTTTGTTTGAATTGAATAGGCTCCGAAACTACTGGACCGAGTTAAAAAATTCTTTCACCATTAGAATCCTTAATTTTCCGTGATGAACATAGGCTATATAATATTTTCAAAAAAGTAAGGGATCCGCATGAAAAATTCAATAATTGAACCGTGGGCTGTATATTCAACCTCTTTTTCTATTATGGCGCGTCAGAATAGAAAAAGAGGTTGTATAGCGCACGGTGCTTGCTTTTTCTCTACGGCCAGTGTCAGTTTTGGAATGTCGAGTCAATGTCAAAAACCCCAATGCTGTTAAAAAAAGTAAAGATCCGTATGAAAACTGTGAAACCCATCGTTTTAGTGTGTATAATTTCTGAAATTTTTGTTTAATACCCGTGCGAAGCCGGGGCGGGCCGCTAGTAATTAAATAAACTAATGAAAGGTACCTACTCACTTAATATGTACATGCAGCGTAATACAAACAATAGCTCAATATTAATATGACCACCACAATAGTATTGCAAAACAAATTGCGTAGTCTACGCAATACGATTGGATAATCATATATCGATTGATCGAATAAATTTCTCATGCCTGCATATTTTATTTATGCTTTAACCGAGTTTAATTTAATTCATTGGGTTCTGGCCGTTTTCTATGTATAATAAAAAATATCTATCTATTTAATAATATTGTATTACGTATATCAGTCATCTAGTACCCATAACACAAGCTCTGCTTAGCTTGGGGCTAGATGATGCTGTGTGGATTGTCCAGCATTATTTATTTATTTATTTATTTATTTAATTTTGTTTCAATAAAGCTGCTTTTATTATCTATTAAACAGGGTAAACGATAAAAATGTTTACGACCTTTTTGTTGATAATAATAATAACCAAAAAGATCTACTTACAGACGCACTTAAGAAATCCGTGACTCTTATTATCTTCTTATCGTTAAATTTAATTTATAGTTTAGTAACTTACTTGAAATGAAATGTAGTTTTGTACAACTTACCACCTTGTATGCACTAGCAACAAACGTTTTATTTCCCTACTTATCTAAAATCCATTTTATGGGAAAGCATCTGAATTACAAACATAAAGTCATTTGAGAAACGATTCGAGATATTAAATTTCCATAAGAGGTTCTGAGATCCCCTTCATCTGAAAGCGATTGCAAAAGGGGATGATGTCTGCGAAGTGAATTTGAAGCTTTTAAGATTGAAGAAGTCGATTAGCCAAACCAACCGCAGAGCCAGCCAAGTTCCGTGTTTTGTTTTCGTTTCTTTCTTTCAACATTTCTATCTCCTGATAGCGAACCTCTTTTCATAAGTTTTCGTTTGAATCAATGTTACATCTGCTAACCTTTTTATATTTTAAACTAAGAATGTTTTCAAAACTTCTCAGATCTTCTTTGTAAGTTAAATAAAGAAAAGCTTTTACCAATTTCAAACTGTTCAGGATTTCTAACAATCACACCCTTCAAAAGTGCTTGTTTTATCGTAATATCTCCGAAATTCTAGCTTAGAACTACTGTCTATCCGTTGCCAATTTATGCTAAACCGCAGCTGTAAAACTGCTAAATCCACTTTAAACCGGTACGCGGTTGTCACAGCCAGGGTAGATACACGAGCGTACATCCGGGTGGTGGCTGTCAGGCCCTTGACAGATGTGTTCCCCCTTGCAAACGGTTGCACAGATCAGCAGTTTATCGGAGCTGTCTAGAATTCACTTACGAACAAGCACTCAACGTGATTCTTGATGTTCGCTCGTTACGTCACACCACTTAGACTTTGATCTAAATGCGGGAAAGGCAGAAACGAGATGGTACTGCTTAGTGCAACTTTTTGGTGAATCTTGAATTTGATCTTCGTTTGTCTACAAGGCAATCTTTGGTACCTATACCTAGCCTAGTAAGTAAATAAAATTATTTTTCGGACCACAGTGATCCATAATTTGCTAATAATTTTTATGCTAAATATTAGGCCCTTAAAATAAATCCAATTTCAAATAAATCAATCAAATTAAAATAAAATTATAATATTGTCACAAATTAAATCAATCAAATTAAAATAAAATTACAATATTGTGACAAATGAAATTCATTTCAGAAATTAAATTAAATGTCATTATAATGTCAAGTGACAAAAGGCCAACCATAGTCTAGAAGACATCTAACATATTAGATACCCCAAACAGTATTGCTCTCACAGGAAGGAGATTAATACCTTACAAATCTTAGGAGGTAGGTACGGTTACGAGATTTAAGAGCACAACAATCCGATCGAGGAAACATTCCCCGTCTATGCCAGTAGACCTAGGAGTGCAATAAGAAAATGTTCCAGAAAATTCATGCTCAGTAACTCACAAACAAATTACAGAGTCAGTGAAAGTTGTTACAAAATGTTGTTTTCTGAGGATTTACTACCCACGAGTTGTTTCAAGCTGCCTACCGCAGTCGAAATGCAAAAACCTCCAAACCTACCTTATACCATAGATATCGAGTGTCGCATACAGAGTGGATTCGAGCGATCGTTGATCCCTTACTATTTTAAAGGGTGCAATCTAACAAGGTAAAGGTTTCTTCTTTACTTTACCTTAAAAATATTGAAGTGAACAATGAATCGGTGATCACTTTATTTCCCATTTTTATTTCTTATTTAACTTGTATTTTGTGACGTGTCCAAGAGTCCTGTAAGGTCTAAAGGAAATTAATTAAGCACTTTGATTTTGATTTTAGGCTGTAAGCTAACTACTGATTTTTTTCAATAAATAAATAACTTATACCATAGATATCGAGTGAGTGTCGCATATGTACAGTGGATTCGAGCGATCGTAGATCCCTTACTATTTTAAGGGTGCAATGGGAATATTCCTCAAAATAATGAACATTTTTATCCTGTACTTAGAGGACGGGAGGTAAGGGAGGTGAAATGCCTATAGCTACAAAATGTATAATCCATGGAAGCGGGTGTCACATTCAAGAGTTGTTCGCTCGAGCGTCTCAGACGAACGAATATATAGACCTGAAATACCTACGTGCATACCTAAAGTTAGTCTGGCACAAAGATGGCGGCCTGCTGTAGAGTTGCGCGTATTTTAACATTGAATATCGATAAGTAAGTAATTGAGTTGCACGGAGTTGAATTCTAAATTTTCGAATATTAGTAAGTAGAAGAATAAGTACCTATCTTTAAGCTCTGTTCAGTTTTATTTAAGTTTCTATACCTTGGTGATCCGTAACGGCCGTAACGGGTCATTAGCATTATATTACCCTCCGTCCTATCGTCTAAAAACGGGATACTACAATAGATTTCATCAAGTTCAATAAAAAACGCTATTTACTACGTACAGTACAGCTCAATTCAGTTAATATTAACACTACAACTTCCCCAAGCTTTGGCTGGCACTCAATTCAATGAATATCCTCTATATTCAGTACTAATACTAATATGTTCATATAAGACAATTATTTAGGTTGCCGCGCTCGGCCCAAGGTAAGTTTTGTGTGGACTGCCAGTTTCTGCAGCTTGTACCTTGATGGCGTGTGTGGAAGAGTCTTAGACAATCACTGACCTATCAAGCCCATTCCATCAAAAACTGACCTTTTTTGTAAAAACGTTGGTTTTTGCTGGAGTCGACGCCGGAAAGTTAAATCAATCATTTTCGAACACAAGGTCACTGACCTTTATTGTAAAAACGTTAGTTTAAGCTGGAGTATACAGGTAAGTTAAATAAATCAGTTTCAAATACAAAGTTAGACCTTTTTGTATTTTTGGAATTCTATGTGTCGGGGTATTTCTTCATGTTTTTTTTTATTGCATCGCGATCGCGATAGCTCCTGCGCTGCGGGAAGTGCAGTGCAGCCTCTCCGCCATTGCGTAACAAGGGACAGGCACACTGTGCCTGTCCCTTGTTACGGCTGGCGGAGGCTGCACTCCCTTCGCGCCTCCGGCTTATTATATACCTACACTCTAGGGGCTCCACGCACAAGACCACGTGGAGTCGGGGAACTCTGTGTCGGATCCGCCACTCAAATTGAATCTAATCAACTCTTCCCGGAATGCTCTGTAAAGTTTTTATATTGTTTCTGCATCCATATTTAACGACACACTTTGACCTCTAGCACCGAGGTCATTGAACTTTGGGGTCAAACCGCTGAACCAAAGTTGCACCCCTAGTGACCCTCTTAACGATGCCACAAGAAAAAACATTTGTTATAATATGCCTAAAAACATCTTTCGAAATTTTTCTAAGTCTTTCGCCTTGAAACTGAACGACATACTTTGACCTCTAGCGCCGAGGTCATTGAACTTTGGGGTGGATCACCTGAACCAAAGTTGCACCCATAGTGACCCTATTTACGTAGCCAAAAAAAATACATGTTATATATACATAAAAAAATTCGTCGAAAATTTTCTAAGTCCTGCGTCCCGTAAACTCCACCCCAACCAAAAATTCTGTCCCTGGCACCACACCTTTGAATCTTGGTTAGCTTGGTTCAAAGTTGCTGACGCTGCTGTAAAGGATTTACTTTTATTTTTGTGTTATTGGTACTGCGTCGATGAAATAATTCGTTATCGATAATCGATGTTTTGAAAATACCGAACCCTAACTCTATTTACTATGACGAATAATTTTCTCCTAAAATCACATAATATTCATAGTAAAACATTGAATGAATAAAGAAAAGCAAGCGGATCTTTATAAACTTTCCCACAAACAGCAAAATGTTTGAAAATAATAGAAAATGTAAGAAATTTTGAATGAATTCGGTACCTTTCCCATGCAACGTTATATTTTGATGTTTTTTGTTGATTTTCATGCGACAGCCAAACACTCTGCACATACACTTATAAAATACATTATTCTCCAAGTTTGCACACTATAAAAAAGCATAATTATCGCCTATTAACTCTAAATTTCCTTCATTTTCGAATAAAAACAAGTCCGGATGACAACTGATGTACTTGTTGTTGACTGCGACTAAACATGGCGACCGGCCACAGGGGGTGAGGGGTGAGGTATTTTGTGACGTCACCAAAACAATGTTGCCATTTTCAGTCATGATCAAACTGCTGTTGTCCTTTTTTACTCATGATTATCTTCATTAGTCAAAAAGAGATGCCGATATGTAAGTAACTCTGCTGTCGAAATACATCACACTTCTATAACTAACTGTTCGTAACAAGTTCGTATAGATGTTTATGCCAGATCTATATTCCTCTATAATCTAAGCTCGAGCGTGCGCACATCAAGTAGAGTTGTCACGCGTCTGACGTAGCTCCCCCTAGCAACCCCCCCTTTGATAGACAGCTATGGGTGAGCACAGAGTGAGCACATAGACACCTATGGGTGAGCTATACAGACAAGTATGAACTTGTTTATACTTGTCTGTGGCTTGATATTGCAGATCAGTATTATTGTTTGTTGCTAGCCATCGTTGCATGATGGATGAATGATAGATGCATCAAGCTGAATACTTTTGCTAAGGTGCCAATTCGGCTTGCTCAGAAGTTAATTATGCAGTACTGTACTGATCGCGATAACTGTATTTATTTATTTAGCAAAAAATACGATATTCTCATAGACTTGAACCTTCCTGGTATAAAGTTTTTTTCCGAAATCAACTAAATTGGATAACTGATCTAAAATAGGGATGCAAAATTTGTACTTACTGTCAAATAAAAGCTCGACAAACGCATGTGCGTTGTCTGGTTAAGCGGGTTAGCTTATCTACATAAATACTGGCTATTTTATGAATATGTTATGTTTTGCATTTTCATAAAGGCAGGTCGATTTTTCTTCTTTCCCATACCGTTTAATATTGCTCGAATTATTATCCGAAACATTTCTAGAGCGTGCCAAATCGCTTCCTAACGTCCAGCGCCGTAAAACATCGAGCGGTACTTAGTATTTTTGCGATAAGGTGCACCGGAATATTTACCGTCCTCAACGGCCGTAATGTAAGAAGTATCGACTAGATTGAACTACAGTTAAAAAAGTCGTTCCGACTGTGCTTTGGAAATTATTTATTTTCTATCTGCTGCCCGCTACTTTTCGCAGGCGACGGCCTGCAATTTTCCGGTAAGTACCAAAAGTACCACAGATCATGTTTATCACAAGGGTAGGTATTTCAATTTTTTTGTTAAGATCCATTCAGCCGCTTTGGCGTCATAAAGTTACCCGTAACAGACCCGTAAAAAGACGTTATGAATATTATACTATGAAAACTTTATCACAAAACTAATAATTACGAAATTTGTTACTAAACACCGTAATGAGTAATGACCAATGAGAAATCAAGGCTGAAACTGGTATTGTGGTCTGGGCTACGTCATAGTTATTCAGAGACTACTTATCAATAGGTATTATAAATATTTCAATTCTTAGCTAAATACTCATAATATTTTTTAGAACAAATATTTTATCAAAAAGTTACCCGCGCCCACTCACTGACTGTGACGCCCAAAACTTGGGCAGTTTGCATGGGACAAGTCACAAATCGCCAAACTTTTGCAGCTACAGAGAGCTATTTCAGAGTTTGGTGGGGCTGAAAAGAAAACCGTGTATCCGCTTTTTGTTTGGCAAGTTTGCAAGTCTAGTAACGGTCTCTTTTGAGGTCCAAGATAGAGGAGAGAATCGTTATAGGATATCGGAACATTGCGGTCTTGCAATATTAAATAATAAATAAATAATACCAGACAATCCACACAGCATCATCTAGCCCCAAGCTAAGCAGAGCTTGTGTTATGTACTAGATGACTGATATACATAATACAATATAAATACATATATAGATATTTTTTTATAATACATAGAAAGCTACCAGAACGTCCTGAACAAATGTCTGCAGATCGTACAAATATGTATTTGTTCCGAGGCGGGAATCTAACCCGCAACCTCCTGCGTCGCATACATTACTTTAATATAGCATGTTACGACAATATCCTGCTCATTGCGGACAAACTACGGCTTTAATCTATTTTTGTTACTTTTTTACAATCTGCGAACATACATGCCGAACAAAGAACCTCTTTTTTCGATAGTTTAGAAGATTCGAAGTTGCCCTTGGTGGCCACCAAAATCTATTTTCGTATCTCTTCCTAAACTAAATAGAATACAACTATTACAGAGGCATTAAAAAAAGCTTATGATAGGTATCACAAACTGGACGATGGATTTTTGAAAATTCCTTTGTTAAACAGAATAATAACATAAAGTAGGTGGTGGCGCTAGTTTAGGTGCTGTATGCACCTTAATAAGTATAAGTTAGCTTTCACAATCCACTCGTAGAATTAATCTTCAAATTGTTTCAACGTAAACAAAGATACGAATACAAATTTAATAAATTTAATTACAATTTAGCCCAAGTCTCTAAGTGGGTGAAAAAGCGTGGGCTTGAGTAACTAAAACAATGGACTTTCCTGATTCTCTGAAAGCTGTAAGTCGGAGATAACAATAGGAAGTATCTAATAAAGATAAGATCTAAGAAAAATAGGCCGAGTTCCCTAACTTTCTACCAACAAAATCTTTTTTAGATACTGTCAACTAGGGCATGCATTCCGAAATTCCGGAATTTCGCAACTCCGGAATCTCGGACAGTTTTTTACTATATTTCAATTCCGGAATTGAGACGAATATCGTAATTCCGATATTAATAAAAACACTGATCCCAACTACCTTAATCCTACTCACGCCGTGTCCTCCGAGCTCGAAATAAACGATTCATCGTCTCCTGCTGACGAAGACGTTGCAGTTGATGAACCAACTCTGCAAGAGCAGCTAGACAAAGAACTGGATCAATGCAAAAAAAGTCGCAAGAATCTAAGGACCAATTTTGACCTTGCAGGGTTCGTGAAAGTAGAGAAATAAATGTGTTATTTATAACGGAGGACAACGAGGTGTGCATCTAGCGTGTAGCGTTTGAGTGTCGAATGTGAAAGAGTATTTTCGAGTGCAAGCTACATTTGTAACAGACTTAGAAGCTCGCTCTCTGACAAAATGCTAGATGCATTGTTATTCTTGAAAACGCACTACCAAGAACAGCGTTTCCTCTCAAAGTGAAAATTCTATAAGTCAAGTGTTAATCTTTTTCTCAGTTTATTACCAAATTAATATTGTTGTGTTTATTATTAGCAGAGATAGGAATAGGCAGTGCAATCTATGGCTAATGGTAATGACCTCAAACATTATCAATAGTATGGATACGCGCCGGAATTCCGGGAAAAAGATCGAGAATCGTTTATGTTACACTTCCGGTATTTTGTAAGTTTCTTTTATAAAATGTAAATATTTCACTAACCGTAAGTTAGATTATTAGGATAAACAAAACGAACGAACTTTGTTACTGCCTAAACCCCTTCTTCACTTATCGCCGCCGTCGTGAAGTCGAAACAATGCATTCCATAATAATTTTGGTTTGAGGCTCCGGCGACACGGATGAATTTCCCATACCTACAAAATGTAATACCAAAATGATTTGTATTTTGAGCATATTTTCGCCATGATCTGATATTATTTGTAATAGTATTTATCTAGGTTTCTGCCACAAGCTATATTGAAAATGCTTACCTATGTACACAAATAATAGGAAAACGTGTTTTCTTTGATTAGGTTAATCCGGTTTCAGTTCAATTTATTTTCGGTACAGTATTTTGAAAAAAATTGTGTTAGAAACCTACCTACCTACATTAATACAATTTTGAAACAAATAATAGTAGATCATTTTGAAAATTTGCTCAAAATACAAATCATTTTGGTGTTGTTTGTATATATTTGGGAAATTCATCCGTGTCGCCGGAGCCTTAACTAAAAGTAAATACCAATATGGCGGCAAGTTTATCTTCGTTGATAATAATGATGAATTGATAATATCAATCTTTTTATTGTATATTTAAAATATTATTTTACATAGTACAAAACTAGGAATAATAATTTCTCATTCAATTCCCGGGACTTGTGGCATGTTAAGATAACCTTCTGAAGTCTCGGCAAATTGCACTACCTATTCCTATCACGGATTATTAGTTTATGTAAGTTTTAAAATGTGAAACTAATATTATTCGTGTTTTATCGTAAGATTTTGATATAATATTCCTAAATAGATTAAAAGACTGTTAATATAACACATTCAGTTGACTCGATCCCTTCCTCAAAATAAAAAGTTCCAATACCGGAACCAGTTTCGGAATTCCGAAATTAGGCCTCCAATATCGGAACTCAGTTCCGGAATCGAAAACATTCCGATATTGCATGCCCTACTGTCAACACCACAGACGAAGACAGTAATGCCAATAGAAGGAGAAATAGCAATTGAGAAATCATAATAATGAGATGTGAGATGAGAATGAGATTAATTTAGTTTAATTAATTAAATAGTATACGATAAGCATGTACTCTGTAAACTTTTTCTGAAATAATTTTCTTTTAATAGAAATTAAACCGAATTTGTGTTCTGCTTAAAGCATTGGTTACACAAATGATTTACGTAAACTTCAACCTTCTACCATTTTTATTCTTTAAGGCTCTGGCGACGGGTGAATTTCTCATAAAAACGTAGTACCAAAATTAGGGCATATTTTGTAATTTGAGCATATTTTCACCATGATCTGCTAGAAATAGAATATACATTTAGGTTCCAGCCACACATTTTTCAAAATAAAATTAACTTTTCTAAAATGAAATTAAACGTAACCGCTTTTTTACATAGAAGACATGTTCTCTTAGTATTTGTGTAGATAAATATATAAATATCTTATAAAAACCTTGTAGCTGGAACCTGAGTAAATACGATTCTAATACAAATACCTAATAGTAATAACAAATAACAAACCATGGTTAGAATATTCTCAAATTACAAATAATTTTGGTAATACGTTTGTATAGGAAGTTAGTCGGTCGCCTAAGCCTTAATGTCTCCAGTTAATTTGACAGCAATTTATTACCAACAAAATGGATTCGTGACACAACAATACCTTTGTAAGAAAAAGAAATGTTTCAGCAACTTATTTGGAAATATAGCGGTGACACGCACCCTCTTTAGTAACTGTTATTTATGCTGTGAAACTATCACTATCACGGGTTTCCAGGTGATTGCTTCAATTAGTGACTTGATTGATATGAATCATGATGCTAATCAATTAATTGTGACCGCATTTTGACGGATCATTTATCAAAATTGAATTGATTCTTTGAATTCAATTATATATACATACACCCAATACTGCCTTATCAAATCAAATCAAAATCATTTAATTTAGTTTTTCACTATACATTGTTAGTGAACCTATTATGTGCTATGTTAGTAACAAAAATAAAATTAATCATTCATATCACATAAACTTTAGAATACATTTAGATAGATTGTTATTGTTAAATAAAAATTAATTCATTTGATATTTTAAATTCTAATAATTTTATTTTATAAACCTTGTGCTTAATAGTTAAATCATTAAATAAAAACAATTTGCGATGAATGATAAACATTGGGATGGATGGACCTTAATTAATCAGCACACACAGGTACAAGGTAGGTAAGTACTTTAAAAAATCTAAAAACCGATTTAAAATTATTAATTTTATCTTCTGCGGACAAATAGTCACTGAATAATTATTCTCTGTACACCAATTTATACGGAAAGAATTATCAAAATTGGTCCACAATTGACGTAGAAATACACAAAAAAACATACAGCTCAACATAAAACCTCTTCCTTTTTTTGAAGTCTGTCAAAAACTAAGACAAGTTCCCATAGCATGACTTGTGCCCAAATAAATATCTTTATGATGGCTTTATATTATAATACATACAGACTTTGACAGGCACACAGAAGTTAGGAGCCGACAGGTAATTTATCACAAGCAAGTTCTGTACCTAGTTGAAAATGGGCTCTGTAGCATTATTACTATTGATTGATCAATTGAACGAGGCTGATTATAATAAATCGACAAATTGTCGATAACATTTTCTTGCGTAACCGACCGGTACCTAATTCCTATTTCATCTTTAGATTTGTGTGCTGCTAGTTTGGTTTTCACATTATGTATTATTTTCAAAACCTATCTACTCGTTACCAAACACCAATTAACACAAGCTCTGCTTAGCTTGGGGCTAGATAATGCGTGATTGTAGGGCATTATTGATTGATTTATTATTTATTTTCATTAATATATCTCCTAGTGATGTACATAACATTGGAGACTGATCATATCACTTAAACTTAATAACACAATGTAATTAAATTACATAATGAAAAAAACTCAAAAATATATACAATAATATACAATGAAAATACACTCGACGAAGACGATAATAGACCCCTAAGATACGATAATTATACGGTTCCAAATTGCACTTCCTAAGTACCCTGCCCTTTCGAGTCTCTTTGATGGATACGGGGTGAAATGGTCGCGAGACCCTTACCATATTATATACTGGTACATAGAGGTAAGTATAAGTACCTATGTAGTAGCATTTTACGGTAGAACATTGTTACTATAGGGGAGAGAATGAGCCGTAATGAGAGCTCTTCAAAGAACATGTATTGTATGTAAGAGTTGAAAAGATTTCCTTTTTACCTCGGTATTTTGTATCTTATCTTAAGCTGTTGGCAAATTTATTTTTATTTTTTGGCAAACGTACTTTGTAACGTACCTTGGAACGCTTTGAGGTTATTTTCAGTATTTATTACAGAAAAACAGTTTTTATTTTCATAGGTACATATTTTCATTGTTGTACAGGTTTTAAGTGAATTTTATGATGTATGTTTGACTATTTTACCAGTTTTTTTTTGAGAAATGAATTTTAAGTTAAATATTAATTATTATTTCTATTTGTTTAATGGCATTTAACCTAATTTAGTATAAAGAACTTGAAGTATAAGGTATCCTAATTTAAAAAAATATCACTAACAGCTAGATAACAGGATTAAAATTTTATAATTTTTTTAATTAAATACGTCATCTAATTTATCTTATTGTCGACATATGTACATAATATATCTAGGTACTTATAACAATATATACTCAAAACAGGAGATAGCTGAAGCCAATTCTGTTTGTTTTTGTCCTCGCATAAATTGTGTGATAAATAACGATCCTCACATACCCTGATTAAGTCTACCTGTGTTCGCGGCCCATGCTCATGAATTTTGATTAGTTTTCGGCCATCGTTTGCATAAATAACGAACATTATGAATCGCTAAACTAATTTTGAATCATAAATATCAATAATAGAGTTGTAAGTGCAAAGAAGCGTGCCTAGCGCCGTCGTAGTTTGTCCCTTGAGGGCTGTTAACATGTCTACAGTGGTACTCAAACTGTAAGGGCCTATTTTACCAACTCCGCGAAGTCTCGAGTAGGGAAATCGCTACTTTAGTCACACCGGTAAAAATGAAAGGTTTAATTTGACTTCTGGTTATTTCTACCATATATTTTAACCATTGAACCAAATTTTTTTAATGTTGAGCCGGTAAGTTGGTACACAATAGGCGTTTTGTAACGCGCGATATAAAAACCAACTGGTCTCTTATATGCGGCCGTACACATACGAACGAACTAATACAATTTTTTTTTGCTGTGTGTATTGTCCAGAAAACGCAAGGTTTTAAAAAACCTGACAGCTTAATGCACCTTTTCAACAGTCTTGTCCGTCATATTCTTGAGCTCGGTAGTCGCCTGATAGGTGATGGTCTACCAGAAGCTCTTGCAAAATAAATACCCTCTTCACTATAGGGCTATCGTGATTGCCTCTCCCAAAATCAATAGCACCCTCTAACATTTGCTTACAGCCACTACAATGAACTCGATTGCCGACCTATTTGTTTAGGCAGTGATTGCGAGAGCTTTCACTTATTTGCGTCGGAAGTTCAGATGGTACCTCGTTAGGGCCTAACAATAATACGAGAACTGTTTGAACATTGGGACTTCGCAATTTGTACCTACTTTGTATACAGAACCACAGAACTCTTTGTTTTCATAGTTTTGGGACTTACCAACGAACTCTACTTGCTAGGTAAATTAACTCATGGAACTAATTACGTTACGCGCCGTTGGGCCTTGTTTTGTTAGAACATACATTTTACATGACACAAGATTGACACACACAGTGTTGGATGGCGAGCTAATGCATAATCCAATACCCACTGCGCTAGGCACTACGCGAAATCAATGTAACATTAGTTAGTAATGAAGTTTAATATAAATAAGTAAATCGGGTTAAAGCTCTGTGAACTATTAGCTAGAAACTCGGATACATAAAAGTGTCCGAGAATATTGTGTCCCAAACGTCAGCAAACCATTCCTACTACTAACATAACAAGCATAATGACGCAATTGATTCAGTAAGAATAATATCGGTGGGTAAACCTAATAATACGACTCTTTTCGCAGTCGTTTTCCGTAGAACAGATAGTAATACCGCAGAAAATATATTGGGACAGGACATTCATGTATGTTTTTATGGGCATTCCTTTCAAGGAAAAGTGTCGCCCAAATGTCGCTAGGGAAAATGGTGGCGTTTCTCGAAATGTACATAAGCTCTATAATATAGGTATACCTACAAATTAACTTTTTATATATTTGCGGTGACAGTTTTATGAACTGAAACTATAACAGATTCAAAAGGTACTTTGAATGTGTAGTTAAACTTATTTAACAGTTAAAGAGGTAAGTTCCTTTGGTTTTGATAAATTCCCGTCGAAATGAAAACTCGAGAGGCCGCTTCAGTATAAAATCACTTCAATAACCGATATTCCCCGCATTCAGATTTCAATTTAAATTGATTCTCGAGCGAAAATTATATCCAGTGGTTTTTATCTCTTGCGCTCATTGGTCTGCGAGCCGACGATATCTCGAAAATGTTGTAAATAAGTGAACTTTTCAGGATTGAATGAGAGGAAATACAAAACCGAAAGCCGCAGGCTCGAGTTTAATCAACGCCGCACGGGGTCTGAAGCATCGAAGCTAGTGATGTGGTGGGTGGGACTTCGGAAAGCATTCGGAAAAGTTCCACAAAACCGACTTATCTATTAGGTCACAACTAGAAACGTAGGTACTAGAGATGTAGGATAGTTAAGTTAAGGTGGTAGTTGTGTGTCTTAATCTTTGCTTATTTGTTTTCTTAAATATCATATCGATAATTTTGGTGACTGTCGACTTTATTTGTTCATATTTTATAGAATTTTAATCTTGTTATTGACTGTAACTGTAATCTTTACATGTAATAACATAAAAAAATACGATAAAATAACTAAATGGATTTACAATTGAAATAATTGAGCTAAATGCAAAGTTGCCAACAATCCACAGGTAGCTCAACTGAACCATTTCAATAACAGTTCAATATCGTTCCAAAGGCGCTGGCTGTATTGCCTGGCTGTATGGCAATGGTGATGCGCTGCGCCAGATACTCACCAGCTCTCGAGTCAAACATGTTTTTTTAAACCCGAAGAGCCTCAGTACTCCAATGTCTGGACTCCTAGGTGAGTAAATGCGTAGGCTCTGTCGAGACCTGCATTATTTATTGCACTTGCATTATTATTTGCGCCTTTTGAATCCTCAGACAAATTTGTCGCCGCGCCAGCCATCACGGATATCCTCGGGAGATGAGAGGGCGCAAGTTTGTCGACGCATGTAGTGTCCCACACAATGGACCTACCCAACCCCCATGGGATGAGTGTCATATCGTCCAACAGGCCGGACGATATGACCATCGTCCGTCACGCAACAGATCATTCGGTTCGAGAGAATGAAATAATTCATTAAGGGAGCTGTTGATTTTGTGTCGGTAATCAATACCTAAAATAAAATGAAATCTATAAGTAGTTTTGTGGTCTTATGGTATTTTTGAATGCAAAATACCTAAAAACCATACTATGTACGTAGTACAAAAATACCGCCGATATTTTTGCTGTAAGAAAAATGGGTGGGTTGACGAAATTTTGCTCTACGTTCGGAATTGAAGCAGTACAACCCTAGACGCAGTTACCGCCTTACTCGAGAGCAGTTTGTGCATCGGACGAAATTGTTTGTCTCCGCCTCTCAGAGCTGAAGTATAGGTAGAAGTAGTGACGTTGCATTTAATTTATCAGGAAACTGTGTAACTACTTAGTACTAACTGTAGTCAGTTTAGCCGCAATAAAAATAAAAGAATGTAAGGAACTTGACGATGTACGATTCTATCAAATATCGTCATAGTCCCTAGATATTACTGAATTGTCGTAAAATATCTAAATTCAGAACTATTTATGTTTCAATACCGAGCAACGAAGACTAATTCTACGTTTATAGGGGCACGGACGTGCTGTTTCGTGAAATTCTGAAATGAATAGTCAAAGCATTTCGCAATATACCGCCAGAAATTAGTCATAGAACTCTACCACTAGCACCACTTTGTTCAGTTACCAATACTTAGCAACGGAGGAGCTATAGGAAACTATTAAATATATAGAGAGGAAGTTGACCTGACTTTAACTAGGTCGAACGCTTCTTAGTAGCCGTGCATCGACTGTAGTACTTTTATTATTTTCCTATTAGATTAAAACGGGATACGACAGCGGTATGTGAGGGATTAAATCATAAGCCGGATTGAGCCGAAATGTATCATCCAATAGGCTTTTACTACTTTCAGAAATCACGTAGCTGGGATACATTTTTGTTGCTGCAATATCATACTACTTTTTCAAATCAAAATTGCTGAGCCATTGAATCTGCATATCGGTTGCTCGACGTGTTCTATACGTTTGTTATCAATTTGTGGATATTACCCTCACGTAATATCGCCTACCAGCATTGCATTTGCACGAGACGGTCGTGAACGCGACGTTTGGGCTCTTGCCAACACTTCGCTACAAGTGTCGGCTTGCGCTTGGCATCACTCCTCGCGACAGATGCATAATTGGGTAACACCAGAATGGGGGCGCGAAACTTTAATTATTTTCCGAGGGAATTATCGTCGACAGTTTAAAAATGAACCCAGAAACAATATAAACAATACCGAGGTATTGGATTTCGGAAGGACTAAATCTGTAGAGAGGAGTAACACATGAAATATTGTCAGCGTTTATTCGCTAGTAAAGGCAGTAAAAAATCGCATCTTTTCCCACCCTCGCTTTTTATACGAGGGGAGCCTTTCATTCGGCCCCTTCGTCTCATCTCATCGCGCTGTTCTTACTCCTGCGGTGATGTTTTCAATTCACTAGATGGAATTATGTCTCTATACGTTCTAATTTACATTTTTAATTTATAATTTTGGGGCACTTATTCATTCGAATCATCAGAACAAGAACCATAAAAGCGTAATAAAATAATACTAGTAGAAATATAACATCATTTAGGTTTTTATGGTTTCAATAAAACTTATTATCATTCTAATATTTGAAACGTGCATTAGAGGTGAATAGGCAATCATGACTCGATTCTTTGAATTTGATTATTGGTCTGTCAATTTATGTAGGCAGATGTGAGTGAGTGTTGAAAGTTTATATTATCCTTTTGTTGCTTTTCGATAGAGCTGTTTCGCTAAAATTTAAGATATCAGCATTGTTCATTTAAGTGCCACTCCGTGTTGTTGTCAGGAGCTTTTACTCAGTCAGCTTGATCAAAGGAAGATCGCGATGCGTAAAACAAAACATTGCATTCCGTGCCCTTTGGACTCGAGTTGCTCGACTATCCATCTTTCTATCTGATTTCAATTTTCTATCGCAAATACTGTTATCAGGTTTTCTATTAATAATATTGCTGTCCAAATTCAGGTCGTATTTTATCAGTGTGCCAACAGTAACAAACAATGTTTACCCGTGTCGTTCCCTTGTCATTCCATTCCATCTGAATGGCGTCCCGTCGGGAGTGGAATCGACAGCTCCGCGCCTGTCCATCCTGCGCTATGGATACGAGTTGTGGGCTTGTTATGTCACTTTCTCACGGCAACGCCAGTTATATTTAACTATACTAATGAGATATTCCAATTAGTTCTGGATGTCTATTTGTGTTTGTCTCGACTTTCGTTTTTCGTGAAGAGTTGTGATTGGTTGCGGCCACTTGACAAATGTTTGGTTAGTTTATGACGACTATAAACAAGTTAAAGTTATGCGTTCACAAAGAATAGTTGTTCAGTTCACGAGGATTATTATCTTAATAGAAAATTCATAAATAAGATAAATAATGACAAGGCAGAGTCAAATAACGAACGAACTCACTATAGATATGTTTTCAAGACCAATACCCGAATATTCCATATTCAATTTCCCAAAAAGCTTCCATGTTTCAGAAAACACCGCAAGCATTATTATGGTGGATTTACGCGTGCGAGGGTGGCTTATCTATCTGGATGGGTCGTTGACTGCTTCGGTAGCCAGACGATTGAATATTGAATGACAACGCCATCCTGTTGCCTAACGTCTGGAGATTCCATGAATCAATAGATAACATCTTGTATCGATATAGGTAGGTATGCTTTGTTAGTGAAAGTAGATGAGTGATCATGATCACATCGGAGACGTTATAAAATTATGAATTTTGAAACTGCCTTTGGGAGAAGTGTTTTCTAAGAAAGCTCAAAGTTGTTTATAACTTGTTTGAAGATAGTTAACGACGAAAAGATTAAAGAGCATTTCTACTAACCTACAAAGAAATTTATAACAGTAATTTATCAAACCGTTTTGGGTCTTAATGTTATGAGTTTGTGCGAACAAGAAGTCTTGCAATTTTCCTCAACCATTACACGAATTGCAGAGCATTTGTTCTGTTGAACAAACCGGGATATTATTCTCTGAAGCGTAAAAAGGAAAGTCGCTTTAATCTGACGATAATCTGACGTCACATATCACGAAACTGTCAAAAAATTCCGATGCCATCAGCACGTTCAACCAGGCTCATACATTTGCAGTTATCGTGTGTGATAATCTCGGAGTGGTAGTGCAGAAGCACAGATGAAAGCCCTTGAGCGACGGCGGTGTCGCATTGATTTTTCAACTGATATCTTCCCCATCCTCTTTAAAATTTAATGCAAGAACCTAAGCGGATAAAACTGCAGACTTTCTTTTACGTTTTAATGAGTTCATCTTGCAACTGGAGAACAAAAAAAGGAAAGGAACAAAAGATCTCCAGTTTGCGTGGAGCTGCTCATTTGTGTAGACGCCTTCGCAATCTTCAGGGTGGGTACTTGAGCTTTTTGCTTAACTAGACTGTAACTAGTCTTGGTAATAGTTTTTTTTTATTGGTTGAAACATTTCTAGACCGTCTGTAAAAAGGATGGTGTAAACCTGACAAGGTCTTGATTTACGAGTCATCGACATCGACAGGGCGAGTTTTTTTGCTAGTGCGAACATTCAAAGTCCATGTAGGTACGTGAACAACGCTATTCATCTTTTGCAACAAGTGCCTATTAAACTGTGCTATTAAAGTACCTAACTCGATGAAGAAATGTTGATTAAAATAAAATAAGCGGCCGTCTAGACGTGAGGCGCCAGACAGATCGCAATAATGTCGCGATCAAACTGCACCGACACGGTTAAGGTTTTTTTAAGTGGTCCCATTGCTTCCTGAACCATTTATACTCGCATCAACTGTGCCGTGACACAGCTTTATAAGTGCTTGTAAACAAAAAAAGGTTAGGTCAGATCTATCGATGTTTATGTTGGGTTAGACTGTGTACCAACATAAATAAGAAGTAGATTTGCTACACAAGACGCTCAATTTTTCCCCTAAAGCGATCGCCGGTCCTTGCCCTCCCGTTTCGAACCCTACAGAAATCACGAACATTCGAATGTACCTATACGGGAACAAGGAACAGGCAGAGTTTGCGATCTGGACAACGCGCATGCGCGCTACCCTTTCGCGTACTACGGGTTCAAAGCGACCTACGAAGGTCGCGCCCGCCATTCAGTATCCCATTGATTTTCGACCACCACCACATGGTAGAGCGGCTCGAGCGCGAAAACTGAGCTACGCTTGGCTTGTTAACACGTGCCTTGTGCATTGGCTTAGCGTCTAGGGCTTATGGATTAGCTCTAACCGGATCAATTTAGCGAATTATCGACTTTGTGCGTTTGAAGTTGCCGAATCGGATGTGCGGTTGCGATTGGGGTAAGTGACCGGGCACCAAGTATATACCTACCATAGTTAGGGTTCGTTTAAAATTAGCTGTTTAAGATTTTAATCACGAGCATTATCATAGATTGCCTCATAGAAATAGTTTTCATGCATTCTTCGAAGCTTGGTTATTTTAACTAATCTATTATAGCCCTTAGGTTTTTTGCATTTTTCGAAGCTTGGTTATTTTTACTGATCCTTACTGTAGGTATAAGTCAAAATAAATGCCGAAGTATAATGTATATCTATTTTAATATAAATCATTATTTCACTATTGCACGTGGAAACAAACAACTGGCGTCACCTCAACTTATTTTGATGAATGTCTCATTTTGCGGCCTGAAAGCGTCTCGATGCGGTTTTCAACAGTTCAACATCGCGTTCTCATTCAATGTTATTTTTATTTTGCTTTTGTATTCGCCTCAGATAGTAAACTCTCGAGAAAACTTCAAGGAAACACCAAACAGTTGTAAATGTGAATGAAACTTGCAGTAAAACTTTTCGATGCAGTAAAATATCAACTTTATTTTCAACTGAAATTTTCTCGGTGAAAATTGGATGATACTTTATTGGAATTTATCGTCAAGAATTCGAGAACACCTAACCCACTTGGTTGAAGATTATATTTTGAAACAATTTAAATTGTTGGCAGCTTGTTTTTAATCTTTCCATAGCCATCCAACGTGGCAATACCGGCAGATTTATGAAAATATAATTTTTAAAAAATATATATTATATATATGTTTAAATACATACTTACAAGGTAATTTTTTTAATCTGTATTGTAATTTTCTATTATATGCCTATTGTTATTTTCATAGGTAGGTACCTACCTATATTAAGTATCTTTTAATAAAACAATTGATTTAAAAGATTCTTTTCCGGTCAGGGCAAGGATTTTTATACTATTTGAGTAACTACCTTATTTCGAAATTGAGGATGAAGCTCGTAAAGGAATGATTGAGTGTGAAAGAGGCCAAAAGAACGTAATTCATTCTGTCACAAAAACATTTTTGTAGGTCTCAGCCTTAGTTCAACGACCTAAATGATGATGTTGATGATAAAAGTTTATCTACACACGAGAAGGAAAACGCAAAAAATAAATAGGTACGTACACAGGGATTAGGGTACCAAACCATGAATAATGAAAAGGTCAGTCCAGAACAGACAATGACATCATTGTGGACCTACGTGATCAATTGATCACTGTTGAGTTGACTCTCCGGTTAAGTTTTTACTATTGTTGTGGTGTAACTAAACATAAAATAAACCTTATTATATTTAAAAAAGACAACACTGGTACCTACGCTAGCATGGACTTCAATAAGGATTGATAAACATCAATATGAAATTAATAAAAATAAATGTCGTCTATTTCAAGTAAAAAACCAGTATCACAAGAAAAAATAAAAGTTTCGGAAAAAAGGATGAAAGTAATTATTTCTATATAAATATTTTGTCACTCTCAGCCCCCAGCAAGGGGATTGTTGTGTTGGGTAGAATAGGCAATAATGCCATCGCAGGACCATTGCGTAGGTATATTAATGAAGTTGAACGAATGAATTTCAAATAGCGCATTCGATGACAAAGTAACGTAATTTTTCTCTTTATTACCCGAGTCAAGGATCCTATTTATTCGAAATTAGTTTCTACAACTTCATTAATGTACGCAATGTATGGCGATGCAATGTCATTATTGTCTAGGTGACCTCAGAATAGAGCGTTGTTCTTCCGAAATTAATCTTCATCAGAGACAAAATAGGTGCTTGCTTGAACCATCGTTAACAAAGTGCACGCATTCCAGCCCGTTGTAGACTTAAGGGTATAGGCTGAACAATAATTACCTACCTATAGTAGGTATACGGATAAAGATTTCTATTGATTTGAGACAAACAGGTCAACAATCTAATAGATATTCTAACCGTGATCATGGCGCATGAAACTCTACCGAAACATTAGAAGACTCAAATCATGGTAAATATCCCGTCATAAATCACACAATGTGTGATGATAATACTCGTAGTAGACCCAGGTGATTCAGTGAATATCGGCGCCTCGAATGAATCATCGAACCTTAAGATGCGAATCCGGATCGGCATCTTTGTCATCTTAATGCTGTTTATGAATGCAGTTGTATAAGGACTGCTTTTTGCTTGTGCAAAAGTTGCGTAAGAGGAAAGGTTTAGCTTTTATTCTTTATACTTCTTCCGGTAGTGTACAAAAAAATATGTGAGGAGAAATGCTAACACCTTTTATTTTTTTACAATTTATGGTATAGAATTTGACTTGTTTATGTGCTTATGTTGTAACTTGTAACCCTAAAGCATGGACAAATTAAAAGTACCCTAAAGAAATAAGTTTTCAAGGTCCGCCATTTCCACAATATCCCTGGTACTGGTATAATAGGGGACAACGGATTTTTTGTACTTTTTTTCTTTTTTTTTTACACTGGTTCCGGGGTGACTAGGGGGGATCTAGTAGTAATAGGTGTTTTACTTACAGTATGATAAAGTAGAAATAAGAAGAAAAATCATAAAAAACCCAGAAGTAAGAGTAACTCTTATACTGTGTACAGACATTCCCAAAGTTCCCAATTTCGCAGGTGTCTTCTACATTTATAAAAAAAATTGAAGTGTAATAAAATTGAGATACCAACTTGAAATCATACTTTTAGCTGAAATTTAAAAGAAGATGGGCATTAATCTGATTTCCATAACTAAAGCTTCCTATTGTTTTATGGCCTTTGTGTATCATCTTAGGTCCAAATGCTTTTAGCTACGATGAGTAAAAGGGAAGAACCAGTTATTACATCAGTAGCTTATCGGAATAGGTAAAAAAGTAAATAGTATTTATTACAGCAAAAGATATAGAATTATATTAGGTGCAAATTCTTATATGTATACCTAAAACGATAAAGGTATGGCAAGTATGACAGTTAATTCACAAAATAAATAAATAACCAAGAATTTCACGAAAATTATAAAAACTACACATAGGCTGTGTTCAGTCAGATGATGTAGGACTCTTGATCCATTGTAATTATTTAGGCTAATTATCTATACTAATATTATAAAGAGGAAAGATTTGATTGTTTGTTTGTTTGTATGTTTGTTTGTTTGTTTGTTTGTTTGTTTGTTTGTTTGTTTGAATTGAATAGGCTCCAAAACTACTGGACCGATTTGAAAAATTCTTTCACTATTAGAATCCTGAATTTTCCGTGATGAACATAGGCTATATAATATTTTCAAAAAAGTTAGGGATCCACATGAAAAATTCAATAATTGAACCGTGCGCTGTATATTCAACCTCTTTTTCTATTATGGCGCGTCAGAATAGAAAAGGAGGTTGAATATATACGCACCTCAATACGCACGGTGCTTGCTTTTTCTCTACGGCCAGTGTCAGCTATGGAGTGTCAAGTCAATGTCAAAAATCCCAATGCTGTTAAAAAAAGTAAGGGATCCGTATGAAAACTGTGAAACCCATCGTGTTAGTGTGTGTAATTTCTGAATTTTTTGTTTAATTCCCGTGCGAAGCCGGGGCGGACAGCTAGTGTAAAATAAAAATACCTACATCTTATACAAAAAAATGTGTGTAAAACTTTTGGCACTTTTCAACGACCTATTTACCTATACCGTTATTATTATACTACCCGATCTATTACCGTTAGTATTATACTACCCGATCCTATCCATCCAAAGGTTGCCTGGAAGAGATCGCTTTTAGCGATAAGGCCGCCGATTGTGCCACATTAGTTTTAGTAGTAGTTAGTTTGTTGTTATACAATTATAAAAGGTGCAATAAAGTTATTATTATCTTATTATCTTATCTTATCTTATTTATAACGCTACAGTCATTTAGGAAGGAACCATTATGAATTTGCTAATTACGTTAAGTTACCTACTCATTTGATTGAGTCAATAATTGCGGATTCCTTATTCGTTTAATTTAATTGAGTCAGTTCCATATTTTTGGACGAGTTAATTTAGAAAACAGTTGAGCCCTGACTTATGTTACTACTATTAGGCTGAAGGTACAGTCATCGACAAAACATTAAAGCTTTTAACATTAATAGGGATATAAAGATAGAAATAAAATTCCTATCTATAAATAACAGAAATCTGTATTGATAACGTGCTATTTATTCAATCTCATACCATCATTTTATTTTTCTTGTGTTTTTGTATACATACTTAGTTTTTTACTTAGTAGGTATCATATCTTTTTCAATGGGTAAAAACACGCATTTGATAAGTCAGGTAAAATAACCGGTCCATCCCGGCTTGCCACAAGTATGTAATAAAAAATCTGAAATTAAAAAAAATTGTTGAAGTTTTCATCCGGAACTTTAATTTTTTAAAATATTCTATAGCCTATGATCTGGGATAATATAGAATTCTAATTGTGGAAGAATTTTTCTCATCGGTCCAGTAGTTTCATAGGCTATTCAATTTAAACAAACATGAAATCTAATAATAAGTATAGATAAACACTAGATTACAGTCAGATCTTGATCTTAATCTTTAAAACTAAAGGACCAGACCTACAACTGGAATGAACAGTTAAAAGATGACGTTGACTGTCCGTGTCTGTGCCTTTGCGGTGATCGCTGACTCACTACCAAACAGTTCTAACAATTACTATATATCTGTTATTATTAACTTCGACTGTTGATTTTAATAATAAAATTAAACTTTAGTTTAACGGTATTAACCGAACGGGACACTCGTGCAAATATTTTGTTTCTTTTCTGCATTTTACGCAGAATGAAATTGCAGGGAATTGACAACGATGTAGTGGGATTTCAATTTATCCAAATGATTGTGTATAAATTAAAAGTGATTTATAAGAACAGACCGAGAAGAACAACAGAATGGGTAAGGAATTTTACTAAAATTAATAGACTCGAATTTTACTAAACAACGATACTAAAAGTTAAGACTAAGGGTAAAGGAATATAGTCAGACAGCATTTTGCCGAATTAATTTCAGCCAGACAGATCAAAGACCCTGAAAACTGCTAGAAAAGCACTGTTTCTACATTTACCTACACAAACTACCTGTGCTGAAATTTAGTATAAAATGGCGGGCGTAACATTTTATATTTTGTTCATGTGCGGTATCTTTTGACGAAGTAAATAAAGTAAATATTTTGAACACTTGTCTCAAAAAGTACGCGCGTACTTTTGGAGAGTATTGACCCTCACTCTTTTTTGGAAAAATAAAGTGATTATGATAAACAATGCATTCTATTAGCGCTAAGAAACAAAACAAGACATAATTGGCCATTTAGGGTTTCTTAAGGCAGCAATGGCACTCGCAGACTGTATTCGTCGAACATATCCATTATAATACGTACTTATTCTGTATCGAAGTACCAAAGTACTAAGAGTATTCTATAAGTGGAACACTATTGTCTAGCCAGCTGTTTATGAGGGCATGCGGTGTCAGTTATCGGTTGCATAAACGATTGCGTCGGAAACAGACATGTCCTGCCCCAACTGCGGGGGGCACCGCCTACAATCCGTCATTATCACTGATTTGGGATGCTGCATACAGGGTGACTTTGAACTTTGCATCGCCTAGCCTAGGCTAAGAAGATGTAAATAATAAGAGTAGTGTCAGGATTTAGGCTTATATTTATAAGATTGATACAAGATTTCTGTATAAGTAATGTATTCTATCACTACATAGTATAAAACAAAGTCGCTTCTCGCTGTCTGTATGTCCTTATGTATGCTTAGATTTTTAAAACTAAGCATCGGATTTTGAAGCCCTTTTTTGATAGTTATAGAATAGGAAGGTTTACCTATATGTATAACATGCATCAGCATTGCATCCGTGCGAAGCCAGGGCGGGTTATATATTAGTCATCTGCATCAGTACCTACCCATACCATACGCTTTGCTCAGTTTGTGTTATGGGAGAAGTGGACTAGATGATGCTGTGTGGATTATCCAGCATTATTATTAATACTTTGACTTAGATTTTCATCTTCTTGACGTTTTATTATTGATGGATTAAAATAAAACGTCAGATTATTATTATAATCTGTAATGTTATTATAGTGAACTGAATTGGATTATCACGATTTCTTTGTTCTCTTTTTGGGCCAGGTTTAAGTAAATAAGCCAGGTAGCGCTTAAGTTACTACATTAAAATTTTAGTAAAGGCTATGCGCATAAATCTAAAAACACTTTTAATCTTAATCTTCAACCGCATACCTATACATCCGGATTTTGGCGTGATGCTTCGCTATTGACTTGTTCAATGAATCATCCTGTAGAAGTGCATTCACCGCAGCTGCAAATGTTCCGAATTAGTAAGTGGGTGCAACCTCGCATGCTAATTAGACACCCTTCATGACGAATGTTCGCAACGGATCCGTACGTAATACGATCTTACGTGCTGGAATAACCCTGTATATTCATTTTATAGTAGTGCCCTAATAGAAGTTAGTTGAATACCAGTAGAAATAGGATCTTGGGGTGCGTTCGAAACCAGCAGTCGCACAAATAATGCAAACCTTTCTGTGGTTATTTAATCTTGAACAAAGCATCGACGACAAAAATTAACTAATATATTAAGTTTGTAATTAATGTTCCCGTTCGAAAACTTTTGAATTGTAGCACGAATTGTAGGGTGTTATGGTATAATGCCCCATATGATAATTATAATATTTCATTGACATTTTTGCATCCAAAGGGATGAACCAATTATGAATGTTTTTTGATTGTTTGTAAGTTATTAATTCTTTGCTTTAGATGTATCTTTTTCTCCTTATATGTATTCTGACAAAATACATTTATTTTACATTTACTTTTGAATTTCATGATTATTATAACAGGACTAGGACTGTAAATAATAGCGAGCAACACTTCAGATGTCGCATTGTGTGGTGGGCCTATATCATGAATATAAGGGGGTTTATCTTTATTTCTCCTTGTTACAGTGCATGGCGCGAGCATTGTACGACAACATAGCGGAATCCCCGGACGAGCTGGCTTTTAGACGAGGAGACTTACTCACAGTACTGGAGCAGAACACGGGAGGAAGCGAGGGCTGGTGGCTCTGCTCACTTAGGGGGAGACAGGTAACAACTCTCTCTCTCTTCCCAAATAGTTATCTATATCTATACTAATATTATAAAGAGGAAATATTTGATTATTTGTTTACATTTTTGTTTGTTTAAATTGAATAGGCTCCGAAACTACTGGAGCGATTCACCATTAGAATCCTAAATCTTCCCTGATGAACATAAGGTTATAGAATATTTTAAAGTAAGGGATCCGCATGAAAAATTAAATTTTTGTTAAATACCCGTGCGAAGCCGGGGCGGACCGCTAGTCTTACATAATATAGCATGAGGTACTTTTAGTTATACTCCCTACGATTTAGCTTTGAAACCCGGGTTGAATCCCATCATAACATTAGAAAGACTGTCCTGATTTCTATAATACATAGCTAAAAACACTGTCGAACAAAACCTTTCGAAAAACCCTTTTTCGACGACCACTGTGGCGCGGTGGGCGAAGGTCCGCCTGCGACGCAGGAGGTTGCGGGTTCGATTCCCGCCTCGGGACAAATATTTGTACGATCTGCAGATATTTGTTCAGGGGTTCTGGTTGTTTTCTATGTATAATAAAAAATATATATTTAATAATATTGTATTATGTACTTATATCAGTCATCTAGTACCCATAACACAAGCTCTGCTTAGCTTGGGGCTAGATGATGCTGTGTGGATTGTCCAGCGTTATTTATTATTTATATTTTCTTTAACTCAAGGAAATCTGCCTGTAAGTGTGGTAGTGTATGTTCCTATCTTATTATACAAAATCTAAATAAAATCAGTCATCCTTTTGGATTTGACGATGCCATAGACAGAAACACCGATAAACAGGTTTAAATTTTTACTTCTTAAACACCCCTGTACCTGTACCTAATTACGTTGGGGTCTAACGAAACATTAGATGGGAATATCAAGACCCTGAGGCTACATTATCCGACGGAGAAGATTGAGGCAGACAAACGAATCGAATTTTCGCATGTTAGATAAAGACGCGAAAGAGAAACCTTGCCAAAAATTTTGCCTCGGGCACGATTAACGAAGCATTCTTCAAATTCGAAACAAATCACTTAGTCTTGTGATTTCACTTATCAAATAACATCCTTATTGTTTAGGCTAGGTTGAATTATCCAAGCATTATTATGACGTGGGTTATTCGCAATAATACTCAGGTGTTTGGCGACGCTATCGCTTGTATATATGGTACTGTGATGAGTATGACGCAGCACACGTAGGCCTGGTTACGTTCATGGCTTATTGTGATAGGTATAGGAACAATTCATCTTTAATCCAATTAGTCATACAAATGAGGAACATTTTTACGAGTTATCAAAAATGGCGTGCAAGGTGGATGACCCATGGCCTTTGGTGACCATGATTTATCTCAGGGTCTGATTGTATTCATACACACCCTTCTGAGAAAATCTGAAGGTTGGTTTTCGTCTTATCGGTGTTAGAATTCTATGAGTAACAAGTTGATGGACCATGACCATGAAAGTTTATATTCTGGAGTAATGTAGGTAAATTTGTTAGGAAATATCCAATATCTAAAACTATCCATGAACATTATTTGTACAATTAATGAAACAAACGTTTTGAGATTCTTGCTTTGATTCTTGATAGACTGTCAAAACCCTTGTGAAGTAAAAAGCGGTCAGGTTGTTTTCACAAATGTGATATGTTTGGTTTTACAATCCCATAAACGTAAGTGATTTTTCTTCAGGGAATATGCCCAGGCAATCGTCTGAGGATAGTCGCGGGGGTGTTCGACGCAAGCAATGCGATGCAGCGGCGTCGCACCAGGACCCCTGCACCCGTCTCCCACCAGCCCCTGCCCACGCAGCAGTCTTTCACAAAAGTGAGTCACACCTACTTTACTAACGTGACCTAAGTCCGCTATTGACTTGTCCTTGAGTCATTGATTTTCGGAATTGAAATCCAGAAGTATTTTTAAGCATTAGTGATTTGATTCTTGACGACCTCTGTAGCGCGATGGGCGAAGGTCCGCCTGCGACAAAGGTTTAGGAGGTTGCGGGTTCGATTCCCGCCTCGGGACAAATATTTGTACGATCTGCAGATTCAGTGTGTTTTGGTCGTTTTCTAAGTACCTATAATAATAAATATTTATCTATGCAATAATATTGTATTATGTATATCAATCATCTAGTACCCATAACACAAGCTCTGCTTAGCTTGGGGCTAGATGATGCTGTGAGGATTGTCCGGCATTATTTATATATTTGTTTAAGATCGAAGAGTGTTCGCACTACGATGTGCCCCGAGCACCAATGCCAGTTCAAAGACTGGGCACATACGACAGCCCGCGACCGCTCGGCGACTGGTACGACGCGCCGCGTGCCCCGCGCCCTGCCAGCGCAGACAGCGCTTGCAGCGGAACTGGGTCCCTAACCTCAGCGACGTCCAGCGCTTCAGCCAACTCGGGTAGTTCAGCGCATTCCGCTGCATCCGGCTCCAGCACCTATGATGTTCCGCGGTCGCGTGCGTTACCGCTGCCTTGTGATGCAGCTTTGGAAGCGTTGGAAAGACTGCAGGTTAGTTCAGAAACAATTCACATCATTGATGATTCCGGGTGTGAGGTTGAAAATAATAAGTAGGAATTCCACGCAAATTCTTCTTTGATGAGTTCTAAGAAAATGTGGTACGCGAACTTTAAACCACACGAACTACACAGTCACAAAATCTATCAAAGTAGGCCTTCAAATAGTTTCGTCTCTCCACGAGTCTCCATATTATCAGGACAGGACATTACAGTACACTGAAAAAAGCAACAATTACAGATTCCCGCCAGTGATGTAGCCTCTTCGAGTTACGCGCCAAGTCACTCACTAGCAAGACTCTGTCGTTGTTGCTTTGTCGTATAGCACGATTTCTCACAAATCCCAATTAAAGCTGACTCTATTTCCTTTGTTCCAGGAGGAAGCATCAGCGGCAGTATCCCGCCTCCTATCCTACGTGGCGCCGGGCTGGCGGCGGCGCGGAGCCCTGCGAGCGAAGGTGTTGGACGTCCGCGTGGCGGGCGCCAGGCTTCGGGCTGCTTTACACGACCTGGCTGTGTTTGCTGACGCCACGTTGGCTAATGCTCATGATGCTCAGGACAAAGGTCAGCATAGAAAACCAAAATTTGGGAGTAGTCACGTAAATCCCCATACTTTAACAAATTGAGAGCCAGTGTGTATAAAACACTTCATATCTTTGACGATTTGGTTGCAGTGATAAGCCGTTAGGTTAGGTTAGATCTTAAACGCTCCGTTTAAGATCAAAGCGCTTAGAAATTGAATAAAAAGCATCAAACATTCCCTTCGATTCCCTTTCGATGTGCCCTTTAAGAATCCAGGTAGCTTGAACCTCACTTAAAAACAGTGTATCATCTCTTTTTCCAGGAATAGCAGTGAAACTACGCCCCCTAGTGAAAGCGCTGAAAGACGCAGAGCGACTCACCCACGAAGCTACCAGCGCTTTAGACGCCGGTGATTGGGCACCCGAGAGGCTGGAGAGAGATAGGGAACCTACAGACGGGACGCAAGACGCGCTCGACCAGCTGGTGTCGTGTGCGAGGTCTTTAACGGAAGATGTGAGGAGAGCAGCCTCATTTATCAATGGGAATGCTTCGCTTCTGTTCAGGTAAATAAATCAATTATATTAAAATCAAGAATGTAAAGTTTCTTTTGAAAAGATTTAAGATCGCTTCTTTACTGAGATTGCATCACAGTGAGATGGAGACCTGAAGACTTTACCATCACCAATAAAAAAGTGCCTTTCGTCGCTTTTCGTGGGTTTTAGTAAAGAGGTTTTCATTTGATACAAAGTAACGTGTGAAATCAGTATCAATGAAAGTGATCCCGACTTCATCTTTTATGGTTTTGGGCCATTGTTATCAGCTCTCGTTTCTCTGATAAGTTATTTATTTGAATTTATAAAGTCTTCCTATCTTTCCAGGCGATCTCCAGCAGTGCCAGAGCACGAGTGGACTGAAGAATACGACTACGTAAGACTGGAGTCCCGGACTGCGGTCGGCCGGCGGAACGCGGAGATCCGAGCAGCGCTTCCAGACAAACTTAGGGCTTCCTTCGACGCGTTGGTCAGGGATGCCGATCATGCGGGCGAGGTTTGTTTATTGTGTTTCCTTAATAGTCTAGGCCCATTCTAATTATAAATGAGGGTACTGTGATCTTAATGTTTTGATGATACATGGGATTGTTATGTGAATAAATAATTTCAAAAATTACAAACCCGTCACTAACCTTCAAGTAGATCCATTCCAGATTTTTTGGGTGTTCTTTGACAACTGATCAAGTCTAGTTCAATTACTTGATTGAATCCAGCATTACTTTACGAAATCTTTCAAACTAGTATAATCAAGATGACTTAGATTTTTGGCCATTTTCTTTTGAATCAGCTGAAAGCTTGGGAGACTCAAGCTGTCTCTACCTCTTGTAAATTCGGCAGCTTTACTGTATTCTTATCTTTATCTTTCTCCAGGTTAGCGCAGTAGCAGCAGCTACATGCCTACCCCCCGACGACCGGCAGTTAGCCGCTTTCTACGCAGCGCAGACCGCGACCTACGGCGCGCATCTGTCCACGGCCGTGGAGGCGTTCTTGAGGACGATTGAGATGGGTCAGCCCCCGGACGTATTTCTGGCGCACGGCAAGTTTGTGGTGCTAAGCGCGCATCGGATCGTGCATGTTGGCGACACGGTACATAGGTGAGTGGGTTACATGACGATATTTCATGTTTTAAATAAAGTAAAAATTGGCATCAAATAAAGTTGATAGGTGGTGTATGTTTAAATATCACAGTATTTCTACCGTTCCAGCGTACAAAATCTTGGCAGTCACGTATAGAAAACTGGATATTGAAATAAAATAAACAAATAATGAAGATTGAAATTAAGTATATAAAACTTGAAAACCAGAGATTTGTCAATAACTTATAGCTAAAGTTGTAGTAGGTATATAGTATTTAGTACGCTTCTAGGAAACTTTAGGACAAATAGACCTAGATTTATCTGGAAGGGCTGTTAAACTTTTCTGCCTATTCATAATGTAGCATCGTTACTACCAAGATATTAATTCCATATTAATCAAATTTTAAGAGCAGTTACGTATTTCACACAAAATAACTAAATTTTATCTTTTTCCCAGGAGCGCCCACCACGCAAGTTTAAAATCCCGAGCGTTGCGATGTTCAGACGCGTTATCAGATGCGCTCGCGGCGACCGTAGCAAAGACGAAGGCCGCAGCCCAGCAGTTTCCTTGCGCAAGCGCCGTCGCTGAAATGGCCGAAGCAGCCCGAACCTTAGCAGCACGAGCTCAAGAACTAAGAAGAGTTTTAGTCCGAGCCGCGGATCCGCCGCCATTGCCCGACTCGCCACTAACCCCAGCGACCACCGTAGCCCCTTCTTTGCCCACCACTCCATTGACCCCTCTTACGCCTCACAACAATTCCGGATCACCATCCCTAGCCTCCTTGCAAATATAAGTCCTTAACCTAGTCCGAGACTAACGGGCTAAGGCTAGAGCGCTAGATATATCTACCCTCTTGCCACTGGTTATTGCTCAGCGATAGCAAACCAGTGAATGGAACCAGTGCAACTCGCTTCATGCACAAAGATTGCGAGACGTCGCGATAAACCAAAGAAATCTTCCGTTAGATTTACGAATGTAGACTGCCAATACGTGGACGAAATTCAGAGTTTCTATTTAGATTAGTTTAAGTGCGATCGAAGGCTGCTAGTTTTGTTTGGGATCGCGAGTTTAATTGCTGGATGCTCATATTGCCGTAGTGAGTTGAGTTGTCCGTCCAGGTTTTATACAATTTTGCATCGTTATTGTAAAAGGTGTGCGTGGATTTGATATGCAATGATAAATGGCCGATATAACATTTTATAGCGACGACAAAACATTACTTGTAGCTTACACTACATTAGTACATTCCGAGTTCACTCTCATTTAGAGTTACAAAATTTATGAAATGGTATACACTCAGTACCATTAATGAGTGTGATACTGGCCAGGCCACTATTTTACTCAAAAACTGCTTCAAGAAGGAACAATGGTGTGTATGTGATTACTTGACTAAAGGTTACTGCATTTATGCGCCATAAGGCATTTAACGAAGTCAGAGACATGACCATCGTAGTAGATAGCTACAGTCGGATCACACTGGCGATTTACGGACGATTTCAAAGCGATGCACACAGAGTATGCTATGACTACGCAGCTAACACGTCGGGACGATTCAGCGGGCACGCGGCGTGCGATTTGCATTGAACACTAGTGTCGGTGGCGCTAATCGTAGCGGCGTATTTATTTACTTTTTTATTTATACAGTACGGAACGCCAACAGCGTATATATAACACATTCTTATGCGTAAGCACTTATTTACAGGTTCTTTTATATACACTAATAACAGCGTGGTCGCTGCGTTATCGCTGCGTACCGGCTCTGCAATCGCATCGCCAGTGTGATAAGGCTTTTATTGTTAGCCTTTTGAAAAGGATTAATTAGGATTTTTCTAAAATCGTTGTGAATCATATCATCCGTCATGGTATTTATTTGATCATTTGTCGAAATTGCTCATTCTCAATTGAACTGCGTTGTTGGTGTGAAGCTCAATATTATATTCCTATCGGGCTTCTAATTTTTTATAATAACCTTTGCTTTGTTAAGTAGAGGAAGTTTGCTTGTGAAAGAACGGAATCCTAGTTCTTTATGCATACGAATTTCTTTCGATAGCATTTGGTTTTGGCCGGAACATTACTGTAATAGCATTATTGTACCTAAAATTGTACTTATTTATACATTATACAAATATGACGAAAGTAGAGGTAGAATACGATATCACTGTAAAAAACATGTTGTATATTAGCATTGTGTATATTTTATAGATGTTGTAGATTTAGCTAGGTATAGATGAAATTGTACAAAAGCATATTATGAAGTAATTTTAATATTGAATTATAAATTAATCATCTTGTAAAACGCAATCAAATAAAATATACAAATTTTGGTATCTATATTTTGTATTTAATTAAATTTCCTTACCTAATCAGTCAACAAAAGTATAAGAATACATAATACCACTAATAACTTGTACTTAAATGTACTTAAAACGAATCACAGTTTCTACATACCATATTAATTTTCATACTTGGTATAATTAAATTGTCACCATTCACCTGATATCCGCCACTGAAACAAAAAATTGATCATTTAATGGACAGTCCGTAGTCAGTTATCTATACTAATATTATAATGAGGAAAGATTTGATTGTTTGTTTGTATAATAGGATCCGAAACTAGTGGTCCTAAATTTTCCCATGAAAGAATATTCAAAATTTTGTTCATGCGTGTTGGGGATCGCAGTTCGGTGGAGTTGTTCTGCAGAGGGCGCTGCTGCCCGCCCCTTGGTGTGTTTTTCTTAGTCGCCTCTTACACACCCACGGGAAGAGTTGGGGTGGTGAAATTCTATGCCGGCACCACACGGCAAAAGTAGAAGTGACATAATTTGTCTTTTTGAGAATAAATTAATATTTAACTTTTAAACTTTCTAAATGTTCGCGTTTTTATATACAAATTGAAAACTATTTATCAGGTATTTAAGCGTACCTTATATTTGAAATAAAAAAAATATATTTGGAATGACATTATATAAAAATCAGTAGGTATCAGAAGTTTTGTTTTCCCCTCGTGATCGCTACAACGCGATGGAAACGTAGGGAAAATATAACAAAAGGTGCGCGATAAATATAATATAATATTATAATATAATAATGCTGGACAATCCACACAGCATCATCTAGCCCCAAGCTAAGCAGAGCTTGTGTTACGGGTACTAGATGACTGATATACATAATACAATATTATTATATAGATAGATATTTTTTTATTATACATAGAAAACAACCAGAACCCCTGAACAAATATCTGCAGATCGTACAAATATTTGTCCCGAGGCGGGAATCGAACCCGCAACCTCCTGCGTCGCAGGCGGACCTTCGCCCACCGCACCACAGTGGTCGTCAAATACCTAATATATTTTCTTTAATAGGTAGGTACTAGGTATAGGTAGTGTATTAGGCATTTATGTATATTACCTTGTACTACGGCACAGAATAAGCCATATATTCCCGCGCCAATGCCTCGGCCGCCGTATACGCGAGTGCGGAGTGCGATGGCGGTAGTTTCGCTTCGGCCGCTTGTAGTTCGAGTCTCGCCGACCGCAGACGGAGCGCCGCTTCTAGTTTTTCAGCTGCTATTGCATCTTCTATCCTTTTTCTTTGTAACTGTAAGATTTTCCATTTTTTAAGGAAATAGTCTAAGCGTTAACATTAGCTGCAGTCTGCGGCTACGTATGCATTTTTCGTGGAGAAAATAATACTATACAACGCAAAAAGTAGAAATACATTATCATGAATGTAAGCGGGTTAACTACAAACCTATTTTGTGTTGGGAGAACACCAGCATTGAGCGTATTAAAGCGATACGGGCGCGACGTGAGCTGCACTCACCCTGATGAAGTCCCTCGATAAGTATGAAACGTTGGTGTTCTTCCAACACAAAATAGGTTCATAGTTAACCCGCTTCCATTCATAATGTATTTGTGAAACTATGATAGTTTTTATAGTAAAATACACATGCTAAATTCGTCAAACTACGATAGATTTTATAGTATAATATAATATTCTTCAACCTGATGCGTTATATTTTGGCAAGAGGTAACAAACACCGTTTGTTTTTTTACATCCGTTACTATACGATACCTTTAAGTTTTTATCCCATAAGTACCCATAGGATAACAACATCAGGGCCTTTATTCACTATTGCCAATCCCAACGCGTTTCACAGATATGACAAGACTGCGGCGTGGAATCGAACCAAATCGTATTTAGAATACATTGTGACGTCACACGGTTTGGGCAAGGAATTTCCTATTTCATAGAGAATAAAGGTCCAGGTTAAAACGTTTCCATAAAACAATATAGGTACACAACATGGCAGCAAACGGTCGCAATTTTTTGAAAATTTCTTGAATTACCTTCGCAGTTTCCATTTCGTAGGTCAATAATTCTATGCGCAGTTTCTCCACACTATTGTTTTCCGAAAGACTGGTGAGACCTGAAAGGACAGTAAGGATAAATACGTTAAAATGGAACAGCCAAAGTAATAGTTTGAACAGCTGTGTAAATTTAGCTGGTATCAAATAATTTTTTTCTTTCTTTCTTTTTTTTAAAAGCTTATTTCTTACCAAGACCGGAATCCACACTGACTCCATTAGACAGGGGGTCGTTTGTACTATGCAAGCTTGCACCCTGGCTTCCACCGTCAGAATCGGAATCCTCTTCCACATCGTCTGTGACGTCTGATTTGGGTTCAGACTTAATTTTCTGAAATACCATCAAAAAATAGCTCAAGATTTTAGCAAAAATTAAAATTTAATAACGCCGAAACTGTACTGTTATTTCAAAAAAGTATCAAAGTTGTTAAATCCAGAACATTACCTACTTTTTGTTCCCCATCCTCCGTATCATCACTAAGCTCCTCATATTTCTTCCTCCGTTTAGTAGCTGTGCCTAAAATCTTCTTTGCGCAATTTATTTTAGTGGCCATAGCTTTAAGAGTCTGAAACTTCTGTTTCAGCTCTGAAGGTAGTCTTCTTGTAGAGCTCTGCCGGTTGAACAACCGAGATACCTGAAATTAAAAGTATATTTATTACTATGATTTTTATATTCAGAACGTAGATATTATTTAATTATTAAAAAATTTATAGATACTATAAATTTTCTTATATTCTAAAATTTCTATTTTGTGCCGGCATAGAATTTCACCACCCCAACTCTTCCCGTGGGTATCGTAAGAGGCGACTAATAACCCCCAAATGATAAATAATGCCATCTATGGCGCTCATTAGGGGAGGCCTAGAGGTCCAGCAGTGGACTATTATAGGCTGATGATGAAGTTTGATAATAAAATATTACCCTGAGCCAAGCGGCGTGTTTTTTGGCAGAGCTCGTATCCCCAAAGATGGTGTCCTTTTCTTGTCTCACACAATGCAGCAGCAGCCGGCAGTCGCGTGCCGTAAACCGAGTGTCACGGCTGGAATGACAAGTAATATTCACACATGAACCCATATCACACGAAAACCCATATCACACGAAAAAAAATTATATCAGTTTCAAAAATATCACTACGAAGTATAAAACAAATTCGCTTCCCGCTGTCTGTATGATTGATAGATAAAAAGATAATTATTTTATTTGGGTCACAAACATAGAGAGCATACAAACATATACAATAAATAAGGTTTGACCCTATGTATGCTTAGATCTTTAAAACTACGCAACGGATTTTGATGCGGTTTTTATATAAGGCTGTCTTAGGAGTTCTAGACAGAACAATTTGTTCAGGGTTACGTACACGTCTAGGGTATATATCCCTAGCTTTAGTAAATAAATTCGAATGTTCCTTTACAAATTTAGCAGCCTCTAGAATATTTAATTTTTTTTTTTTATTTTTATCTTGGTCTGACTTCAACTCCGGGAAGGTTAAGTCGCTAGGAATTCAAATTCATTCATAGAAACGAAACTTTATCTAGTTCCCAAAAAATATATTTCCCACGTAAATATAGGATATAGAATATTTTTTCAAAAGTTAGGTATCTGGTTGAAAAATTAAATTTTTGTTAAATACCCGTGCGATGCCGGGGCGGACCGCTAGCATATTATAAATAGCCTCAAAATGCTCTTTTTTAAGCAGACCAACCTACCCTAGAACTGTTGACCAACAACAAAATTGGCTTTCCCTGATTTTTTGGGATAGATACCAAATTCTTCCTTCCTACATTTTCAGCTATTTAGGTTTGATATAGTAAAAGACAGACACAATCACTTTCATGTTATAAAAAAAATAATATGGATAAATCGTACACCAACTTCTTTTTATTAGGTACAGTAAGTAATCAAGTAATCCCAGTTCCATTGACAGATGGCGACAAATAGATTTTGAACTCACCTTACTTCAGCTACATCCTCTTTGCTTTCTGTTTCATGTTCCTCATCTGGAAAAAAAAATAACAATATTCATGAAAAACTAAATACACACATTACAAAAGCTCTATATGCAAAGATATACCAAAATTGACAGTGCAAAGGTCTTCTCTGTCTGTTAAGATACACTTTTCTGTTACATTATTACCTGATCATCAGCATAATAATTAGCTCAGCCTCAGCTAGACAGCTCCTAATGACGACCTCTGTGGCACGATGGGTGAAGGTCCACCTGCAAGTGGTTGCGGGTTCGATTCCCGCCTCGGGACAAATATTTGTACGATCCGCAGATCAGGGTGTTCTGGTCGTTTTCTATGTTAATAAAATATATTTATCTATATAATAATATTGTATTATGTATATCAGTCATCTAGTACCCATAACACAAGCTCTGCTTAGCTTGGGGCTAGATGCTGTGTGGATTGTCCAGCATTATTTATTTATTTATAATGAGCGCCATAGCACCCTGCTTTGAACATTTCGCATATATTATTTGCCTGCAGTATGTCACAGGTCCTGGCCAGAGAGTGTCCATCGTAATTATTTATTTTACCTAACTGAGACATATAATATGACTTACCTGTATTATCATTGACGCCATCCCAGTTCCTGATTTCTACTTTGGTTTCAAACGCACTTGTCTCCAACTTCTGTTCTTTAATTTCTGAAAAGTTTTTATTTTATTAGTTTTCAGAGATTATTGCAACAATTTCTATTATTTCCACGGGTTCCAATTCAACCACATTGATTTTAAATCATTGCAGATGGCAAACAAAGGTCTATACTCATCCAGTTTCTTGAGTAGTGGGGATGAGCATTAAAAGTGCAACCAAAAAGACATACTTAACAATATGCTTTAACTGCCTTTATACATTTAGAGGATGCCTATGTACACCAGTGGACTATTACAGGCTGATGATGATGATACATTTAGAGATTAATTATTTATAACATATTTATTTTACAAATACAAATTGTTTATTTACAAAAATGATTTGTATTTGTATTTTAAGTTTAAATAATAATAGTATTGCTTGCTAGAACCTTTGTTACATGAAGCCAATGGCATGTCTCCTGAATCCTCATCCTGCAGTTCCTGTAGAAGATCATTATCTAAGTCGGTTGTCGTCTCGTTTAGCTTTGTTTGCATGAGACTAATAATGCGTTCGTGTAAAGGGTTTTTAATGTATGGTCCTTCACCTGACAACAATAGAAATAAGTTTTTGAAAACAGCCCTAAATAGGAAATTACTCGTTATTAACTATACAATATTAAGACTTGTGTTCCCCGAAAGCTAATCAGACTGGAGCTGTATTGGTTTTACTTGTCTTTGGTCTGGCGGGTGAAGGTCCATCAGCAATGCAGAAGGTTGCAAGTACAATTCCTGCCTCGGGACAAACAATCTGCAGATATTTGTTCAGGGTGTTCTGGTATTTTTCTATGTATAATAAAAAATATATATCTATGAATGAATAACCTATATTGTAATAATTATATGGTCATCTATTACCCATAATACAAGCCCTTAGCTTGACGCTTGTTGATGCTGTGATATGATTTATTTATTTAACTTTGATGTTTAAGTGTACGAAACCGTATCAAAAACGTTATTTAGAGAGCAATAGCCCCATCGAATCCTTTTATCTTTTTAAAGAACATCGAATGATAGTCAGGTAGTACCTAAACGAAGGAATAAAACATTAACACACATTAGATTGTACTAACCGGTGTCTAGACGGGTTTGCTCGTCCCTTTTGGCAGCTTTTCTCAAATTAGCCCACTGCCCTCTAAGTTCCTTGCCGGTTCGAGGACCCGACGTATTAATATTACGAGCGTTAAACTTGCGAGCCATTAACGCCCACTCCATATGTTTCCTTCTATGAGTGCCACCGTCCAGTTTCTTTGATTCAATGACATGGTAATGGTCTTTTACAAGGTCTAACAAAAGTGCTCTTTCGTGAAGCTGCCAGTTTGGCGAACGAAAGCGTTTTTCGTCACTCATTCCTTCAGTTACCTCCAAAATTTCTTTAAAGTTCATCTTTACGAAGAATTAACTATTTTCTGTAATTTTCAACAAATAGCACAATTTAAAGAAGAATGTAGATAAATATATTAATTTACTTTCCATTTTCAGTATTTTCTGTCAATACAAACAATACAAACAAAAGTCAACGATGTTAATCTTCAACTTCTTTTTTTATGGCACCGCTTGCTTTTCGCTGCAGCTCTGCCAGTGTCTGATATATTGAGTATCATTCTATTATAATGTGATACTCCATATACATAGGTACTAAGTATAAAATATCTCGCTCAGTGTCGCAGCAACTGCAGGCCCTTCTATCTAAAGCAACGTTCTCAGAGTCGACTTCAAATAGCGCATCGTTCCAATGCTCACTTCGGTGAGCACGCGGATAATATAGTTCGAATGAAAATCGCTCACTTTACTCTCGCGCGGCGCGGCGTAAACTAGCGCGCTGTTTTTGCACTCGAGGTATTGCGGAGCGAGGTTCTGACCACCATTGATGTGAACATCAATGATGACAGAAAGATCTCTAAAACCGGGAAGAATGAACTTAAAACTTGATTTGCTGCTAAATATAAAAAACGGTTCAAAACAAAACTTTAAATTAAAACAAAACCAAACCAACCCAAAGTTTAATAGTGTGTTGAAAAACTGTAAATATTTGGGCTTTTGGTTGGTTCTGCCTGGACCATTATGGCCCTTCGTCACTATTTCATTTTGTCCTGTATTGGCGAAAGATTAAGCTCAGTCGCTCTGTCACAGTGACTTAGCTTAATTTTTACAGTTACAGTGACTGTAACTGTAAAAATTAAGCTAAGTCGGTCACTGTCAATTTTGGCATATGTTGTAATATATCAATGTCAAAAAGAAAAAGTAAGGTTAGATTACGAAGAATTTTGTTTTCGCTTCGAAAAGTTTTTAAAATTGCTGCATTGAGCATTATTTTACCAAATTTTGAGGTACGTAATCTCGTCTTTATTTCTAATTTGATCTTCTTCCCATCCGAGTTATACAGAACTGAAGATTTTATCTTAATGTTGTGTCTCTGCAATGTTTTCATAAAACGAATCAAAATGGCGCTGTCTTCATCATGATTCTTTGACCTGCCTTAGTTTGGAAAAATCTGACACGCTTACAATTAGTGATATAGATAGTCTTGTTCTGGTAACGTGAATACATTTACCTCGTGTTCAAAATAACATATGTTTTTGAGATATGAAGGAAGTGATATTAGCTTTTGTAACCTTCGTATGTAGCGTATTTTTAGTTTTTGTCTTTGTGTTATTTTGTAAGTAGTCCAATTTAGTCTTAACTGTAACTAATCGTTAACCCTTTATGTATTTACTTACTGTACCATAACATTTTGGAGTTAAGAAATCTTAGAATGATTTAAAAGTATCTACCTAATAATCCTTTTATTCATAGGTTGGTATATTGTTTGGAAGTGCTGCCTGTCCAAGTTTCGCTTTGTACGGGAGCTCTTAGGTGGTATGTCAGATACTCCTCCAGCATCGGAGATTAGACAACCTAAACAGACCAGAAAAATTAGAAGAGACTAAAAGAACAAGGTAATTGAATCAAGTACTAAGCCCCATTTGCAGAAGGATTCTAAAATATCTGATCTTATTGAAATTTGAAGTACTTGGCTTGCCAGTTCAGTAATCCTGTTATGTCCAGTCAAATAATCTTTAGCATGGCAGGTACAATAATTTTATCAGCTTTTTTATCGAAAATTATTCACAGAACCTTACCTCTAATAAACTTTTAGGTCAAAATGAACATTCGGTGTGCTAGGCCCAGTGACCTTATGAACATGCAGCACTGCAACTTGCTTTGCTTGCCAGAGAACTATCAAATGAAGTACTACTTCTATCATGGACTATCCTGGCCACAGCTCAGCTATGTCGCTGAAGATGAGAAGGGTCATATTGTAGGTAAGAATTGTGTTTTTAGCAGGAGTCCTATACATACAGATGGTATTTGAGTACCTTCCTTATCTATGTTAGGACCAAATATAGACCAACAATAGACTAGATTAATACCAATTTTATTGTTTTCTTAATAATTGCAGTTCAAGCTTAAATAATAATAATATACTTAAGCTACAACCACACTATTGTGGTGTCCTTACTCCCACCTGACCTACAACACACCTAAACATTATGATTGTAAGATAGGGATCAATCAATCTATCATCCATTTTGTGTCTTTAAAACATGCCACATGGCTATCTGTAGAAATTAAGTAAATGTAAAAAATAAGATTAGACGAATTTATTGGCTAATAAATAAGACAAGACGCATATTAAAACTAATTGTTTCCTTTATGTTGAGTTGAGTTTTACGTCGAGCCTTGAACATTGTCTCACTTTTATTACACTTATGTATAGTCTACCATTTCAGACCTGTATGTATTCCTTTATCATCAAGTTTCAATACCCCGCTTCTATTACCTTTATGTCGAGCTTATGCATTTTGTTGTTATCACAGGTTATGTGCTTGCTAAAATGGAGGAAGATGGGGAAGACAATCGCCACGGACATATCACATCACTTGCTGTGAAGCGATCACACAGAAGACTTGGCCTTGCACAAAAGCTCATGAACCAGGCATCACTTGCTATGATGGAATGTTTTCAAGTAAGATATTTGTGAAACAGCTGTTTTATTTTGAAAAACTTGATAACTGTTTATGACTGTCGGTATTACATAAGTTCTTTTTATAAAATGTAAATCTTTTATTGGCCGTAAGTTATATAATTCAGTTTTGAATTGTTTAGATTAAGGGCTGGTGATTTTGTTAAAACAATAAATAATTAAACCAACTATTAAGTCAAGATAGGATTTGTTTATAACCATTCATCATACAGACATATTCTCTATCTTCTATTTTTGTTTGCAGGCCAAATATGTATCACTTCATGTCAGAAAGAGCAACAGAGCAGCTCTGAATCTTTACACCAACTCATTGGGCTTCAAGATCCTTGAGATTGAGCCTAAATATTATGCTGATGGAGAGGACGCCTACTCTATGTCGAGAGACTTGAGCAGTTTTGGAGTAGAAGACAACCAGACTGAAAACACTGAACTAGAAATCAAATCTGAATCTGCAGTTATTTCATCTTGCTAACTGTGAATAAAGCATTTATTTTATCGACTATTTTTGTATTTTGTTCTTGTAAAATTAAGGATGAAGTAGTAAAATACTACTGGATTTCAAGTATCAGGAACTTAATAAAATCCTTAGTAAATTAAGAAGCAGAGATAAAAGGTACCTATGTAATTAATAGACGGAAATTGTAAAAGTTCATAGCAAGTTTATTGCTAAACATGAAGCCTTAAATATTAAAATTAAATTAAGTTATAGCTATTCCTCATCAACATCATCCTCAAAAAGATGGTTTAGTACCAGTGATGCTTTCTTGGCATCAGTATCAGTACTTTTCTTAGGCAGTTTTCTGGTAGGTTTTTCTTTTTTTGGGACCTTTTGTCCAATCACATATTCAGGCATAACAATTTTATTATTTTTGAATACAGCTTTTTCATCAGGAACTGAAATAGGTTTTTTCACAGTTGAAGAAACTTGAAATATGGGTTTCTTGAATAGTGCTTCATCAGAATCAACTTCCATATCAGGTTTAGCTGATTCTTGTTCCAATTTCTGCATCAAAGCTAGCGCAGTGGCTGTATTTGTTTTTTCTGACATCTGCTCCTGAGTCACATCTTCAAGTGAGTAGTACACCCATCTCTTAGGGTTTTTAATATAGTCAGGTATAGTTTTGGCCCGTAAACAATCCTTTATGTTTGCTTCAGGCCTTTTGAAGATGCTTTCCTTGCCTCTGAATTGTTTCATCTCATGCTTCAGTTTTCTATAAGTCCGTTTGTCTACTTCGCCGTAGCTTGGAGCATCAATAACTTTGTTCGATTTGGAAAAGCTGTACTGGGCCTCGGCCTCCTTCAAGGTGTTGAACAGACTCTTCTGTCTTTCATGGTATGACGACATGTTAGTCTGCGTATCTGCGAGAAATTCAGAAGTAATAACGTAGTTTATTCATTTAACACATTTTTAAATTTGCTTACTTACAATCTTTTATTTTGCTTTGTTATTATAATAATACATGAGACGTGAGCGTCGTTTTTCCTCGTCTTGTAGATAAATTGAGGTATATTTATAAAGTTTCTTTGTTAATTTTGTTATGTATGGTTTTGAGTTCAACTTCTTTATTTTTGGCGCTACTTACTTTTAGCCTTTCTTTTAGCCACGAGACTGCCAGGCAGGGGGTCGGTCGTCAGTCGTCGTCGTCGTCGTTCAGACAGACACTCGAGTGCGCTCAGTTGCGGTTCAGTAGAAATCGGTCCAGTAGTTTCGGAGCCTATTATTAGTGCTATTATTGCTTAGCTGCCCCCCACTGGTGTCTATCAGTAATTTCGTACGTCCATGGTCCGTCACATGGATGGAAAAGTCTACAAGACTGTAGGTTTATATCTGAGGTTTATATGCTTAGCTAGGTAGGTAGGTAGCATTTAACTAAGGTTAAGCAGCCTATATGTACGTACGGTCTACCTTCCGTAGTATGCATGAACGAGCACCCCCACGTATTTGTTCTACTAGCGCTAGCGTTCACCGAAGCTACCTACCCTACGATTTTCTTTTGATACCTATGTAGTCGGAGGCCGTTGACCCTACTATGTGTTGCCTCCACTACGTACTTAGTATCGAAAGAAATTATGAGTAGGTAGGTACCTATAGTTGGGGAACGCTAGTGTAAGACTGTACGTAGGAAGTAGAGTTTTCGAGTTTTTAAAGTTTATACAATACAAATTGTTTGCTGATTGCTAGAAAATAGTAAACAGTTTAGAAAGCACAAACGAAGGCTCTTGCAACGATGCCCCACGCACAGCATAGGTACTGTTTCTTAACAATGAGATATACGACCCTAACTTGGGTCCCTCCTTAGAGTAATAAGACGTAGGTAGAGTGATAATTTCACACAAAAATTTCGCTCGAAGTTGAAGCCACAAAACAACCAATGTGTGCGTAAGCGGCTCGTGATTACATTAGCCGACACGCACACAAGCGCACAAATAATGTTGCAAGCTATCAACATTTACCCCATAAATTAGGGAAATTGTAATATTTGTAAGGAGTTTATGATAATCATTTTTCTGTTAATATTACATACTCTATGGGCGTTTATATAAAGGTTAAGTCGTTAAGTCGAGTAGTAAGTATGACAAAAGTAAAATCATGAAATCAAACAATACAATAACAAAATACTTTATTTATAACACCAGAAAAAGAACATAATAACAAATAGACAAATACAATGGGCGGCCTTATCGCCTAGAAGCGATTGGCAAATAAAAGTACCTACCAGTGGAAAGTAGAAATAAATAATGCGGGACAATCCAGACAGCATCATCTAGCCCCAAGCTAAGCAGAGATTGTGTTGTGAGTACTAGATGACAGACATAAATACTTAATACAAAATTACTATACTTAGATAGATATTTTTTTATTATACATAGAAAACGACCAGAACACCCGGAACAACTTACAAACATTTGTCCCGAGGCGGGAATCGAACCCGCAACCTACTGCGCCACAGGCGGATCTTCGCCCACCGCGCCACAAAGGTCGTCAAAAAATAGACAAAACCTCTGGTTTTAAGGATAACACTGTTTACACAAACACCCTGTATATTTTACTTAAATATCCAGGTTAGATAAGAAGTAACCCTTATAATATTTGGCAAATAAATGTGCCTACCAGTGGAAAGTAGAAATAGACAAAACCTCTGGTTTTAAGGATAACACTGTTTACACAAACATCCTGTATATTTAACTAAAAAAACCAAGTCAGATAAGAAGTATAACCCTAATAACATTTGGAAATTAAAGTACCTACAAGTGGAAAGTAGAAATAGACAAAACAAATAAGTACGGGGTAAAATATTCTATACCCAGCTAGAAACATTTTTATGTAATGGCGTCTGTTTTGTTTACAATTTGTTTTTGTGCCTAAACGGATGTTTTACTCGATAATGTGTTGTACTTACCTGTGAAATGGAATCTTCAACTGTTTCTGGTGATTATGTGAAGAGTTGTGACACCCTTTCACTGCACAGTATGTCATTTTTATTGAAAAATTACGGAGCTCTTCCCAGTTAGTGTTGACCTTGAGCACTGACGCGTCGAGCGATGTAGGAAGCCTTTAAAGGCTCCCTTGAAATGCCTTCATTTCGCGTGCGCCTACTAGGGTTCTAAGTTTAGTTATTCTAAGGGTCCCTCTATATCACTAAACTCCAATTTTTATTTGACGTCACATAACCTATTATGTGCGTTAATGAATCATACTTACGATACCTTATTTATTACAATCGGTCTAGTAGTTGCAGCGCTACATGGGGACCACAGAAATCTGATTATTATTATTCTGACAGAAACCTGAATGTTATTATTCAGATTTCTGTCGTGGAAATCAATGTGGGAACGAAGAAATTGGCAATATTCTGACATAGGGTGCCAATCTCATAACCCTCCTCCGTTGATAGTTGGGTAAAATATAACTGGCGTTAGTTTCGCTTGTACCTAGGTACTATTTGCTTGAATATTGGGTGCAGACGGCTGGGTGGGTGAATCGACCGGCTCGGGAGTAGATAGCGTGACTTTAAACAGTCCTTATACCAGGACCTATCTCCCTCCTTCCTCATGCATTTTGGAGATAAACGCACCCCACCCCGTCTAGACAACACAGACAGACAGACAGTTTCGATTCAGTTTAGTTCAGTTATATAAGATTTTTAGGGCTAGTGTGGATTTAATCCTAGTCCTTTTAAATATTTGTGAGCTATTTTACTATAAAAATTATCGTAGGAGTAATTTGACGAATTCATCCAATTCAATCTAATCCAAGAATTCCTCGTTAAGGGATGAAATATTCGTGTTCTTTCAACACAAAATCGGTTAACCCGCTTACGTTCATAACGATTATGAAGCCTTAAGTACCTATTTGGCTTATTTAAAATTGCAATGTTAAAACATAGGTACCTACTGTATGCATACATATATTATGTTTAAAGGTATTTGCAACAACACAACGATTGCTACCGGCATAAATAAGGATAGTTAACCGTGTATATTTTTGGATAATATTAAATTTAATAGCATATGGTGCATTAATTTTGTCATATTTAATAATCTCAGACTAATGATGAGATTTTTGCAACCATTTCTACAGTATTGTAGGAGATTTGCGTGACAAGTGCCCATTTCGTTTAATACCTACGCTAGTTTGCATTATTTTGGTCGGTTCGGTTACCTTCCTACCTACCCAGATAGACCCATCCATTAGTTAGGTAGTAGATATGTACCCCAAAGATTTCAATTCTTTGGTAATATAATAACTATCAATACAATACTCTAAAAAAAATTCACCGCCACGAAAACTAGAACCGAAGCAAGGCGAGATGAGTCAAAAAACTACAGAAAATATGCTGGTGGCTCCGTTTTGGGCTATGCTTCTATGAACGGTGTTCCTTCTTTTGTGCCTGTAAAGTAATATTATTACTAATTATGCAGGTAGACAGTGTGCCCATAGTAAACTACGTGATCAATCAGATACATCCCTTCTATTCCGGCCTTAAGCGCCAAACGGAAGCCGGAAACATTTCGCGGTCAATATTTACTTCACCTATAAATTTACTATCCATACAGAAGTGAATAAGTTTGTAGATTGATACAATAGTTACGACTGCGTAGGTACAGTGCTGCATAAAACGCTTAGATTAGTCTGGTCACTCATTCATAGTTTGGTATCAAAAAAGCATTATTAGAATTCGGTTTCATTTTCTCGTAAGAGGTAGGTACAGCAATACGATATTAGGGCAATAGGGAAATCACGTTTGAACTGTCGTTTTTGACAGAAGTTTTCATATTTTTCAATTGTAAATAATAGTAGTAATTCGGTTATTTATTTGTTATTTTCTTTGTTTATAAAGATTTCGCCTTTTATTAATATAATTATTGAATACAGATGAAGCTGTAGTCCTTCATTTGTTAACTCAAACGACATCCACTGGCTGGTGTAGATGGGTAAATTTTTGCGTCATTTTCAGTAGGTACGTACCTAGTTATAAATAAGTTTAGACCTCTGTACTTATTTTAAACTAGGTACTTACTTGTATTGCGACCGTCATTTTCAGTAGGTGATAGAAGTAGTAGAAAATGACGGACGCATTGCGCGTAAAAAAGGTCCGGTAGACTTAATTCACCTGAAGTAAATCACCTGGGTGAATTAAGTGCTACGCAGGGTAGACTTAATGCACCTGGGTGAACAAAGTACACCTTTCAATAATTTTAACTATGTACCTAATATTATTAAGGGTACATAGGTATGTAATATAACCTTTATGATATCGTCTTGAAACTTAGAAATGAGAAATATATATAATCTGATAATTGAACTAGCTGCGATCGGAATTTGGCTGTGTCTAACAACGTTTGTTAATTTTCTTGTCATTGTCATTTAGAATTGTTGGTTATTTATTACAACGCAACTAATCTGTGCTAAGCACGTGCTTCTATGTAACTGGAAGTAAATAAGAAACTAAACTAATAACGCCACAATTATAACGTGTACAATTTATTTAGTAAAATAAGTTTTATATTTTTATTTATGTTGAATTTAAGGATATCTATTTAGGCAGGAGAATAAATAATAATAAAGGACAATCCACACAATATCATCTAGCCCCAAGCTAAGCAGAGCTTGTGTTATGGGTACTAGATGACTGATATACATAATCAACAACAACATCACCAGCCTGTAATAGTCCACTGCTGGACATAGGCCTCCCCTAATGAGCGCCATAGGTGGCATTATCATTTGGGGCTTAATGCCTATAATCCCCACGCTGGGCATGCGGGTTGGAGATCGCAGTTCGGTGGAGTTGTTCTGCAGAGGGCGCTGCTGCCCGCCCCCAGTGTGTTTCCCTTAGTCGCCTCTTACGACACCCACGGGAAGAGATGGAGTGGTGAAATTCTTTGCCGGGACCACACGGCATATACATAATCATCATCATCACCAGCCTATAATAGTCCACTGCTGGACATAGGCCTCCCCTAATGAGCGCCATAGATGGCATTATCATTTGGGGGTTAATGCCCATAATCCCCACGCTGGGCATGCGGGTTGGGGATCGCAGTTCGGTGGAGTTGTTCTGCAGAGGGCGCTGCTGCCCGCCCCCCGGTGTGTTTCCCTTAGTCGCCTCTTACGACACCCACGGGAAGAGATGGGGTGGTGAAATTCTATGCCGGCACCACACGGCACCATACATAATACTATATATTAAATAGATAGATATTTTTTATTATATATAGAAAATGACCAGAACACCCTGAACAAATATGTCTGCAGATCGTACAAACATTTGTCCCAAGGCGGGAATCGAACCCGCAACCTCCTGCGTCACAGCAGGTGGGCCTTCACCCACCATACGAGTACTTATATCTATAAAACAACGCACGGGTCGCAGGTTCGATTCCACGCCCACGGACAAATGTATGTAAGATTGCTCTGGGTGTTCGTTTTCTAGATATTTAAAAAATAACTTGTGTAGCTTTGTAGTGGGTGCAACGTGTTTATTATTATTTCTAGTATGTATTTAAAATCATGTAGCATTGTATTTACAATAATTGAGCTAAATCAAGACTGTTGCAAGCAAGTTCATAGTGACTTTGTGGTAGTTGATTGGAGTTCAGATTTAAGCAGACTTAATGAGCTTCTTAAAAAGTAATTAAACTGAATTTTTTAAGTAAAAAACGATCAATTCTCAATAGAAAGTTAAAGCTTTATTTTTCGAAATATTTTTAAAAAGTCATGCCTTTTAAAAAATATATCAAAAAATAATGTGCAAGTCAACGTCAAAGCGCTAAAAAAGTTAGGGATCCGTATGAACGCTGTGAAACTAAACGTGTTAGTGTGTATAATTTTAGTTAAATATCTGTGCCAAGCCGGGGCGGACCGCTAGTAAAAATATAAAGCAACTACTAATATAATGAGGGTTTTTTTAAGCGATTATATTAGTAACTACTAATATAATGAGGGTTTTTTTAAGCGACTTTAAAAAAATTGTTGCCATAGATTAAGATAGATGTACCTACTACTCACTCAGGTGTTTATTTTATGACATTTGACTTTTGTGCTGCGCCATCTAGTGTCAAAATAAAAAGCGAGAGCGTTTTCTTCAAAGATTTCATTGAAAATTCCTCACTGTTCAATTTATTGGGTAGATAACTGGTGAGTAAGTTCACTGAGCGCACAATAAATTGATACCCTATACTCTGGAATAGATAGCCTTCCGTTCCAGAAATAGGTCTTGATATTGATATAATTAAGTTTTCAATCGAAGACACAAGTTCTTAGTGGCTTTGAGGTAGATAAGTAGTACATTGTAATAATATATAAACTATAGGCACTAAATATCAAAGTTATCTAGGTACAACAAGAATAAAAATATGGTCCCTATCAAGTTATTAAATCTTTGTAAAGGTTTTAAAAAATAGTTTAAGAACGCAGTCTAGATTTAAGTTAAAAAGGTTACCTATTGATGACTTTATGGAGTTGTTATTTTAGCCTGTTCTCTTTAACAATTGTATAAAGAGTCCCCATTTATGAGACTGCGTGACTTTTTCAAAAATAAAGCAAAACACAACGAACAAGGAAGTACATATAGCACGATAGTACCTACAGAAATAATTGTAAATAGCACCTATATGAAGCTACAGAAATAATACTTCGATTGGACAGATTTATTGGTAGTTTATTGAGTGCATGATTGTGAACCATAAAGTACACCTATCTATGGAATGTAAGCACAACATAACCTTTTTGATAAGACCTATTTCTGGAATATTATTTCAGAAATAGGTCTTATCAAAAAGGTGGGCTTTATCCCCTGCAGGATATGTACCTAGTGCATTTGCCGATTTTTATTTTAATAGGGCAAAAGGCGGATGCATTACCACCTCCCTGCCTCCAGTTTGGCTGTTAATGCATCCGCCGTATAGTCCTGACCTTGCACCATCAGATTTACACCTGATTCGGTCTCTTCAGAATTCTTTAGGCAGTGTCAGGTTTTAACATCACGAGAGGACTGCCAAAACCACTTGTATTTTGATCAGAAGCCCCAAAATTTCTATAGCAATGGGATCATGTCCCTACCTACAAGATGGCAAAAAGTTATCGAACAAATTTGTACCTACAAACTTTAGTTAAATGTAAATGAACTATATTAAAAAATATTTAGATAAAATTAAATAAAAATAAATAATGCCGGACAATCCACACTGCATCATCTAGCCCCAAGCTAAGCAGAGCTTGTGTTATGGGTACTAGATGACTGATATACATAATACTATATTAATACATATAAAGATATTTTTTATAATACATAGAAAACGACCAGAACGCCCTGAACAAATACCTGCAGATCGTACAAATATTTGTCCCGAGGCGGGAATCGAAGCCGCAACCTCCTGCGTCGCAGGCGGACCTCGCCCACCTCGCCACAGAGGTCTTCAAAAATGAACTAAACTAACAAAATGAACTATATTATAAAATGTTTTGAATTTTCTTAAATATGTACGTTAAACTTCGAGCAGATCCAAGTCGAGCTTTCAAAGTCTATCCCTCTACCTAGATTACCTACCTAGCACTCAAGTTCCATCAATAATGCCATAGCTACAGTTGTTTGTTTGTTGTTATACAGCGCGCATGCGCGAAATAAACGTGGCAGGGCAGCGTTTCAGTCGTCATTTCACATCGGAGGCTCGACCGAGGCGCGTCGACGGAGCTATTTTAAACTGCGCCAGGGCGGGCGGCGCGCGCACATTTTGCCATTTTCTATAAACAACTGCGATTTATTAATTGCATTGAGTGATTCGTGAAGTGCTTTGTTTCTGGAGGATGGGAGTTTGAACGAGTGTGTACAACAGGTAGGTTTTTGTTTGATAGTGATAATATGGGTAATATGGGTAGTATACTAGGTTGTTGGTAGTACGTTAATTGATTGTTATGCTGTGGGTGGGGTAGAGTTGAGTACTACCTGAAAGCTGAAAGTACTCAACTCTACCCCAGTACCTAAGGCAGTACTAAAAAGGTTGGCTATCTTTGCAGAGAAAACTTAGTTTATCTTAGTATCGTGACTGAAACATAAAATAAATAGATATAAAATTCTTTATTGCATACTTAACATACAAAATTAACAAACCTACAAAGTATGTGACAGCTGACGGTCTTACGTTCAAGCGTGATCTCTACCAGACAAACTAAACTAAAACATTTCAGGTCGTTCGAAATATAAATAGATATAAAATTCTATACTTAACTAAGAAACAAATAAGAATCGAATAAAATTATCTATACTAATATTATAAAGAGGAAGGTTTGATTGTTTGTTTGAATTGAATAGGCTTCGATACTACTGAAACTATTTGAATAATTCTTTCACCATTAGTATCCTAAATTTTGCGTGATGAGCATTAGCTATATATATATTTCCAAAAAAGTTAGGGTTAGTTAAAAATTAAATTAAATTAAATCAAAGTATCTGACAACCACTGTGGCGCGGTGGGTGATGGTCCGCCTGCGACGCAGGAGGTTGCGGGTTCGATTCCCGCCTCGGGACAAATGTTTGTACGATCTGCAGATATTTGTTCAGGGTGTTCTGGTCGTTTTCTTTGTATAATAAAAAATATCTATCTATGTAATCTATTGTATTATCAGTCATCTAGTGCCCATAACACAAGCTATGCTTAGCTTGGGGCTAGATGATGCTGTGTGGATTATCCATCATTATTTATTTATTTATTATTTTATCTGAAATAGCTAACTATTAACTATTTGGCCCCTGAAATCGGCCTTGAACTTTTCTGGCGGTCTTGGTTGCGGTTTTAGAGTTCCGTACAGAGGTAGAAAGAATAATAAAAATAAAATGAATCTTTAGGGGCCATATGAAAACAAGATATTTTTAGGCAGTATTGAATGAAGTGTGTATAATAATGTTGTTATTTGGAGTCTCGTTTCTTTCGGATTGAAGCTCTTAGCGCAAATTCATCAATTTTACTTAATATTTTTTAAAATAAATTATTTTAATGTAGGCAAGGTATTTACTTTCATTAATAATCATTAATTTATTCATGTTATCTACTCGAAACGCTTATAAGCAACCGTATTTATTTTGTACGGAACCGTATTTAATTTATACGGGTTTTATTTTTTCGGCTGCGTAGTAGGTATACTTATATGTTTTACTAAGAAATAGTTTGATTGTGTATAAACTAATAGTTATGTATACTGATATAATTGGATTTCTTACAATTTCCTGATTTGCATGAAAACTGAATTCGGTCACGAATCGTAGGTAGAGCAACAAATTATAAAGCCTAGTTCATGGTATTATTCTAGGTTCACCTTCGCTTGCCAATAATCTGGTTTAAATTCACGTAGATAATTTCGTGTTTAAAAGGAAATAAAACATAATAAGATTGTATTTACGAAACTAAAAACCGAATTTAAATGATTTATTATGATTATTGATAAATACTAAATTAAAACCTTTATTTACAAAGAAAATTACAATTAAATAAACAAATTAAAACAAGTATTTACAATTGAGCTCACTGCAGACTATTACAGGTAGCTCAACTGATCCATATACTGTCGGAAGTTTCCCGAGGATGCTGGCTGCATTGCCTCGCTGTATGGCAACGATCTAATTGATTGATATAGAAAATATATCGATCATAGCAAAGCACATGATCGATATATTATTTGAGTAAAATATATATTACTTAATACAATATATATTTTACTAGCAGTCGTTCCAGGTTTCGCACGGGTATTTAACAAAAATTTTGTTTTTCATGCGGATCCCTAATTATTTTGAAAATATTATATAGCCTATGTTCATCAGGGAAAATCAAGGATTAAAAAAAAATGTCTTTAGTTTGGGAGCCCATTCAATTAAAAAAAACAAACATACAAACAAACAATCAAATCTTTCCTCACATTACTAGCGACCCGCTCCGGCTTCGCACGGGTCCAATCCTAATACAAAAACCTTCCTCTTGAATCACTCTATCTATTAAAAAAAACTGCATCAAAATCCGTTGCGTAGTTTTAAGCATACATAGGGATATAGGGACAGAGAAAGCGACTTGGTTTTATACTATGTAGTGATACAGTTATATATCTACGTCTGTGATGGACTTTAAAAAACCAAAATATTTTGAATCAACTTATGTGAATGCAATTCCTTGAGAATTCTGGCACCGGAAACCATTTCTCAGTCAAAATGAATTTACTTGGCAGTTGGCCAAAACATTGAATCATTTCATTGATTCATATGCTTAAATACGATATTTGACCTACCTCTGCCTTATTAGGGCAAATTTATCTCTTATTTTTCAGTATTGTCCTTCAAAGGTGACCCATCTATACTAATATTATAAAGAGGCAAGATTTGATTGTTTGTTTGAATTGAATAGGCTCCGAAACTACTGGACCGATTTGAAAAAAAAAAACAATAATAATTTTTATAGATAGATATTTTTAATTCTAATTTTTATAGATATAGAATATTTAGATGCTAATATTATAAAGAGGAAAGATTTGATTGTTTGTATGTTTGTTTGAATTGCATTAGGCTCCGAAACTACTGGACCGATTTGAAAAGTTCTTTCACCATTAGAATCCTAAATTTTCCGTGACGAACATAGGCTATAGAATATTTTCAAAATAGTTTTTTTTTTATTTGATCTTGGTGGCTTTAGTATCGCTGCGGCCATGATTGGCCTATTGTGATCGCCACTTTGACGGTTCACCTCCGGAGGCGCGGCGTTATAGTTCGCCACTTATCCTTGCAGTCGCTAAGAACTGTAAGATATCCTTCGGGGTGATATCTCGTAGTTCGTCTGGGCTAAGCTTCAAAATAGTTAGGATTCCGTATGTAAATAAAATTTTTGTTGTATACCCGTTCGAAGCCGGGGCTGCCAGTAGTACTAAAATAAATGTGATAATAATGCAGTCGGTCTTGAAGACCACGCGTTGTCTCCAAGACGGCGAAAATTGTCCTAATAAGGCAGAGGTCACATGGGTTGACGACCTCTGTGGCGCGGTGGGCGAAGGTCCGCCTGCGACGCAGGAGGTTGCGGGTTCGATTCCCGCCTCGGGACAAACAATTGTACGATCTGCAGATATTTGTTCGGGGCGTTCTAGTCGTTTTCTATGTATAATAAAAAATATCTATATATGTAATAATATTGTATTATGTATATCAGTCATCTAGTACCCATAACACAAGCTCTGCTTAGCTTGGGGCTAGATGATGCTGTGTGGATTGTCCGGCATTATTTATTTATTTTATAGAGGTGGGTCAGAAATCGTATTCAAGTATATGAATCAATAAAATGATGACGCTCCGATTGGTATAGATATGGACCAGTTGAGCTACCTGTAGATTGTTTGCAAAAGTCTGCAGTTGGCTCAATTTAAAAAAAAAATAGACCATCCATTCCGATCTCAAAAAGCCGCCCAGTAGGTATACTTACCAGACTTTATCGTATTGTTTAAACGGAAAATGTCCGACTCTAGCAAAACATTTGTACTGCGCCGGGAATCGAACGCACATACGTGTGTTTCGCTGCGCCGCCGCCACTGTACTACAAAGGTCGTAAATCCCAATAAAGGTATAAATAACACGAGTTTACCATGAATCTGATCATACGTAGTACAGTCAGCAACAAAAGCCTATTTATGTTTATTAAACTTGAGAAACTGCGAAACTACATAAATGAATGTTAACTAAGTTCTAGATGTTTTTCAAATTACTACGTAGAGGCCAAAATTGATAGTTTCACCGTGCATATAACTATGAGCGAAACAAAAGTATAATAGGAGCGAAATAACAATAAAATAGCTGTTAGTATTAGTATTTTAAAGTCAGTTTTTAGTTTTTATAAAATAATAATACTAATCATTACTTTTTTACGCATTCGATTTGGAATAAAAAAAGTTATGAATAACTGTCAGACTAAAACTGCAAGTCTATTAACGACTTTCGTTGCTGACTGTACCTACCGCCTTCGACTCGACTAATGGCATTATTTAACGGTTTTATACCAACTAGAATGACTAATCTTCATTATGTTAGGTATTAGGTATTTCTACGCAATAGCTGATACAGTAATTGCCGGTAAAAACTTGTGCTTTTATGGGAGCTTGAGATATTTGAATGCACGTCATGCTATGGAATTGTTATGGAAAAGTTTCATGGTACGAATTCTGTAGGAAAAGTTTACGTGAATTCGTGAATAAGCAAATGGGATAAAAGCGATCTGCGAAGAGGAATGGGAGTCAGTTCTGTTTTGCTGTGTGTGGAGTATCCATGGAGCTTCGTGTTGTTCTGTTGGGATTTTTACGGAGAAAGCATAGAAGTAAGTTTTCTTTTTCAATAACGAAAAATTGTTATCTTTTTTCATAATAAAAATTAGTTTTGCGATTTGTTGATATGATTAAAAATATCGGTAAAACGTAGAAGTTTCTGAATTTAACTGTGTGTTTTATTATTGTGTACAAGTTAATCGATATCATCGCCAATTATTACTGTGCGAACAGTTTTTTCTTTTCTTCTCTTTAGTTTTGAAAATAACCAATAGCATAAAAGTTTTATTCAAGAGCGAACTACTACTATACATGTCAGGTTTGATCAATTACGTACAAAATAGTTTTAGTATTTTAAAAATTTGTCGTCGGTTGGAGCATTATCAAATCAATTCAATGGGGTTGTGTCTTGTGTGATAGCGATTTGAAACGCGATGTAAATAAAATAAGGGGCGAGGAAAGAGGTTTCAGTCAGATACTTAGTACAGTTAATTAATTAAACAGTTTAGAGCTGAACGTAAACGCAGAATTCGTAAACGCAGTTTCGTTAGTTCTGAAATTCATGTATAAAATTAATGGAAAGGAAAAACATTGTTTATTTTTTATATGTTCGTTCCTACCTCTTATCATAATAAGTATTTTTGAATCCCTACTAAACTAAATGAAAAACTACTCAACAACTTTTTCCTTTAAGTGGTTCCTTTAGTTTTCCTATACGGCGAATATCTGTCGACAAGGTGTCGAATACCAACTTATAACTTGACATTGACATACCTAATAAAAATTTACAGCGAATACTAGATTATTATTTTTAAAGGGAAAATACAAGTCTTGCTTATTGAACTGAGAATTTGATAAATTCAACAACGGGCTATACCAACTCAGCATATTTTACCTGAATCCACACCAGCTCTTATTTTTGTATCACATTTCAAACACCAGGGGTTCAATGTGTAAAGGTAAAATTTTGCCACTTAGGATATTGATCAAACTCCGTACCTTCTTATAGTACAACAAAGTTAGGGGTCATGTTAGCACTTATGCTAACCTAACTTAATAACATATAGCTAGGGGCTATATGTTATCTGTGCCCTAGCCCTCTCTTTTATTTTTAGGAATCAGTCCCTAACCTTATGCCTAGAGTAAATAAATTGCAAAAGCTAAAATAAAAAGCAATAATGATCGATAAATATACCCGATGTTTATGCAGGGTATATTTCAAAAATATCTAAAATTATAGAATTTTTCACACGTTTGGTTTGAAGTTTTCGTACTAAACCCTATTTTTTTTAATATTCCTATGTTTATCAGGGATACCTACCTAATGTAGAGAATGTTCTAATGGTGAAAGAATTTTTCAAATCAGCTTATTCAATTCAAACAAACAATCAAATCTTTCCTCTTTCTAATATTAGTATAGAAATAGCTTAAGTCGGGATATGTTATTGGGTTAAAACTTAAAAAAAAAAAAACAAATTTTAATGGTATTTTGTAAAGCCATTGTTGCCGCCAACAGATATTTATTAAAATAACCAACACACTTGCTAAAATTCCCTCAAAGCGTTTAAGTTATGAAATTACTTATTTCGCAAAGAAACTTAAGGTTTCCCTCTAACCCTTCAGGCAAAGAAACCTAATAACATCAGAGGAAAGGAAAACGGCACAGTTTGTAACTTAACAAAACATGCAATCTCAAGTTTTACTACAAGTTAATTATTTATAAATTTTTACTAATAATTATACAGGCATTATATTAGGTAAATGATTTTTGATGTTTGATGCTTCATACAAAACTGCAAAAATATAGTATTACAATTGGATTAACATAGTTAATTTTATCCCAGTAGAATAGAGAAATTACGTCACTTTGTTATCGAATGCGTAAATTATTTGAAATTAATTTCTTCAACTTCAATAATGTACGTAATGTATGGCGATGCGATGCCATTATTGTCTATTCTACCCTAGAGAACAATCCCCGTGCTTGGCCTACTGAAAAGCGTACGAATAGTCGCGTTAGTAACTACATATGTAGTTTTTAAATATGCCAAATTTTGAGTTTGCTTCTACCTAAAAACTGTTTTCAGCAATTAAGTAGGTACTTTTGTAATTGCTGAATAATTTTATCGTTTAATTTCAATTAATATGTATCGTAACCAAGTATGCCATGAAAAGTTTGATATTGTAGGTTTGGATCGGTTCCGTTCAGTAATTTAATATTAATTAATGAACACTTCATTTACAAAGTCCTGTATAAACAGATAGACATTTGAATAGTAAAATACTATTATTTTTATGTCAAGAATTGAATAAGTAAAATTGAATAGTAATTATTACTTACCTATAAATAACAATATTAATGATTGTAATCGAATACTCCTTGTAAAAATAAAATGATTCATCAATTGATTGCAATGAAATATAATTTATAATTAAAGTCACAAATAGGCCTATGTACCGCGTGGGTACACATGTATCGCCTAAGTATTTAATTTCCTACGAATGAGCAAATAGTTCTATCAGAATCTGTAGATTTGTTACCATCATATCTAGTATCGTAGGTAACCCATAACATACACATAACCAACACACAAATACTTAGTTACACTATAAAAAACGATTTTGCCACTTAAACTGCGAGAAGTAATAAAATTCATAGATTTATCAGTATTTTTAAATCCTTTTAATATTCACTCTACGCTCAATTCTTCAATTCCAAGAAACTCGTAAACTATATCGCTGAAATCGGAGCAACATGCTTAGAATAAAGCAGTATTTCATCGTAAAACCGATGACTAACTCTGACACACCGAATGATGTATTGATCCTAAAATAAATCAGTCTTATTTTGATGATTTTTGTGAAGGTTCATTTAACGTGTCCAGATATTTTGTTGCTATAGAACTATCTTTGATTGAAGTACTCATTTTGAATGTTAACTATAAATCTAGTTTGTCACTCTAATGTCCTTCGTTACAAGACGAAACGTTGGTATTCTTCGAACACACTAGGTTCGTAGATAACCCACTTACATTCATAATGATCATGCTATGTTTTGGGTATATGAATAAAACCCTGAAAAAGCAAATTATTGTGCGAGTACATTATTTTATTCCAGAAACCTTGAAAGTATTATCGTATCCACCTACTCAGAGGGGAAAAGTTCACTAACCTATACGCTCGAAGCATAAATCCCTAGTCTTGAATGAAAAAGTTGTTGATCATGTTTCAATGTTTTAAAAAAAATCGGCTAGTAGTACCCCTTTTAAAAAATTATAAAAGCTACAAGGTACTCCTTAAAAATCCAGTGTGAAAGCACAGCTAATACGATACTAAATTATAAAGGCGAACGTTTGTGTGTTTGGATTTTTTTGATGGCTCAAATTTTCTAAAGATATAGTTTTCGCAAATTTCACCCCGGAAATACAAAGCCACGGGAAGCTAGAATGCTATAAATGAAAGAAATGAATATGACGGATGCAGTGTGTACAGTACAGCCCAGCCATAGTTACTCTTGACCCACTTGCGATGTAGGGCGGGCGGGGCCGCCCAATCCGTGCTCGCCCTACTCCGGTATTTTGGGCAGAAAACATTTCATTCCTGGGATTATCAACTCAATTTTTGTGATAGTTTGGATTTGAACAACTTGAATTTAAATTGCTTGGTTTTCCACTGTACACTAGTATCTACTTGGATCTCCCCGATAGGCACCGAACTCAAAATTAATTCGATTGTAAGTGAGTTTAAACTGTTCAAATGATAATGGTATCACAGATACTGGATAATTTATTACTGGTAGTTAAAACAGCTCACATTTTCTAATTTTCGCTCTTCTTTCCTAAGATAATTCCGAGGGGTTAATCAACACTACTTTATAATTCTTATTTCTTTTAATAAAGAAATGTTGAAACTTAGGAAACGGAACTGGACTAGAACAGGCTAGCTACGCCTTTTTAGTTACCTATTCTATGAGTTGTTAACGAGGAAGTAAAAAATGCACCTATGCTACAATATTATTTGAGTACCTATATATAATTAATTTCAATGTCATCTTAAAGTTACGCCACCGACGCCTGCTGTATAAATATTTGCAGTTTTCTGAAAGCATCGAGTTCGGTTGATATTTGAACTGAGCTGATAACCACTGAACAAACAGATACAAAGTCCCGCCTTATCTAGTCTAATTCAATATGTATTAGGATTTTGGATTCTAAATATCGCTGCTGTACGTAAATCCTTTTAGCCTTTGCTGGTAAAATCCTTAAATCCATAAAGTTGTGTTTAACCTTGGCACGAAAATTATCTGGTACCTATAAGGTATGGCAAGGAGGCATTTATATATCCAGTATATATAAATGCATGGTTGACAGAGCCAACATATCAATATTAATTGTAATAATAACAGCCTAAAATGGGTCTTCCTAAAAAAAGGGTTTAACAAGAGTTTTGAGTCCTGGCGGTTAAAGTTCATCTATTATGATCTGAGGAGAGGGGCCATCATTCATCTTTTTCACGGTTTAAAGTTACACGAGTTGCTTGACGATTCTGGAATATGAATAATTTCATAGGTTTTGAGTCGACTTCTCTGCGCATGTCTCAGTGCATTGATTGAATACCTACCTTCCTATATGCACCTACAGCTCCAACTACCAATAGAATTACCCATCCGTTCACTATCCTGGTGCTTCACTCCCGATGAGGGTCTGGGCCTCCCGACTCAATAGATCGTCTTCTACCGCCTACCTCCACTAAATAACCCCCCGGCGGCCAGCCTCTATGTGTAATAAGTGGGCCTGGAAACTCCGATGGAATGCGCCAGCCTATCTTGCATTGTACTAATTGCACCTCTCCAGGGGCGAAAACGTCTACCACTCCAGTGTAAAGGCTTGAAGTAAGCAAAGGACCCATATATTTTAATTTTTAATTTTATTTATTTACAAAATCCACAGCTCTTAGAAATACAACTTGACTAAACTTATACTAATATTACCTACAGCCAATAAAGAAATTTAAATTTAAATTTTTAATTCATAATTAATAAATAATATTGCTGGACAATCCACATAGCACCATCTAGCCCCAAGCTAAGCCGAGCTTGTGTAACGGGTACGAGATGACTGATATACATAATCATTTTTAGAAGAGAATAAATTATTTTTTTATTGCAAATTATATAGCATAAGCAATACAGATTTATTTTTGCAATGAGTCAAAAAACGGCCTGATTGTAATTTTCTGTGGTAATAAAGACATTATAACAAGATAAAGAAATAAAGTACCTACAACTTGTCATTGAGATTTCAGATGACCAAGTTAAACAGTGATATTTCATTGCCCGTTTCTCTCCGAAAATTAGGCAACGATCTTTCGCGCATCTCGATTTATTATCAAACTGAAAGATTCCATGTTACCAAGTCTTCCAAAGGGAAACCACTTCTGAAGGCGCGAAAATCAACAAGACATAAATGAGTGTTAGATAAAAAGGTATTTGCAAAGCAAGACGAAAGCTCTTCACAAGCGAATGTCCAGTAGATTTTCAGTTTACCGCATCGCGAATGTCGATTCATTGCATATCCAATTCCGCATGTCGCACTTCGCAGCTGCTGTTGGTCTATTTCCGACACTGCGATGCTCCTTCCATTTCATGCTTCCCTGGTACTTTAATTCAAAAGCAGGTAACTTATTTTAGATTTTATGCATATGTAATATGAATAATGCCGTGAAGATAATTATGGTTTAAAGTCTTATTTGTCTGAGCGCTTATTTTGTATTTTAAATAAATAATGTTATTGAATTCTGAAAATCTGTCATATTTATAGATTATTAATTATTACACATGGAAAGCACAGAACACCAGGAACTGAGAATCTTATGTTTCCCTTGCGCAGGAAAAAATTACTGCTAATATTGGAAAACAAAATATATTAGTTTATTTATGCGGAAATGAATAGTAGACTAGTAAAATTACAACAGATTTTCAAGCCTTCAAAGCGTTCAAGAAATAATATCCCAAGAAGCTTCAGTACTTACTCTCTCATAGCTTGGCCTATTGGTCTCTTTTATAGACCTGGTAGGAAGGATGAAAGAAACAATATGTACTCGTAATTACGACCACTGTGGCACGATGGGCGATGGTCCGCCTGCGCAGGAGGTTGCGGGTTCGATTCCCGCCTCAGGACAAATCTTTGTACGATCTGCAGATATTTGTTCAGAGGTTCTGGTCGTTTTCTATGTATAATAAAAAATATCTATCTATTTAATAATTAATATTTATGTATATTAGTCATCTAGTACCCATAACACAAGCTCTGCTTAGCTTGGGGCTAGATGATGCTGTGTGGATTGTCCAGCATTATTTATTTATTTATATATTAATAAAATAGGAACAGTTTGTACAAATAGGCTTGCCCAGCACCTGTACATCGTTTCAGGTAGTTGTATAATTATAATAATTAAAAATGCCTTGATTCGGTACAAGGTGACCGTTCACTGAAGTTATCACAGTCAATTAGATCATAGTTGAGCAATCGGATCCACGCATGACGGCTTGAGGGCGCTGTCGAAGCGTATCTTCCTAATTTAGCTGGTAGATATAGGTACATGGCTTCGTTCTGGATGACGATTGCTTGTTCCTTATCTATAAGTATATGTATGTTTATATCTTATCTATAAGTATATGTATATACACGCGAGAGCAAAATTTGTGCAGCGTATCAGATCCACACCGATTTTGATCGCAAGATACATACAGTGCCCTATTGTGTCACTCCTACAATGTTTCAATAAGTTTAAAAAAAATCCATATAATGTAAAAATCACTTAATTAAGACCTACTTATAACACAAACTCTGTTTAGCTTGGGGTTAGATGATTGTGTGAATTGTCGAGCAATTAAAATCGTTTCAATTTAAAACGATTTTCAAATAAAATTAAATACTTTAATGCATAATTTCGCTCTAAAAACGGTAGAAACAGCCTAATGCTCTACCATTGCACCATTTATGTACTAGCATTCTCTAAATATAGGGCAACACCGGAGCTATGCGAATGCATGTGGGTCAAACCCGGCCAATCTGTCCCTGGAACGTATAACAGGAATCACGGATTTGGGTGCGTTTGCGCAATGAAACGCGGGCGATTTCGTTTGATCTATGAAAAGGGACACGGAAATAGTTGTCCTGATAATTTATTTGGCGTATAAACTTACATATTGGTAAATATGTATGGAAGCTGTTGAGAAACATTTATATTTAATATTTATTAGTTGGGACTACCAATAGTGGGAACATGAGGAAGCTTCTAAAAAAACATGAGTAAATCCCCTTTGGACGTATATAACTTGTGCAGTATTCTGTGCTGCAGTTAGCAAATCATAAAAGTGATAAAATGCCTACTTAAAAATGCATACTAATAATAAAAAATATAATAATATATATAATATTAATAATAACGCTGTATTATTAATAACGCTGATAAATCCACAGCATTAAGTTAAGCAGAGCTTGTGTAATGGGTACTAGGTAACTTATATACTTACGAAGTACATTATATATTACATTACATATTTTTGTTTTACAGAATTACCAGAACACCCGGTAGATTTTATTGTATGTTTGGATTATAGGATAGGCTCCGAAACTACTAGACCGATTTAAAAAAAACTTTCCTTGTAAAATACCCGTGCGAAACCGGTCCGATAGTGATAAATAAATCTTTAGATCATGTAACCAGAGGGTAGAACATGAACTAGATTCACCAAGTCATGGAAAACATTATATCTCAATAATAATAATAAATATCAATAAACAGATGTGGCTACCCAAACTACTATCTGAGGTTCTGAAGCGAATCGAAACCAAGCTATAAAGATGCTAACCTTACCGAGATGATTGTAGAACTTCACGAACAAAGGGATTTTACAGCTTGCTTTCAAAACGCGGAGAGCAATCAGTTCCGACGATTATTTTTGTTTACAGTTCGGGAATGTTGACGTACATTGTTGATGTCAGTGAACGGATAACAGTTCACTGGTGGATACACATTTTCGCGAAAATCACTCGGCACATGTGCCCTGAATTTCTTTACGTTAGGTATAGGTTAGTTGATTGTGTTGAGAATTGATTCAAAAATCTAATTTTGTGCTAGGACTGTATTTTGGATGGATAAAAAATGCTTTACAATCCACACATCATCCTGCCCCAAGCTAAGCAGAGCTTGTGCTATGGGTAGGTACCTACTAGAAAACTGATATACTTAATCCTTTTACGCATTCTGTATAACATAATTATATCATTAATTACATAGATAGTTTATTCATAATACAAAGAAAATACCTAAAACACCCGGAACAAATATTTGCAGATTGTACAAACATTTGTCCCAAGGTCGGATCGAACCCGCAACCATCTGCGTCGTCAATGTGATTAATTCAGTATAAGATGATATTGATAACATTAGTTATACAAGATATAGACGGATATTTTGAATTGGATATTTATGAAAGGAAAATAATATAAATTGAATAAAATAATGACTTTAAATATCAATTTCATGAATTTCGCTACCTACTCTCTGCGAGGTTTTTTTAAATCATTCTATTACTAATAAAATCAATAAGTCAGTAAGTATCTCATTACGAGTAAGTAAAGAAAAATATACACTCCACTGCCCTTGGTGGGGTACTTAACACTTTAAGATGATTCTTTGCACAAACAACTGTAATAATGATTCTTTATATGGTGCTGATATGCTCATACAGGATATAATAGGGGGTGCTAATACAATCTGTTAGCGTCTGGCCACGAGGAAGCCTGTAGGAAATAACAAGAGGTCAATATTATAAGCGATTCACTGAAAATACCGTACCAAAGACGTTATCTGTATAAATAAGGAACTATTTTTCTATTTATTAATCCTGCTTTTCCTTGTTCCAGGTGACTCAACGAATTCAAGATGACAGTAGTTACAAATCCGGCGTGCGTATCGGACCCGCCGACGCCGGCGGAGTGCTCCCCGGCCGAGGAGGAGTACGACGAGGAGTATGTCGAGGAAGAGGAGGACCAGCGACCGATGTGCCGCGGCTACCTCTCCGACCCCCCGCCCGACGCACACGGCCTTTACAACAACGAGCTGAAAAGCGACGTCGTGTTCGTCGCCGGCCTCGGCAACGACCAGTGGCGCTTCCCCGGCCACCGCCGCGTACTCGCCGCCTCCAGCCCCGTCTTCTCCGCCATGTTCAAAGCCAACACCTCCGACATGTACACGATAGACTACGTCGACCGCCGCGGCTTTGAACAGTTCCTCCGCTACCTGTACTGCGAGCCGACGATCCTGAACTCTGTGAATACTGCGAGATTGACCCTCGATGTCGCGTACAAGTTCCTATGTCCGTCGCTGGCTGAACGGTGCGCGAAACGGCTGGATGGGATGCTGAACGGTGGGGTTGCGCTCGAGATCATCCGAGACATGCGCTACATGTGCGCGCGGCTGCCTGGCGCCGCCTCTGCGCCGCCGCTGCACATGTTCGAGAATGACCATGCGTCTCGCTTGCTGGCACAATGCTCGCAGTGGTGCGACTCACTCGCACACAACACGCTCCTCGTCATCGACGACGAAGCCGACGTGGCGCTCGCAGACGAGCTATTCAACGATCTCCCGTACGAAGATCTCGCTCTCATAGTGAAGAGGGACACTCTGCGCGTATCCAGCGAGATGGTTCTGATAAAAGCGCTGTCGGGTTGGGCGACGGCGCAGTGCCAGCGGTATAGAAAAGAGTTGACGTCCGCGAACAAGCGCGTAGCCCTCGGAGAGCTCTCGTACTGCCCGAGGTATTTACTGTTATCGCCGGGGAAGGAACTGGACGAGGCTCTGGCGTACGAGCTGTTGGAACCGATGGAACGAGCGCTGGTGATCGCGCGCGCGCGCGGGCTGTCCGCGCCTGTGCCAGTGGGGTCGGCGCAGGAAAACCTGCTGCGGCACTGGGCCCGCGCGCGCCCGCGCCAGCCCGCTGCTTTGCCGGTCTACCTAAGCGACCGCACGATGCCGGAACCCGAGCCTGAACCAGAAGAGGAGGTTCCCACCAATCTCTGCGGCCGCAAGCAGAAACCCAAGAAGATAAAAAGGCCCAACTTTGCGCCTCCGCCCCCGAAGAAAAAAGGCTGCTGCTCGTGCTTCGGAGACGGCCTTTTGAGGGCCTTTATTTGTTTGTTTGATTGAACAAATCAAGGAATGACAATAAGACTGTAAACTGAAGTGTTATGGAGGATGTTTATGAGGCGCGCATTTACTGCGATATAAGTGGAGACGTGAAGTAGAACGACGAATGACGATGATTTTTTTTTTCCTAGATTAATCGTTTCCAAATTAGTATTTTTAATACTAAGGTATCTTGTAAAATGAAGTTATCGTATAAATAGCTACGAGATAAAATTTGAATCATAGAATAAATTGTCTACAATTGGTAAAATCCAGGTCCACTCATCACTCAAAACGATCTGACAGCAGAATCTTTTCATGGATAAATCTACAGCCAAAGAAGACTGTAAATTAATGCCAATTATTTAATATGCCTCAACCTATATCTTCTAGGCTAAAGTAATAAGAACTTAGTAGATTATTGACTGTATTGTATTTATATAGGTGTTTCCTTACCTTACTATAAAGTGCTTTACTCTGTAATGATACTCCAATGTTTTTTGAATTCTCTTTGGTAGGTACTTTTTGTCCACCACTTTTTGAAACATGCCTCCTTTAACCATTCTTGTGTTCATTTTATAAATATATCATTTGCTGGTCAAATATTTGTATGAAAATTTTAACGATGCACAATAATTTGTTTCGCAAGAATTAGCATCAAATTTTAGGATAATTTTTTTGCATTTACCAATAAGCAAATAAGTAAATATACTTTTAGCGCAATTTGTTCTAAGTGTAAAGTGAATCACTAGTCCTAATTAAGTACATTTTTATTTAATTTTATTTAAGATTATTATGAATATTATTGTGGTAGCTAACTTGAACGAAAGTTTATTGAACGAATTTTGTATAATCAGACGTTATGTAGACAGTCGGCGTTCATAATTTACTCTCTTATATGTAGCTATGAAAGTGCCATATGGAATGTGGTTCGGTAAAATGGAATTAATTGGCAAAATTGCTTTTGTGTAATTAATTATAATAAAAGTAGGTAAGTGTTTATGTATCTCCGTACGCTTTTAAGAGAAATATTCTCGTTTATTTTTTAGTTAATTTTCAATCTTTATTTCAATTTAAAAAAATGTGATACATTAATTTAATTAAATCAATGTAGTTAAATGTTTCATAAATGTTTCTCTGTGTTTAACCAAATATCTAAATGTGTGAACAGCTGTAAGCTGTATTAAATAAACAAAATGATTGAACAAAGAAAATGCCGAATCACCGTTTAATTTAATTTTCCTCTGCCATTTTTACTATCTCCCATTTTACCCCTGTATGTATTAAGTTTGCAAAAGGTTCAAGTTTTGTTATCAAATCAAAACATTGATGTTTGCCGAAGAAACCAGCTTCTTACATTTGGGTACTAGCAACAGTATTCAATTCTCTTTCCTCGAAAATAGTTTCGACTGAAGGAAGAGAATTATTTTTATTACTCACGCTATATATATCGCTATTCGCTGCTTCTATCCTATCCAATTTGGTAACCATGTTTGATAAGGAATTCTCTGCTGCTATAAGATCCTGGCGTAAACTTCCTACAGTCGCTTGTAGCACAAGAACAGAGTTGATTTTCGCGTCTACCTTCTCAAGTTGTTCGATCAGGTGTTCCCTCGCATCCTGGGTAATGTCCAGTTGTTTTGCGATTCTGAGGCTGATCTCCTTCTGTAGCTCATTGAACTTTTTGTCGAAAGTAGAGTCTTCGGCTTTGTCTCTATGCTTGCGAGTACCGGTGTTGGTGGAGAGGGTTCGGTATTTGTAGCCCAAGCAGCGGGCTGTGAAGCAGCTTCTATGGAAGATGTGATTGTCAGACATGGTAGGAACTGGAAGTTTGGTGTAAATTATAACGGTTTTGTAATTTTTAAAACATTTATTAGATTTTTACGTAGACCTTGATGTAAATGAGTAAACAATAGGTACTGACGTATCAGTTTGACTTCGAACGTAGTGGTTTATTATCTTTGGTTTGATTTCTTGAAAGTATGACAGTCATACATTTTGTCAAAATCAAAATCTCTATGTGCTGTTGTCACCTCCGAAACAGATCGAAACCTATCGAAACAGATGCAGTAATGAGCGGTTTTCGATTTTCATTTTTGTAAAGTAAACATTTTTTTCCATATATCTTGATAGGTGGCAGGGCGTGAATTGGAAATAAGGGTATATCACTATCAAAAGTCCTGCCACTTATCGAAATATTAGGAAAAGACTTCTGTGTAGGGATTGCAATCCGGATATCCGGATATCCGAATTATCCGGATATCCGCTAATTTTATTATCCGGATAATGGGAGCTCCTTTATCCGGATAATACGAATAATACGGATAGTTACCTACAGTTGATTTTTCTAATTCACGACACAACACTACAACGCATCCAGCATTTTAGAAATGTTACTATAGGTACCTACATATTTAATGCATACAATACACTGTGTTGTTAAAATAAACATATATTAATTCGTGGGTGTTTCTGAATCTGAAGCTATAAACAAGCAAGACCTACACTAGCGGTAGCGCGCAATCGCAACACTATCGTTGACACTGGTTGGTCAGTGATTCGACGACACCGACACAGACCGAGGTTCGATGGAAAGAGATGTTTATTTAATTTGATTGATATATAACATAAACGTGTGTGTGTACACTTGTAAGTTTGATCTCATGACTGTGTTGTTTCTTTGTTTAAATAATTTTAGAGTACCTATCTAATAAAATAAAACAGGAAGTTGAATTACGTTACGTTACGGAGGAAGGATTCGTATTTATGTTAAAAAATAAGTTCGATGGAAAGAAGTAAACCGTTTTTATTTCATAGATATTTTAGGTTTTCAACCCATTTGATCGATACTTACTCTTATTTTTAATCTCTATGTTGTTCAGTTTCTATGCGAATAGGCATGATGACAGATTTTGAAAAACTGTTCTATTATATTCGAAAATACATATTATTTACAATGAATAACATTTTTCTGCAGAAATTTAAGGTTTAGTAGGAAAACACTAACAATTTAGTCTTATAATTTAAAATTCGCACCAAAACGCTTGTCCGTGTCATGGCGTCGCTTGTGACGTCACGTCTGAGTAAACTAAACGTAAACACTAGGCGTTCATTGAATAATTTTGTTATTTTGTGTTATTAAATATGAATTAGAAAGTGTACAAGTGGTGTGCGGTCCCTCAGTGTAAGAATACATCAATAAAAACTCCTAATAAGTTATTTGTGTTCGTTCCGCATAAGAAAACCATACGGGACAAGTGGCTTAAACTTGCAAGGCGGGATTCAACAGCGATATTGCCTAGTACTCACCTTTATTTTTGTGAAGATCACTTTGACGTAAGTTTTAATTTTGTTTGCAGGAATTTTAAAATAGTAAATAGTTAAAATAAATAAACTTTTTTGAGGTTAGGTTTCGTCTCGCATCACTGTGATCTTACTATGTATTTTATTCAAATTTCAGTTGCCAAATGATATGGAGAATTTATGGAATATCATTTGATGGGATCGGTGTCACAAGTCCGCATGAAACCTTAGTGAATCCTTGTTCCATCGTGACATGGTTATTTCACTTTCGATTTAATAAAATCACTAGACCTAACTCGGTGAAAACAAAGTTCAATCGTAAATAATACAGATAACCAGTGCTGCTAACGAAACAAGATGCTTGTATAGTCAACTCAGAGATGACGTCATTTGCTCTGATTGGTATCATGGCGGATTGCCGTATTTCGTAGTTTTATTTTATTAAAATAAATATCAATCTCACTATTAATAAAAAAATAAATGCGTGTTTTGTATTCCATAACCCAAGTTTTATTACAGAAATAAATAATTTTAGTGATTTTTAGTTACTGTCATCATGCCTAACGTTTCTTAAGTATAAATTAATAAATACTTATACTTTAAAAACCCATTTTCCTTGTTGTAATTTAATTTTTATGTATATTTTTCAATTATCCGAATTATCCGAAATATCCGGATATCCGAATAGTAAGGCTCACTACTATCCGAATTATCCGGATACGAAAATTTAACGGATAATGCAACCCCTACTTCTGTGTTTTAATGCTTTTCGAAAGACAATCATTTTATCGCGGTTCGGTCAGCCTAATCCACAGCTCCATCTATCGAGCATAGATCGAACTACAATGTCAGCTGAACTCAAATTCAAAGCACCATTTTCGTAGCATTTCGTAGCACAATAACACGTATTCGTAGCTCTTCGAAGTCAAATGGCAGTGTTTGATTTAGTTTATCGGTACTCACATAGATGGCGGTACGCGTTCGTTTTCAAAGGATAAGAAATAAAAGGTCTATTAATGCGATAGATAAACGACTAGAACAAGAAAATTTAAAACCGACATACTTTATGTTTTTACTATCTTCGATACCTCGGTAGAAGTACTAAAGTACCTATTTATTATTAGGGTACAATATTTTTACTACAGCGCAAATGTCGGCAACTACCCACTCTGCTCACATACAACCAATACTAAGTCGTGTCTATTTCAAATTACTAAACAATTTGATTTTAATAAACCGTAACTAAAGTACACACCGACTTGGAAAGCCCAAAAAAATGGTTGGACAAGGCAATGTCCTATTTGAAAGGCTCAAACAAAAGACATGGTAATTTCAAAAGGATCCTTTCATAGACCACTTCAAAACGCCATAAAAACATGGTTAAAAACAATAATTCAGTGCTGTATTCAAAATCGACAATAGTGTACACAAAAAACTTGAAGTTAAGGCTTTTTTTGCGTGGCAACAAAGGAACAGGTTGGGGTGGGTGGGACTGTATTATTTCGGGATAAATTTATTTTTGATGAAGTGCAAAAGTCGTAGTCCTTTGTCAGTTTTTCGGTAAATCCAGTGATTTGGACACAATGTGCGACACAATCGTGCGTGAAGGGTTTGGCACACATGTGCCCAATATTCCATTGTGCTTTGTATTCGCCCTAATGGATGATGCTGGGAATCTCCACTTTATAACGTGTATCATTTTTTGTTAGAATCTTTGTTAGTCACAGATAAGAGTCACAAATGCGACTGATTCATTTTTACTTTTTTTGGATTACCTACTTTGACAACATATATAAGATCGTTCACAAATATTTTGTCCAATACTTATTTAGTACTTTATTTGATTAGATATAACCGAAACCTACCACAATTGCTTCTGAAACATCATTATTAAGGAGGTATTTACTTGTGTAACTAAATCCCATAAAATCCACACTCATTTACATATTGAATAGATCCCACTAATAAAAAGGTGTCAGTGTTTATTTATTTATTTATTTTAGGAAAACTTACAGCTAAACACAAACAAAGAAATAAAATATAAGTAAGGACGGCCAATTAAAAGTTTTCACAAATATTATAAAAGAACAATAGAAAATAATAAGTAAGTGGTGGACTAACAAACAAAAAGTAGGTACGAGTAATGTAAGCTTAAGAAATAAAGAAATTACTACCACAGATGCGCTTGAAGTTACTGGGAGAAGTATTAAATAAGTCAACTTCTTTCGCCATTGCATTGAAGTATCTGCTCGCACGTAGAATATATGAATTCCTCCTATATCGCGAATTAGATGACGGAATATACAGAAGATTATGGTTTCTGAGAGATGCTGGAGTTGTTCTAAGCCCTATGCAGCCAAGTAGTTCTTGGCAGTCAACCCTGCCACTCGCAATGCTGAGAAGATAAAGAACGTCCGCTATACGCCTTCTCTCTACCAGTGGAAGAATGTGAAACTTTCTACAACGTGATAAATAATCAGGGATATAAGTTCGACTTCGATATTGTAAGTATTTGACACAAATTACATAAACATACCGCGATGCGGTGAACTCTTTTCGAAAGTTTGATGAAAATCTTCGAACTTTCATCCATGATCACCATAATTAAATAATCAATCCTCACAACATCATCTAGCCCGGAGCTAAGCAGAGATTGTGTTGTAGGTACACAATCTCTGTTTAGCTAGATGACTGATACTTATATACTTAAACAATAATATTACATGGATAGATATTTTTTTAATAACACCCATTACAAATATCTGTAGATGGTACAAATATTCCCCGGGAATCTAACCCGCAACCTCTTGCCTCACAGGCGGACCTCCGCCCACCGCGCCAGAGATCGACTAGGTATGTACAAAGATGACGCCAGTCTGTCCGAAAAATCGGAATATTCAAAAGCTATTCAACTCTTAATCTCCAGTTAGCAATTATCCAAGTCTATTGACCATTTACACGAGGTACACCCCCCGGCGGCGCATATTGTTGGTGACAAGTACCAAGAATGTCTCTTATTTACCTCGCGAATAATAGCACTCGAGTCTTTCAAGTCAATATATAGGTACACGTATTCATAACGTTTAAAGCTAAGCGCCACTCACTATTGATATTTTTTTGTAATTTTTAGAGTTCCTTCTCGAGCCCAAATTGAGCTAAATTGGTATATGGGAAATAAATTTTAAGTCTGTCTGCAGTTAGCTCAATTGTAAATGATAACAGTCCAATTTGATTTGTTTGTCGTTGTTAATAAAAAAAATTGTAAGAAATATTTATTTTGTTAAAAACTAACGTTTCACCTAAGTTTTTAAAAACTTTGCTATAGGTATCGTAAGCCAAACGTGAGTTCTTACACATGGTGTGTATTTACACGTGGCTGTTCTGCAATGGGTGATGATGACATGTTAGGAATACTACGTTAAATATTCGTAAAAGCATCATAAACATTTAACCAGAAACATAGCCAAGCTAGATTGTAATAATTATTTAAATTGTAAATATGTACTAGTTCTAATTTAGTTCTGTTATTAAATTTTTTTGTTAATCCTGTTGTTAGGTTAGTTATTATTTTTTTTAATTTCAGATATCGTTATTTAAGCAAACTATGATGTCAAGTTATAATGCAAATTGACGAATTACTTAATTTAGGTTACTTAAGTTGTATTTTTCTCATATAAGTGAACTATTCTGTGTTCTTTGAGAAATAAAGAATCTTTAAACCGAAATTGTTATTTAACAAAGTTCTTGCTTTCATCCATATTTTATATACGGAACCTATCGAAACAATTGTAACGCTAGCTTGCCAGACTTTTTTTTCGTTTTCTCATCCCATCGTAGACGTAGTATTTGAAACAGGTCTCGCTGACGCCAACAGGTAAAATTTTTTAGATTCCGTTGACTTCGGGTCTTTCCCAAATTAAATTCCGGGACAGGTAGAGATCGGTTACGATTTGCGTAAAATCCATTTTGAGATAAATCAAGTATTGTAATGGATACCTCTTATCAAACTTTTGACAGAATATCGATTTTAGAAATAATTTAATGATACCTTTTCATGTTTATGATTCTTGTATTTTGTTGAGTGGCATTTACAATATTGTTATTATTAAAGGAAAGGTTTTAGAACGAATTCAATAACTAATATTTTACAAAGTAGGTACTCTTATCTTATTTACTAAATTGAAGAATGTAGTAGCTAAACCAGATAATACCTACTGTCTTTTTTCCATACGTAGGTAACTAGGCCTGCCTACCTGAGATAGGAAAGTACCGTTTCAGTTATTTTTAATCTTAATATATAAAGGAACGAGCGATTTTCTGGCGACAACGCCCAGCCTAAACCGCTGAAGTTAGAAAGCTGAAATTTGGAAGGTAGGTTCCTTTTACAACACAAGCACCCGCTAAGAAAGGATTTTTGGAAATTCCACCCCTAAGGGGGTGAAAAGGGGGATGGAAGTTTTTTTGGTCTTTTTTCTAACTCTGTAACCGGTAGCCCGATTTTATTGAAATTTACAGGAAATACTAAACATACAAAAATATTGAACACGTGTTTCAGGATTTGTCAAAATATTCCTGAAAATAGGGTGAAATGGGTTATTCAAGTTTGAGATTCGTAGTTTGGCTCCGTATTGAAATGTCTATAACTTTTTAATATAGCATACCAATGACTTGAAACTTTCAGTATGTATTGAAAAAACAATAAGTCAAACCACGTGTTTCAGGATTTTTCAAAAATGTTACTATATAAGTATAAAAAGGAAGTCGAATTTCTTAAGATTTTTGAGATTTTTTTTAACAAATGACCCAACATGAAACTTACTCAGAATACTAAACAAACAAAAATATTGAACATGTATTTCAGGATTTTTTCAAATATTCCTGAAAAAACATCAAAATATAAAGGAACAAGCGATTTCCTACCGACAACGCCCAGCCTAAACCGCTGAAGCTAGAAAGCTGAAATTTGGAACCTTCCAAATTTCAGCTTTCTAGCTTCAGCGGTTCCATTTAAAACACAAGCACCCGCTAAGAAGGGATTTTTGGAAATTCAACCCTTAAGGGGGTGAAAAGGGGGGTGGAAGTTTTTTTGGTTGTTTTTCTATCTCTGTAACCGGTAGCCCGATTTTCTTGAAATTTACAGGGAACACTAAACATACAAAAATATTGAACATGTGTTTCAGGATTTTTCAAAATATTCCTGAAAATAGGGTGAAATGGGTTATTCAAGTTTGAGATTCGTAGTTTGGCTCCGTAGTGAAATGTCTATAACTTTTTAATATAGCATACTAATGACTTGAAACTTTCAGTATGTATTGAAAAAATAATAAATCAAACCACGTGTTTCAGGATTTTTTAAAAATGTCAATACATAAGTATGAAAAGGAAGTGGAACTATTGAGGTTATTGTGGTGAAATTTATCAACCATTAACGCTATTGGCTTAAAATTTACAGAGAAAACTACACAAACAAAAATATTGAATATGTATTTTAGGATTTTTCAAAATAATCCTGAAAATGGGATAAAAACGGTTAGGTATTCAAGTTTGAGATTGGCTAAAGTAGAATGTTTGAAGTCCATCGTATCATTATCATTCACTATGAAAAAAATACAGTAAATGGTTATTTTTTAAAGAGAACCCTTATCACGGGATTACGGGATACATGATATTTAAAGCGGGTTTCAGGAATTTCCGACTCTTAAAATAGGGTATTAGCTGATTTCGTCAAGATTTTTTACCCTAAAGTCCACGCAAATGAAATTGCGAGGGGGTCAGCTAGTTTAATATATAGTAACCCTAGAAATATTTATCAACCTGTCAAGATTGAGGTATCTTGAAAATTATTTCTCAAATATATCACGTCTTCTGTACAAAGTATAAAATAAAGTCGCTTCACGCCGTTTATCCATAAGTATGATTAGATTTTTAAAACTGCGCAACGGATTTTGCTGTGGTCAGAGTGATTCAAGAGGTGTTTTTATAAATATATAATAACATGCATAAATACCACCATTGCACCCATGCAAAGCGGGGCGGGTTGCTAGTTTCAAAATAAGTAACTTTCTCTAGGTACCTACTCTAGTACGAGTCACATACCGTTTCCAGGGTAAGGTTCAAAAGGCACGTTCTTTATAATCAACGCGTCCTGGACCTTTATTATTGCCAATTCAATCGCGTTCCACAGATACAAGATATCATCGTGGAATCGGAAAAAACCGTATCGTATCGTCACCACGTATGGAACACATGGCGACGTCACACGGTTCGGGCAAGGAATCTCTTATGTTACAGAGAATAAGGCCTTGCTACCTACTAAACATTCCACGACGGTAATCTGACACTCTACCACACTCTATTTTTAAATAAGAAAAAAAATGTAAATAACATTTGATGCCAGTCTGTTTTTTTGTGGCGTAGTTTTTCAAAGAGGCATAATGTGGTGTAGAGCGCAGAGATTTACAAGTTTGGTTAATTTTTTGTGAATTTATAAGCGATTGCTTACAGGTTGAGCCTATTATTAACCTAGTCTTATGAAAAACGATCAATATTAATATTATAAAGACAATAAAAATATCGGGGTAAGTACATCGATTCCGATGATATCTACATCGATACCAATCGAAAAAAAAATCACAATTAGAAACCCAGATAAACATAGTCTATAACATAGAATAATATACATTAAAAAGTTAGGGATCCGTATGATAACTTCAATGATGTTACCCAAAGTGTATTGTGGAAAAAAAATTACAAATTTTGAAATTTTTGCTCAGTCCCCGTAGGCACGTGGTAGGCGGACCGCTAGTAATAAATATTTCTAACCGTACACTAGATAAACTAAGCACCACTTACCAATTTAATTTTACCGCAAATAAAAATCTGGTGTCCTCAATTATTTAAAATTTAATTCAAATCATTTTACAATAAAATTTAGTAACAAAAAATACGCACAATCAAAAGTCAACATTCGATTGTGTCTACAATGATTTCAAGTTTTTTATAACCTTTCTTTTACATAAAATTGGTGCAAAGCCTTCTTCTCATGCGCTGTTTATGTTTATACCCCTTTGATTCGTTCACTGATTGGTTTAATTGGTCAGGGTTCCACGTAGACGCATAAAAACATATCTTGGGCATTGTCTGGCAGCCGGCGTCAAGATTAAACGAAGCAATAAAAGGAACCCTAAACAAGAATTCCTTCAAGTATTTATGGATTTGTTTATAGCGAGGTATTACCACTCTATCGTATCTTGTAACGTCAGAGTTACAAGGAATTGTTTACATTTTTATCCTTTTGACCGCGCCTTTGCTGTCCTGGTATTGACCTCTTAAACTGGGCCTATGTTTGTCGTAAGAGTAAGGGAGCTACCAGCTTTCTTCAATTCAATTTCTTTAATACCATGGGCTCATAAATAGCACTTAGTCAAGTCTAATACTTAGATTAATTTACACATCAACATCAAATAACATTAATTCATGGAAAAGTAATAGCAAAAATGAATATTTCGAGGTAATACGCATTCGATGACAAAGTGACGTAATTCTTCTTTGTTCCTACCCAACTACTCTAGACAATAATTCTCATGCTAGGGGACATCTTTTTCGTAATCTACGAGTTTAAATTATTCGAATACGATACCCATATAAGTAAGTGTTTTAATTTTTAATTTAATTTTTGTTTTTTCCATTACTAAGTGTTGCGACATTAAAACTATTTAGGCAAGTTTCAGATGTTATTTAGTTTTTATTTTGATAAGTTTGTGAAAATACAGCACTGTCATATCTATTGCAGTGCCGTATTTATCAACGGGACTCAAATAATACCTAAGTAAAGGAAGATTTAACCATATCATCGACGTACGATAACTGTAATAATAATAATGTAAATCAAATCACTACAGTTCTCGTAAGATCCATTTTCTCTGTAGTGTTGATGCACTGCGATGTGATCATCGACGTTCTAAAAGCTTTCCCGTCATCCACTTGTCAACGTGGTATCCAACAATGGCGTCTGGCCGCAATGGCGCCGGTGGCATTATCCCGCTTCAATGGACCCGTCAAATAACATGAATTTACCTTTGTATATCTACTTAGTCAATGTCAATGTAAAATCTTTTAGAAAATAATGCTTTGTTCCTAGAAACAACCTTAGAATGTTTGTTGAGAAATTAGATAGCACTTAGGTAACATACCTTTATGATTATAGAGCTTTCTATTAGTGACATGGTTATTATTCAGGTGTAATTGATAATAACAATCGATTTTTAATGTAAGAGGGTTAACTACGAACCTGAGTGCGGTTCTGTTTCCACAATATGTACTAGGGCAGGAAACGTTATTCCAACACAAATTAGGCTCGTAGTTACCCCACTAACATGTACTAAGCCGGAGTTCTCACCCATTTAAAGGGCTTATTCCCAGTTTGAGAATAGGTTGAAGTCGTTTCGACCTTTCGACCCCAATGCCTCTACTCATTCGCTTTACCGGATGAGACTGTTCAAATCGAGGCCAGCTATCCTGAGTCCTGAGTCCTGAGGGAAACTTCGGACGGAACCAGCTACTAGATGGTTCGATTAGACTTTTTCCCCTTTACCCAGTTCCGACGATCGATTTCACGTCGGAATCGCTACGGTCCTTTAATTATAAAACCAAACTTCAATAGTTTAAAAAATATATAAAAGTTGTTAACCCATAGTACTGACCTAACCGTTACCTAGTGGACTTTTATAAGATAAATAAATCAAGGTTGTCTGGAAGAGATCGCTCTTGAGCGATAAGACAGCCAACTGTCGCTTATTCTAAGGTTATTTATTTTTGTTATTTACTCGTAAGTTAAGTGTGTTATAATTAAAAAGTATTAATTATTGATACTATTAGATAAATAAATAATGCTATCTATTTTATTGTTTGTCATATGTTTATACCTCATATATTTACTACCGTGTGTTGCAGAAGCAAATTAAAAGCTTTATCTACTGTTATGTATGATATAACGGGTTCTACGTACTTGCGTAGGATGGCCGTTGATTAACATTTTCAGCTGTCTTCTTTGACAACCGGATGCGTGGAAAATTCTTGTCCGCATGCCATCCTGTTTTATGGTTTCGATGAAAGTAATAAAATGTACGGTCGCTGTAGTTATTTGCTTGTAATTACTTAATATTATAGATAGCATACGATTAAGTGGATAGGAACGTTGTAAATGAAACAAAAGCGCTCGGCCATTTATTGTGATAAGATTCCATTTCAACCCATTTTTGAGCTCTCCGGCGCAGTCTTAGGCATTAAAGTGTCGTAAATATAAGAATAGAATAAGTTTTTGGTTAATAAATAAAATACAAAAGCTTGTATTTTACAAGGTACTAGGGGTTATTAAATAACCCTAAATTATATAATCCAAAAAATAATCAAGACAGAACTAGGTGATTTTTTTGGATGATATAATTTGGGGTTGTTTAATAACCCCTAGTATGGTAGGTTCTTAGTAAGTAAATGCAAAATATAATATCGATCCTTTAATAGTTTAAGTGTAAAAAGTGTTTCGCATCATTAATGCGAATTTTTGGATTTTTGTTGTGAGGTGTGTTTGAGTCGACTCCATTGATACCTATCTACGTAGTACCTGCTTTTCTTTATATTTTCCATCTAAAGGCTGCCTGGAAGAAGTAGCTTCAAAGCGATTACGCCGACCATTGTAAGTACAATATTACTTAGGTACGTTATTATTATGTCTTTTGTTACATTCTTTTCCTGATGTACAATAAAGCATTTTTGTATTGTATTGTAGTACTCTACAAAGTAGAGTAAAGTTTAGTAATGTCTCGTCATCATCATCATCATCATCTGCCCACATTAGTCCACTGCTGGACATAGGCCTCCCCTGATGAGCGCCATAGCTCCCTGTCTTCAGCTTGTCGCATCCAGCATCTGCCGGCAGTCAAAAAGTGTTATGTGTTATCTGCCGGCAGTCTTTCGCTGATCGTCATCCCACCTAGCCTAGTAATGGCAAACAAATTAGACATTCTGATTGTCAATTTGACGCCAAGACATAAACAAAGTTGCGTAAAATAGGTTTTCCCGGCCGGCACCATAATGCCTTGATTTATTTTTTGTCGCAGAAGGCATGGATAGATATGCGATGCATTGAACAGTATTTTCCGGCTTTTGATGTGATTCCCTTAAATAATCTTTAAGGATTTGAGAACCAACATGATTTGATATGGCGCATTGTAGTTTTGTTACTAAACAGATGTCTTTTCTCATTGGTTTAGCGCATAGAAATGTTTTTGTATCAAAATGTGTCATACTTAGCATACCTTACCTACTCATATAACAGCTTTGTGTTTATGGTATGAACCTATGCCTCCTTGGCAAAGTGCAGGGTTGGTAGATTTATTGGAGACCGGCTTTTTAATAAATAATAATGCAAAGACGGGCTAAATCCAGCTTCTTATCCGGCTATTCTATACACTCCTATATCGAACGTAACACCCGCAAACCGCGCATATTTAGGTACCCACGTTTATTTTTCCAAGATAAACGGAGTCGAGCCAAGAATGTGGCAACCATTCAGACCGAGCGGAGGCAGAGGAATGTGCCATTCATATCTTTGCCAGAAAAACAAGTGATTTTAAAGAGTATTTTAGGTAAGGAAGTCATAAAAATAGCAACATTGATCACCGTTTATTTACGTGACACGAGAATTTACTTCGCGGTTTATTATAATTACTAGCAGCCCGCCCCGGCTTCGCACGGGTGTTTTAAAGAATTTTAAGTTCTTACACACACACACGTTAGATAAGGTACTTTATTATTGAAGTTTTCATAGGGATCACTAACTTTAAAAATATTCTATAGTCTATGATTATCATTCTAATGATGTTTTTTTTTTTCCAAAAAGGTCTAGTAGTTTCAGAACCTATTCAATTCAAACCACAAACAAAAAAAAAACTTTCCTTTTTAAAATTGTACCTTTACCCTTGCCTTTACCTCCTTTACTTATATAAAGACTTTTCTCTCGCACCGCTATATAGCCTACATCGCATGGTTCCAATCTTGAAGTTTTTATATTTTTTGACATTGAGTTTCCTCTCGCACCCCAGTAACGAATTGTGATGTCTATGACAATCCATAACTGACACTGGCGGAGTCGTCGCAGCAAAAGCGGTGCCATAAAAAAAGAAGTTGAAGTTGAGTCACAGCAAAAGCGAGCACGCAAGAAAAGAAAAAAAAGAAGTTGATGTATAGCGCTATGGTTTTATTATTGAAGTTTTTATACGGATCTCTAACTTTTTTGAAAATATTTTATAGCCTATGTTCATCACGGAAATTTTAGGATTCTTAAGGTGGAAGAATTTTTCAAATTGGTCCAGTAGTTTCGGAGCCTATTCAATTCAAACAAACAAACAAATAAACAATCAAATCTTTCCTCTTTATAATATTAGTAAAGATATAGATAAAACTACTAGCTGTGCCCGTGGTTTCACCCGCGGAACTCCCGATAACGTGGGATTTTCGGGATAAAAAGTAGCGTAGGTATATGTTATTCCGGTAACTATCTGTGTTCCAAGTTTTATAAAAATCGGTTAGTAGTTTTGGCGTGAAAGAGTAACAAACATCCATCCATACTTACAAACTTTTGCGTTAATAATATTAGGATTAGGTATGAAATTCGAACATAGCAAAACATTGAATGCTGTTGAAGCCAACATAATACCGTAGGAGTCTTTACTTCGTTGCTATCGATCATATCGATAAAATAGCAATCGATATTAATATATCGATTTATATTAGAAATTTTCATAGCCAAACTTTTTAAATGCCTGTGCAGGTGATAATTTACATTATTTAATAATACAACACATTATTTAATAACTCAACATATTATTTAATAATGTAACATTATTATTATGTTTGCCAACAACTCACAACACAGAAATCCAAATTTTTTATGTTAGCGTCGAGTTGAAGGACAATTATAATAAGTAGTACTGAGCTTAAAAAATACCTCGAATCGGCATTTTTTAGAGCAAATTAATTCAAAATCTCCACCTACAAATAAGTGTTTTTGGGTTAAGTACCTATGGTGACGGGATTCTACAGACGTATCATCAGTTTGGACGAAGTAAATGTATATTTCCTAGTTTAAACCTTGATTTAACTATGGATTCATTCTAGATTATCATGATGGATCGAATCTGATCGAATACAATCACGTAATCGAATTCAGAAGGCCCCGTCTATCCAAAGTCACTGCCAGTCACTTCTTGGTAAGGTAAACTTACCACAATGCAACAACACAAAGGGTTTCGTTGACCTACTATTGTTTAATCCATGGCGAAGGCCCGACTGCGTTTTACTACGTGGTTCACTGTCGTATTCTGTGGCAAAGCTATTACGATGAGAGAGGTACGAGTACGATGCGCTTGCGCCGGTAGGGTGACCATTATTGTTGAAGTTAACCATTTAGGATAAAAAAAGGCAATTGGCTAAAAAAATTGTGGTGGTAGAGCATTATTTATTAAGCATAATATGTCTCAAACAGCTTTGAGTTTTTATTATTTAATTGTAATAAAACGGTCACATTAAAAAATTGCTCTTTTCGACTAGGACTTAAAGTTGATTTTTTGAAACACACAACTGTTTGGTGTAACCTGTTTTGTGAAAACTTGGGCTTTTTTTTATTACTATATGATCCGTCGGTATGGTCACACTAGTAAAGTTCCACACAATACGCGCAGGGTCATTACTCCTGCACTCCAGCGTAATCCAATATTATCTGGAGTAAATCGGTTTTTGTGGCAACACCGAGGAAATGACATAGATCTATCTTCAACACGGCAATGAGATGTGGGAAATTGATTACAATGCACATTTAGATGTAAATAAAGTAGGCCATGATTTCAGGCAAACTCTACCTTAAATATTTTTAAACTTACGCGATCTGAACACATAATTATTAGTACTATTTTAACGGGTATTTATCGCGTGACCACGACAGAGTGCAAACCTGTAGAAACATCGAGAAAAAAAACAAAAATACCCCAACAACCTTAAAAGCGACGGGTCACTTAACAAAACGTAAATAAATAAAATGAATAGGTAATGTGGGCGTTTGTGAATGTGTGATGTAAACGAGTCCTTTGTATGAATGTTGTATGTACCTAGTACCTATGTGTAGGTATGTATGAAAGATGTATGAGTAAGGCGCTTGTTTGTTGGCGATTATGTAAATGTGGGGTATGTTGGCCGTTTCTCTGAATCATATTGAATACTGTTCATGTTCAAGATCATTTTGGTGTCAATTTCCTCTAAATTAGAATATCAGAGAGGATTGGTGGTGGATAATTAGGTAGCCTGAAATATCTAGAGTTTCTCGTACACCTAGCTTTTCACAACCGATTATTTGGATATAGGTACTTGGAGACGGATTACTGACCTTTACTTTTCCGTTTCCAAATCAATTAGATATTGCTATACTTAATAAGTGAAGTAAATATATCATCTAAGAATTTAAATTGTTCCAGGGAAACGATCGCGTGTATTTACAATTTTTTAGTTATAGTGTAATTGATTACTGATTAGTTAGATAGGTCATCACCAGCCTACAACAGTCCACTGCTGGACATAGGCATCACTATTTGGGGGTTATTGCCCATAATCCCCACGCTGGGCATGCGGGTTGGTGATCGCAGTTCGGTGTAGTTGTTCTGCAGAAGGCGCTGCTGCCCGCCCCCCGGTGTGTTTCCCTTAGTCGCCTCTTACGACACCCACGGGAAGAGTTGGGGTGGTGAAATTCTATGCCGGCACCACACGGTTAGATAGGTACCTTAAGAGCGAATTTGCGATTAAGTTCATTTTTAACTTTGTCTTAGTTTAATAGTTAGGTACACTATTTTTAGAAGACAAGTTTTGTACACTACGTACTACAAGGAAAAAGCGCCATTGCCTATCGCTATGTGCGGAAAAATCTAAGTTTAATATTTTAATAACATTAACATTTTGGTATTAATATTTTAATAAAATTAATTAATTTATTATGATATATTAATATTTATTATAATATATTAATATCTTAATAAAATATTAATGTTATTAATATTTTAAGAAGTATTAATAACAATTTTACTAACTTTGTGACAATTTGAAACGTTAAATGATTACTGGGAACTCTGTTGATTTAAGAGTGAACTAGATGAATCAACACATCAATCTTATCTTCACGAGTTGATCCTCAGCAAAAAGCACCGAGTGTTACAAGTTGCAATTAATTTGCGACTCCAAGGCTGTTGGGGTCAACGTCCTTGGCCGGCGCAAGCGCAGCTAGTAAACTGTGTGACCTCTGCCTGGCGGATCTGAGTCGTTCTGAATCTCTTCAATATGGCATGGATTTTGTTGAGCTGTAGATTGTCTGGAACAGTCCGCAAAAAGCTCAACTGTTTTTGATGGTGAACATGAAAAAAATATTAAAATATCCAAACAAATTTCGAGGCAGACAAGGAACATAATGTGGGGTGAATTTGGAATTTTACATGTGGGGCAAAACTCTGCGAGGCGAACGTGGAACAACCTATTATAATAACTATATTAAGAAGTAGAAGTAGAAGTTAGAAGTAAGAAGACAAGTACTTGCAAGTTCCCTATAAGATACCTACTTACCTACCTATCTGAACTATACAGTAAATAAATACATATTCAAGGAAATACATATTCTATTGGAGCGAAAAGCTCTAGGGGTTTAGTCTCTTGAAATGACCATAATACGAGGTCTATTAGGATGTGTGGGACAAATCTTGCAATTGAATTTTAGAAGATTTATCCTCAAAGAATGGAGCTGAAATTTGGCATACCTACTTATGTAAGTTCAGGGTCAATGCAAGTTATGGTACCATCCAAAGTTTTCAGTGTAGATTTAAAACTAGAAAACTCAGCCTACTTTAGGTTTAAAACGGGCCATAGATAAAGAGTTTGTAAATGTGTAACCTCCAAGCGCATGAGTTTCAACCGTCATGAGTACGAATGTCATAAAATTCTATTTTTAAACTGAATTACTACTGGTAATAATGGCGGCATGAGAGTTGACTGGCGGCTTCTGTGGTACGCAGGCTACGCTGTACTTTCAGGGCTGTATTCAGAACTAGTTATTTACCAATATCAGCTTATAATAGTCTACTGCTGGATATAGGCCTCCCCTAATGAGCGCCGTCGATGGCAAAAGTAGTATTAGAAAAAAAAAACTTATTTATTTATTTATAATTATCTAGGTACCGTTCCTGTTGCAAAGTGATTATTGTTTATTAGTTACGTTGCTAGCACTATTAGGTTTAACCTAGTTCAGGCACAAGTATCTCTAGAATATAAGTTATTTTTACTCGTAAGATATTTTGAGTAAAATTATTTATTTATTGGACCTCTATTCTTTTCCATAAATTGTGCTAAGTAATGAAGAAAATAATATTTTAGATACGTGATGGATGAGGTAATGAGAAGGTAGTACGAGTATTATAACTTCCCATTTAATAACAAAGAAAGAAAGTTTAGGTAGAGTGTTTCTAAACTTAGCTAACGCGTGGTTGCGTACATTTATTTCCTTATTTACAAAATTTTTATAGAAACTTACAGCTAGGTTTACACATATTTAGATGCAAATATAAAGCATGCCTTGATAGACTTATGCATATTCAATTGTTCACATAGAAGAAATTCACCGTCATGTTTCTAACTCATCTACGTTTTTAGTTGCTACCTGTTCTGTTTTTAAAAGCTTGAGCATAAATAAATAAAGGCCTAGCAACGTCCCTGTACCCGGCTGCGCAGGCGCAGCGTACTCGCGATAATTGTCAGCAATCATTCGTTTATTGGCGCATAAGCTCCGATTCGCACTACAATCATTAGCGATGCTATTTCGAGATCCTCCGGTCATTCGTCTGGCCCAGTTTAACTTTACAAACACTATATCTACGTTACGTGGGTACTGTCATCATCATATTTTTGCTACAAGCTGGGAATTTCGGTTGCAAAGAGTCGATTATTCCTTGAGTTATGAAAACCATCCAAAAGAAAGGTCACGCTTATTTAAAGCTAATTAATCTGAGTAAGGACTTTTGTGAAGGTGTTCTACCTAACACCTTCACAAAAGTCGGATACGGACTTGAATGAGTCCATTGATAGCCGGATAAAAGTCCGAATCATAAAGTAATCTCAGGACGACTTTCTTTAAACTTTTCTTTGACCTTTTGGTCTTTTGGGCTTGTTTTGCACAACTAACCCGATCAACCCCAATTCACTCAGCTTATTTATTATATTTTAAGCAAGAAAATATTGTAAAATATTACAGTTTGTTTGTATTTTTGGAATTTGAGTATTTATTTGTGAGGTAGTGTCTAAGAAATATAATAATAGATTATTTTTATATAAAGAAAATTACAGTACAAATGAGAATAAAACAAATACAACTTGAACACTTATATCTATTTGAGTGTAGTATTTGCAGGAGTGCCCAGAATTATAACATTGCCACGTTGGATGGCGATGCTAATTCGTTCTACGAAGTTAACAGAATCCCAAAAAGGTTCGTTGTCGGCGGGACCAAAAGCGCAAGGGCCTACGCACTATAATAACAAAAATTTCAGAATAAAAATAAAAATTTATGTGTTAAAAATTTATGTGAGAGTTGTTAAAATTCTTTATCAATGCACTTTTATACAACGCACAAGTTTGTAAATCGTTTGAATGGCTTCCGTTCTGATTTTGTGCGACTTTCTCACGCTGAATCATATTTAAATAAGGACCGGTTGGACAAAAGTTTTAGCTTTGGTAGGTAAGTCTACTTTGGATTTTGATGTGGTTTTTTAATATACAGAGTGATCTAAGAGGAACGTTTCTATGAATAACATGCATTAGTATCTACATTGCCCCCGTGCGAAGTCGGGGCTAGTCGCTAGTTTAGCTGGAAGAACTCTTTTGAGGGTTAAACTCACCTTTACGTTACGATTATTTCATATCTAAATGTTTTAATGTATATTTTATAATGCTATAAACAATTAGGAATTAAAAAATCAGGGTCTTGCCTCCTTATAATACATAGAATAACTCAAAAAATTAGCATACCAGTACCTTTTGTCTTTATATGAGTACCTACATAATTATTATAATAAAAAAATACTGACATTTTAATTTATTTCCCTATGACACTACCAAAACATCCCAACGAAACACTTAATTTTTTTTAATAGAACCACATTGATTAGTGTTTGTAGAATGAAGTGCTCTTAATAGGCTTGCACAACATTTGGATCATACCAACAAGCTTAATTAAAGAACTTTTAATTTTATTTGTGGTGTACCGTAACAACATAATGTAGAAACAGCATGGCAAGCGCGACCCTAAAATGAGTTATATCTTTCAGCAAACCTTTTTGTATGGAACGCTGGAAAAATCAAAAAGAATACATTATCCTACGACTGGTGACGATCAGGCTCAAACTAGGTAAATTTACTACGTACAGTACGCGTCAGAATTAAGTATCCCCCTTGTCTATAAAATATTTACGACTACTTCTAATTCCCTTGTAACTTATCACAAATTTACACATGCAAAAATTTATCACTGTCGTCGACTGTACAACAGTACACTGGCTACAAAGTGTGCGTAATCATTGCATATGTGGCGCCACTCTCATTGTGGCAGCGATAAACTACGACCTTCAACCTAATAAACTCAATAACGACGGTTTTAGTTTAAATCTACGAAGTCAATTGTATTAAATGAGTGTGAAATTAAAGGACAGGCTACCGGTTACATACTTTTTTGTAAGGTCCGCCCGGCTTCGCACGGGTGTTTAACAAAAATTAAATTTTTCATACGTTACCCTAATTTTTTCGAAAATATTCTATAGCCTATGTTCTACACGGAAAATTAAGGATACTAATGGTAAAATAATATTTCAAATCGGTCCAATTCAATTCAAACAAACAAACAATCAAATCCTACCTCTTTATTATATTAGTATAGACATAATATTGTAAACTCCGGATTGTTTGGCCGCAGCGATACAAAAGCCACCAAAAGAAAATAAAAAATCTCGGGATTGCCGCTCCAGGAGGGATTCATATCCCACTTCTACAAACCCCAATTCTATAAATTACTAGCAAGTTTTAATGACGACCTCTGTGGCGCGGTAGCCGAAGGTCCGCCTGCGACGAAGGAGATTGCGGGTCCGATTCCCGCCTCGGGACATAATATTGGTCAAGAAGGAACGTTTTCTATGTATTATAAAAAATATCTATCAATGTAATCTATTGTATTATGTATATCAGTCATCAAGTACCCATAACACAAGCTCTGCTTAGCTTGAGACTTAGTGATGCTGTGAGGATTAAAAAATTAAAAAAAAAGGTCTCTACGTAGCTTTTACACTACTAATGAGCCTGAGTAGTTAAGATATAAGCAAAATTTTAAACAAATGTATATGTACTGCTGTTATTCTGTCTAATATATGTAATATATTAGACAGAATAACAGCGCCTTCTGTTCATAAAAGTTGGCATTAGGCTAGGCCTGGACCCATTTGCAACTGCACCACACATGGTCACCTACCTACATAGGTACTAAAAATAATAATGATAAAAAATATAATATTAATTTAATTCGTTAATTTATGTTAATTAGTTTTTTCAATGTATTTATGTATTGTGTAATTAATAATAAGGTGTTATGTAGTGCCAAATAAATCACGTTAATTAATGTTAATTAGTTTTTGAATGTATTGTATCTGTGTATTGTGTAGTTTAATTAATAATATGTAATAATCAATCACTGATGTTACTATACGAAAAAAGCCTTTTTTCTCGATCGGTTATCTAATAGAGTTAACTCAAACACTTTTTTACACAGATATATAAACCAAAATTTCTTTTAATTATCACTTTAAGTACAACATGCACTCTTATGGGCATGGTAATATAGCATATAATGGTTCTATATGGCAGCTATTTAGATAATAATTATCTATGTAATATTGTTATAAGGCATGGTGGAGACGGAGTGGATTCCACGACATACAAGAGAATTAGATGACGACCACGGACACTATGGGAAGACTGGTTAAGACGGGAAATCGGAAAAGAATAAATGAGAAGTCAGAGACAGAAAAGCATGGAGGGAAATGGGAGAGGTCTACGCCAAACAGGCGACTTCTCCAAATAAGTGACGTATATGTTCTTTATGTATATCAGTCATCTAGAACCCATAAAAAAAGCTTTACTTAGCTTGGGGCTAGATGGTACTGTGTGGATTGTCCGAGGTACTCTATAGCTCTACGTAGTGATGTGAGTTCTACTTCTAAGGGACCACCCCAAGCGCGAACATTTCGTGGCGTTTATTTTTTTTTACGATATAACCATGCCTACACCCAAGTTCCATGCATTATTAATTTTCGCGTACTGCTGTACTTACGGCTCTCCGTATATAGTAATTCCCACATAAAATAATCCTATTAAAGACATGATACAAATAAAGGTTGAGATTCACACACGGATCGCGACGCGACGAAATCGCGTGAGTGCACCATAAGCGCCCCTCTTCCCAAGGGAACCTCCAACGGATAACCTTATTGATGTAAAAAACTGGAATGTGCACCAAAAATTCTGATAGGAACAGGTTTTGCTTCTTTGTTAATTTGTTTTTGCTCCCTCATTAGGACCATAGATTTATAGCGAAATTTTAGTAAGGAGCATTTTACTATTTTATTATTTTGCAAGCATAGTCTTGATATATAGCATAATGTTTAGCAAAAGTAGCATTTACTTAAAAGGTAGAGTCGTTTCGTAGCAACTAATGAGTTCTGGACGACCGCAGAGAGTGGCATAACAACTAGCCTGTTTGCTCAACTATTTGCAGTTCTTTACGTAGGCATGCAGCCACATTAAAACACCAAGCTTAGAAGACAATAAAACGAGGCGGCCGGTATTCGCGCCACGCCTTGAGCTAACCATAAATAGACGTTGTTTTGTCATCAAATAATACAAAACGAGCCAAAGGATTGCAGACGACAAAAAAAGGAATGGCACAAACGCCGCCGGCGGCGCGGTGCTTTTATTGCGTCCAGTGCAGGAGCTTATGCATTTACTTTTAAAATTTCAATGAATCATACACACGTATGAAAAAGTGTAATTCCATCCCATCATTATAGCGTTTCCAGAAAATGAACGCTCGGAATGCAGCTGGGCAAACCACTTTATTGGGGACCGCGCTGGCTTGGACGAAACCAGAATGTTGCTAGACTCTCAAATGATTTTCTTTTTCGAGACTTTTTGGTAAATAGTTCATTGTCCAGCTATCAAGTATGTAGTACTAAAAGAAAGTACTCGTAGTACCTACTTACAGAACAGTTAAATCAAGAAGTTATAAAAAAAATTATTACCTATTCAAATGGTTATGATTTTTTAATCCAATTTTATTATGTAACTTTAAGTAATATTACAGATATTACTTATAGTTATATCGTAATGTTGTCAAATTAAGGATATTTATTTTCTATGTAGTTTACGTAGACGTTATAATTATCATATATCTTATGACAAACTTAATTGTATGTATCCGGGAGATTTATTTATCAGTCTGATTGGATATACTTAGTAGGTAATTATAAAACTTGATACCTGTTTCATTTCAATATAAGGTTCTAATGATAAGACTAGACTAGAATAACAAGTACTCACATCTATTGCATTGGATGTGCATGTGCCCGTAACGATAGAAAAGGTACATATTATGTTTATAAATTGTTACAGTTGGTAGGTTAGTTCTGCTGTATCATCGATTTCTTACAACAGATAGGCGGGTTTAATTTACATGCGTAGTATTGTAAGATCGGGTTTCGGAATGCACCCCAACGCTGTATTCTCACGAACACTTTTTGTTTTCTCTTATCGGAATGAGATCAGATGCGTCAGGCGGTACTGGTTCATAGGTGAATGAAACTATGGTGCATTCTTTGATCATGTTTATTTTAATGGGCAATTAATAAATACCATGCTTCAGTTATGAGCTGATGCTGATGTCATTTTCTAGGAAATATGCGTTTGATAGCGTTAATTAGAATTGCTTCTGCATACACTTATGGTGTGTGCGATGAAACATAGGCATTGTTTCCATGTGTTCCCACCTACATAGCTATACAAGAGTACATCTATACTAATATTATAAAGAGGAAAGATTTGATTGTTTGTTTGTTTGTATGTTTGTTTGTTTGTTTGTTTGTTTGAATTGAATAGGCTCCGAAACTACTGGACCGAGTTAAAAAATTCTTTCACCATTAGAATCCTTAATTTTCCGTGATGAACATAGGCTATATAATATTTTCAAAAAAGTTAGGGATCCGCATGAAAAATTCAATAATTGAACCGTGGGCTGTATATTCAACCTCTTTTTCTATTATGGCGCGTCAGAATAGAAAAAGAGGTTGTATAGCGCACGGTGCTTGCTTTTTCTCTACGGCCAGTGTCAGTTATGGAGTGTCGAATCAATGTCAAAAACCCCAATGCTGTTAAAAAAAGTAAAGATCCGTATGAAAACTGTGAAACCCATCGTTTTAGTGTGTATTATTTCTGAAATTTTTGTTTAATACCCGTGCGAAGCCGGGGCGGGCCGCTAGTTTTGTATATACCTAGACTTAGTGTATCTTGTTTATCTGGCAGGACGTTGAGTAAGCCCACACAACAACGATGCTTACATAACTGAATCAATTACAACATATAAGGAAGGCAAATGTACAGTAAAAACAAAACGCAGCGAATAATTCATGCGATGTGCCCGCAGCTTTACATTGAATGCTTTCAAATCGGACAATCGAACGTACGCGCATTCCTTTTTCAAATATTTCTTTTTCTCATTTCGCCGTTTCCTTTCCTGGCTTAGTGCCATGTTTTATTGATGGCCAGTTCATTGATATGGCTGGCTCGTTCAGCGGTGGGTGAGTGGCCACTTATAAGAGCCGTAAAAGGCCTAGCCTTGGCCATATGGGGAAGCCGTCGCGGGTATGCATTCATGCGTGCAGGCAGCTATCAGATCGACTTGGTAAATGGCCGTATGTTATATTATATGTGATTATAAAACAATGCTGGATGGACCCGGGCCCTATTCGATGAACGACGCTGTGAAATATTTTGGTGGTATGCTAACAGCCAACCGGCTCTATAACTGAATGCAACAAATGTAGGTGCTTGCTAGTTATTTTTTTAATGGCAAAAAAGCCTTTATTAACCAAGAAAATTACAATTATCTAACTAAATCAGTATTTAAAATTGAAACAATTGAGCTAACTGCAAACAAACTACAGTTAGCTCAATTGATACAAATCAATACCAGTTGGAAGTGTATTTTAAATATTATAATAAAAATATTTTATTGCAGGTTTTTTCATCGAATAGACTCCGTTTGTATGAACCAGCGCGAAAAAGCTAAATAAAAACGACATCCTTGCGCGTGGGCAATTAATCAGCGCATTTTGCACGCAGCGCTATGCCTAAAATGATTTAGGCGTAGGCGTACCTTTAGGAATGAAGGTTTTTCGTACACAAATACTTATTTCAAAATACTTAGAGATAGATTGTTGCAAAAAAAATTAAGAGCTAAAAGGCCGTAAATAATAAAACTTAAAAACTTAAAAACCGTAAATAATTAAACTTTTGGTCAATTTTAAGTACCTAGCTTTATTACAGACAATTATGATATACGCTTTAGCCGTGCGACGACATGTTGGCTAAACTATCAAAGAGAATATAAACCAGTTATACTATAGACATCGTAGACTAGCTTACGTTTCGTTACTTAACAAGAGCACTTAAATTAGTACCATATATTTATTTGAATCTAAACTTTTGCAATGCACATATGAGGCTGAAACATGATATTTATCACAAGTTACCATTATTGTACAACTTCCTATTACAATTCAAATAACAAATTGCATTATTTCCGAAAAGACCTTACAGGACTTTAGGACACGATGAAATGTGTCAATTTAATATAAACTAATTTAAATATACTTAAGTAAGATTATTTTATGTATATCTTCTCATTTTAATAAACGCGTAGTCCTTTATACAATAACTAGCGGTACGCCCCGACTTCACAGGGTTATTTATAAAATATTGAATTTTTCATGCGAATCCTTAACTTTTTTGAAAACATTATGTTGTTCATCAGGAAAAATATAGGATTCTAATGGTGAAAGAATTTTCCAAACCAGTCCAGTAGTTTTGGAGCCTATTCACTTCAAACAAACAATCAAATATTTCCTCTATATAATATTAGTATAGAATACAAAACTAGCTTAGAAACAAGAAGGTTGTTCCAAAAAAGTCACTATATAAGTTGCTATAGCGACTTGAATAGGGTCTCGATAATAATTGGACTCTTGAGAGGGAAATCCAGAATTGTATAGGTACGTATTGCTTTTGCTTTTTGATAAAGCTGTACTCGAGTAAGAATGAGGGAAATTGAATACACCTAGGGATTTCGATGATTGAGAAGGCTTTTGAAAGTTTTTAAAAAATTTTAAGAGATTGAAATTTTTTGTAGGTTTGTTTTCGGGTAAGGATATATTATTTCAACACAATTTAATATTGCCATTTTTAACCGACTTTTAAAAAAGGAAGCGTTTGTGTTCGTCTGAACTCTGAATGAATGTGGTTGAGAATGTAGTATGGGACAAGAAAATTCTTACTTAAGAAGATTCTTCTTTAAATCAGAAAGAAGCTCTTTTGATTTACAGAAGAGTTCTTATTCCAGAAAATTACTCTTCAGATCCGTATCCGGGGCTGGGTGGGGTCGGCACAACATGGTTTTTACTCAACTCTATCAGAGATATGTAACACTTTTTACCTATATCCTCATTCACACAATCTTCTCAAAATTAAGATTAAATAACAGAACCAAACTAGAAATAGTATACCTACAACTGAAAAAAACTGAGCATACTGCAGACTGTAGCAGATGATCTACCAGGTAGGGCAACAAGGATATTAAATAGGCTACTAAATAATTTAAGGACATGTCAATGACATTATTTATTTATTTAATTGCTCACATGTACATTACATGTCAGCTTGGGTCTTATTATTAGCTTATGTCAACAGTACAGTGCGCGTCAGAATTAAGTACCCCCCTTGTATACAAACAATTTTCGACTAGGTACTTCTAATTCCCTTGTTAATTTGTCACAATTTTTCACATGCAAAAATTTATCAGGCCACCGTTCAGGATCGAACTGCCCTTCCATAATACACAGTCTGAAATTCCCAACAATAACAACTATTGTGTCCCACAGTACATTGAGATAGGGGGGGTACTTATATGTGACGCGCACTGTACATGCACCCTGTAGGGCACTGCAAAATATTTTTTTCAATAATTCGTTGCAGGAAAATATAGTTAAAACTTATTATGGTTTTCAATTAAAAAATAGGCTCAATAAATTGTAATGACTTATGCCTTTATATCGTGAATATTTTAATAGACTCGATTGTATCACAATTATGTAAAAAGGTAGGTTTATTAATATTCAGACCCCAGTCCAAAACTACTTGGGTACTCTTCCATTGGAATATTTGATTTTTTTTTTCTGTTCAGTTAATTTGTAAAAAAATCTCATTATATCTATCATGGATCTAGTAAAATGGATTTAATGACGATCAGTCGAATTAATAAGACAAAAATAATACAAAAAAAAATATTTTAATCCAGTTTTATCAACATGACATGTCACTCTTTTTATTTTATTTGCCTGGAAAACATGTTTTTACCTAGTTCAGGCACGTGTACCTACATTAAGTTATTCCATAAAATATAAGGTTAAGTAGTATTTGTATTCAATTTATTATATGTATTCCTAAGTTATGTTGAATATATTTTTATAATTTTTTACTCTCTATAGAAATAATACATTAAACAAACACGCAATCGAAACAAAACCTACAATTCTTATTAAAATTAATACCTATACAGAAGTTCTGAAAATATAGGTACCTAAGCTAAAAAACAAAAATGTTTTATTCTCGTTATAACTATTTTAAAAACATTCATGATTTCATAACCAGGCAGTGCCACAAGTGTTTTGAAGTGCGCTGCTCTCAAGAACCCCAACTTCTTTCTACACTGTGGTTTGGTACTTACAGCCACACTTTGCCTACACTAGACGAGAGTAGTATTCTATGTACTTATAGCACGTGCTTGTCAGCTGACAGAGCGAGAGGGAAGACCCCCCTCCCAGCTAGTGAGGGGACGAGGTGGGTGGCTGTGGTTATCGATGTCGGTAATGCCAATGTCAGGCTGTTGTTTTGGTATGGCGGAAATCGTATTGGACGATGGATTATGGCGGAGCGTTTGTTTTTGATGATTGAAGAGGTGTTGTCAATGGTTGTTGGTATGTTGGGATTGTGAAGTAAATGCCTGTGGGTTTTTTTAGGATTCTTTAACATGATATTATTACATAATATGTAACTTAGCAGTTAATATTTTATTTGAAGGTTGAGTTCGGTTTTAGGGGAGATTTTTAAAAGATGCACAATGGTCTACGTGTTTTCATACTCATTCCCAAAGCTTTGCTTACGTCATTAGGCGTTAAATCAGACGATTCTGCGAAAAGTTCTAGAAATATTGGTACAGCGTAAACCCTGTGAGGTTTTGCGTTGTAATAAATATTATCTGGAGGGATATAATATACCTAAGCTTCTTCCGATATTATCTTAGTATACTAAGATAATATTGTAAAGAAATAACAAATTGTAAAGAGAAGAGATTTGAGTTTTTGTTTGAATTCAATCCAAAACTACTGGACCGATATGAAAAATTTTTCTTTCACCAATAGATTCATACATTCAGTTAGGGATCTGAACGAAAACATCAATATAGGTACATTATTACATATACATTATTGATACCCAACGTGTGTAAAAATTTATAATTTTTGTTAAATACCCGTGCGGGCCGTGTGGTGCTGGCATAGAATTTCACCACCCCAACTCTTCCCGTGGATGTCGTAAGAGGCGACTTAGGGAAAACACCGGGGGGCGGGCAGCAGCACCCTCTGCAGAACAACTCCACCGAACTGCGATCCCCAACCCGCATGCCCAGCGTGGGGATTATGGGCAATAACCCCCAAATGATGAGTAATGCATTATATGGCGCTCCTTAGGGGAGGCCTATGTCCAGCAGTGGGCTATCATAGGCTGTTGATGATGATGATGACCCGTGCGAAGCCAGGGCGGAGTGGCGACGCCGCGGCGCGGGGTGGCTAGTATATAATAAAACTAGTGGTCCGCCCCGGCTTCGCACGGGTATTTACCAAAAAATGATTTTTCATACGGAACCCAATTTTTTTTTGAAAATATTCTATAGCTTATGTTCAGCACGGAAAATTTTGGATTTTAATGGTGAAAGAATTTTTCAAATCGGTCCAGTAGTTCGGAGCCTATTCAATTCAAACAAACAAACAATCAAATCTTTCCTCTTTCTAATATTAATCGATAAAACTAGGCACATCCTTACTATGCACGTGTCTCGCGGCCAAGGCTGCATCGTGAAAGCTAACGCCCACGCCACCACAAAGCTACGCCACTGAGTTTGTTTTGTACTTACAGAGCTTTACAGAGCGAGGCTTTGCCGTTTATAAATGACTTTGAAGATGGAAGTTGACTTGTGCAGTGAGTTGTGCTAAGTCCGCTTGTGACGCAGAAGGCTGTAGGTTCGATTCCCATCATCATCAGCTCATATTAGACAATGACCTTTCCAAACGAGCGGCATAGCGCCCAGTCTTCAGCTTGTCGCATCCTGCATCCTTGCCTGCAAGTCGTCATCCCAACTGGCCGGAGGGCGTTCTTCACCACTTTTGCCGAGTCACGGTCTCCACTCAAGAACGCGTTTCCTTTGTCGATTCCCGTCGCTAAAAAATAATGTTAGTAATATTTGCAGATATGGTTAGGTTATGAGTCTGGGTGATGTGTAATCTAATCTATTCATCTTCTCATCATCCTTTGTTAGTCCACATCTGGACACACCAATATTATAAAAGCGAAAGTAGTTCTAAGATCCTTATTACGCCTGCGCTGCGAGCTGCATTGTCGCGGCATACTCGCTGCGTCGCGTCGTCGCGGCGTGTTCGCAACAAAACTGCATCGCTTTGAACTTTCTCGTAAATCGCCATTGTAATGCTCTAAAAGGCACAACGGATCATAATAAAATTCGAGTTGAGTATTTTCTGACCAATATACATAAGTAAACATTTATTAAAAAAAAAAACAATTAAATACCCAAATTAGAACTAGCATTTCCAATTGAAACAATTGAGCTAACTGCAGAATGTTGCTAACAAATTACTCAACTGATCATAATCTATGGATCATTTCATTACTAGTTGGAAGTGTCCCCAAGACGATGCGATGGCTGCATTGCCTCGCTGTATGTCAATACTGACGCTGCGCCAGATACTACCAGCTCGGGTCACGTGATGTCGCTTCAACCAGACGCTCAGATATATATTTTTTTAAACTTTTTGGACCTATGTTCTCGATTTCAAGGAGAGCAAATAATTACCTTTCTACATCTATAGTAAGGTAGGTCTGTCCAATTACGCCTATAAGCTAATTACGCCTAAGCTCTGAAATCCTAGTTAAATGTATCATAAAGACAAATCTTATAGCGAATGCGTAAGGGTGATTATGTCCCTTACCGGTTGCGAACCTCCCCCGTGACCCCGCACATACCGCGATCTTGTAGTGGAGCGACAATCGGCGCGAGTGGCCGTTGTGCAATTCTTGTCAGCGAACAACGAATAGTTTTCGGTAAGATTTTATTATTTTCGTACGTGTTTCCCTAAAATTTTTCTTTCACTATTTAAAATACCTATTTGTTTATCCATATTCAGCTTGTTAATAATATTATTTATGACTAGTTTTAATTTTTAGTAACATTTCTTGGAATTGGGAACGACAGGTAATTACGCCTAGGCGTATTTACACGCGCCAAACGCTATCGTAGGCGGATTTACCTAACACATAGGCGTAATTAACATTGTTGATGTTGTTAAAATTGTTGTACATTTGAAAAAAGAAAAAACTCAAGAAACCAAAGCAAATAACAAAAATAGAAAAAGGAAGGAAGGAGATGAAAACGGGAAAGATGATAATACCAAAAAGAAAAGGAGATCAGAAGAAGAACAACAGTATAACAGGACAAAAAAGAGTAAGAAAGAAAAGATAATGACAGAAGAACGCAAAATAGGAAGAAAGACGAATAAAGTACAAAAAAGGTAAAGAGAATAAAAGAGAAAACCGGTACTGCTACGCTTGCCACGAGGATGATAAATTGTCAAAAATGGTACCACGAGGAATGCGTAGGGCTGACCAAGAACGACTTGGAAGTGTTTAATTGTCCTGGTGGATGTGACTAATATAATAATAGGTGTCTTCTAGGGGCATATTGCTGTTCGCCGTTAGTCATAGATGTCATTAAACATTAGATATTTCATGGGCGTAATTACCCCGACTGGGTTAAATAACGCCTGCCTTAAAAAAAATATGTTAATATTTTTTATTCAAAATATATATATTCTAAGATAGTTTTATTGATCTTCTGTCATGTACCATGATTAAATTATACGTGTTAATGTTAATATCTTAGTTATTTAAAATGTTACTAATACTTAGATAAAACTGCGAAATAAAGTATTTGAAAAATTTATTGACTGATTACTGAAAGTACTGTCATAACTGATTTGGTTTGTGATTTATAAAAAATTAGATTAAGATAAAATAAGAAAAGATTTAAGAAAGAGTCTAGTAGGCGAAATTAAACCGAAGTAGGTTAATTCTGCCAAACGCACCATGTTAAAGTTTAAATTTTATTGTGTTTGTTTTGAAAATAATCCTCATTTTTTTATGTTTCTTTAATTAAGCATTAAACAAACTTTTGAAACACATGCCCTTTTATTTATTATCTTCATAATTACGAAGACAACTGAGCTTAAACCTTAGATAGGCGGAATTCGACCGACATACCTTAGATATTAAATAAAAAATGCTGGACAACCCACACAGCATCATCTAGCCCTTAGCTAAGCATACCTTGTGTTATGATTACTGGATGACTGATATATCTAATACAATATATTACATTGATATATTACTTAGATATGTAGGTATTATAACAAGCTCCCGAATTACTGCAGCTCTGCCCCCCACCCCCACTCACTCCCCATCCCCACCCCACTGAAGGGGAGGGGATATCTATACATGTGTTTGTAAACAACTTTACAAATCCATAGATAAGATGACTTTTATGTTTATGAGTTAAGCAGAACTTCTTTGATGAATAGTTTTATTTTATGTTGTAGGATGGATCAGTTGAGCTACCTGTAGATTGTTTGCAACAGTGTGCAGTTAGCTCAATTGTAAATATAAGTTGTAATCTGTTTATTACAGTGCCCGGCTCTGCAAAGTATGTAAATGAGAGGCCTTTTTCCCATTGGCAAACAGATCTACAAAAACTAAACAGTAAATAATAGGCTAATTTTTAAGTTTTATTTTAATTTAGTTACATTTCACTTTTCGTAATATTTAACTTGTTATATAGATCCGAATTAAAGGTTTTATTACTATTATAGAAAATAGATACTAACACTTGAGATAGTGAATCAGCTGTTCATTTTGTTCATTCCGGTCTTTTAAAGAAACATCGGGTTGTTTTAAACAAGCTTTTTTAATACAACAGGGAATTTATACCCTCCTGTTATTGTTTATCATATCAAAGATAGAAACTACAAAGCATTCACTCTTTTTACCCAGAACTTCTCATCAGGAAATGTAAGCTTGTAACGAAGATGAACCATCATGCGTAGATCCCTGGTTGGCGTTGGAATCACTGACTTCTCTATCATGGGTAAAGGTTTTGGATAAGCCCGGGAGGTCTTGTTATGTGGTAGCCACTTTCGCCAAGCGATAAGGGTTGGCAGGTTTTTAAGAGTCATTGAAATCTTGGTTTTCTGATTTGATTTCATATTCAGATTTCGCATCGATAGCAGATAATTACGGAATAGGTAAGTTGGGATTCAAAGTACTTTGTACCTACGCCGTTTAAGGGTAAACAATTTTGGTACCGTGTGGCAACGTAGTTTACTTTATTTTCTATCAGCCAGTTAAAACCTATATTGATCTAATTTGATTATTATTGTTATTTTCAATTGAAACAATTCAGCTAACTGCAGACTGTTGCAAACAAACTACAGGTAGCTCAGACCATATCAAAACCAGTTGGAAGTGTACCCGAGATGCTGGCTGCAATTAAATATAAAAAAATCTAGAACCAGGCGTGGGTTATCCCAAGACGGTGTACAATGAATCGACCCACTTATATCAAATAGGTTAATGTCAACCCTGGCTGCATCTAGGTTAGGAGGTCGTGCATCCCGCGGCCTGACCTATTTCGACAGGGGGATGCAAAACTCTGTTTTTGTTTGGAGTGCTAGAGTATTTTTTTATTGAGTCTTAAAACTATTTGGACTGGTTTCAGTGCTTTTGGTCGTTTTTTATGCGTAATAAAAAATATGTACCACATACATAATTGTTTTAAGAATATCAGTCATCTAGTACCCATAACAAAAGGTCATTTTCATTTTCACAAAAACATCTCGCACATAAAATATTAAAGAATATATTCAAGCTCTAAGATACATACTTAAACAAAAGTATGTATTTATCGGATAAACCTGCCGTAATGACTAATTCCAATGAATGCTGTCTACACCTCGCCCTATATTCAGGCTCAGGTGACCTTTTGCCAATTCGAGATATATCAGATGAAAAATTGTAACCAAAAGATATGGAAAAGTCCTTAATATTTAGTGGCTAACCGTCATGTTGGTCCATCCATCTATCACAGGACATCTTATATCTCTTTATAATGTAATCATAATATAGGCTGCTTTTGGAAAGTAAATAAGATAGAAGCTTCCTCTGTTACCTTCGACGCCAAAATGAAGGAAAACTTTCGAAAAGTTAATAAAAATATTGTGAGTGCCCATGTTTTTGAAGAACACATGCTACATTTAATGTCTCACTCTAATGTAATGTAGTACATTACATTAGAGTCGACTTTACAAAATCCGTGTATATGACCTATAAACACTTTTCGTCTATACTAATATTATAAAGAGGAAAGATTTGATTGTTTGTATGTTTGTTTGTTTGAATTGAATAGGCTCCGAAACTACTGGACCGATTTGAAAAATTCTTTCACCATTAGAATCCTAAATTTTCCGTGATGAACATAGGCTATATAATATTTTCAAAAAAGTTAGAGATCCGCATGAAAAATTCAATAATTGAACCGTGCGCTGTATACTCAACCTCTTTTTCTATTATGGCGCGTCAGAATAGAAAAGGAGGTTGAATAGGTGCTTGCTTTTTCTCTACGGCCAGTGTCAGTTATGAAGTGTCAAGTCAATGTCAAAAACCCCAATGCTGTTAAAAAATGTAAGGGAACCGTATGAAAACTTTGAAACCCATCGTTTTAGTGTGTATAATTTCTGAAATTTTTGTTTAATACCCGTGCGAAGCCGGGGCGGACCGCTAGTTATAAATATATATGTATATTAAAATGTTTCTTCGTTATACATAAATAAATAAAGTTTAAATCACTACATACGTAGTGTATGTATGTATTATGAAATTTGATACATAGTATATAAGTGAATTCTACTCACACTTATTCGCTTTTATTTTCTCACAAGCTACAATTGTACTTAATCAAAAGCTAAGTAGAGTTTGTTGACTTCAGGGATGTTTATCAGAAGAGCAGACGTCTGGCAGCCCACGCCTTGAAATGACGGTGGTAAGGTGTCTCCTGTAGACAAACCTACCTTTATATACCTTACCTACCCGCATTGAAATAATTGTCCCCGGCGAGAGAAATCACCTTTTGCGATAGGTACTTAATTACTGATAGTAAAAAGAAAAAAACAGGCAGCTTCCAAAAAATTAAATAAACAATGCTGAATAATCCACACAGCTTCATCTTGCCCCAAGTCAAGCAGAGCTTATGTTATGGGTACTAGATGACTGTGATACTTAATACAATATAACGTAAATAGATATTTTTTTACTAAACATAGAAGACCTACGGAATTCCGTGAACAAGTAATTGCAGATCGTACATACATTTGTAACGAAGCGGGAATCGAACGCGCAACCTCTTGCGTCGCCATTTTCGCAGACCGCGTGAAGAGGTCTTCGTACAGCAAAAAATATAGTAAAAACCGACTTTATGAATTTTCACAGGTTATTTATTATTTTCTTTTGGCTCATTAGGGAACATAGTAGGTACATAAATAGAGTGCCCACATCCTTTGCCTCCTTTGTTGGTAGTCGGGTAAAAGTTAAGGTCTTCAAGATTAAAGTTATTTGAATTATACTCTATATTTTTATGTTGATATTACAAATAAAGTTCAGCGGAAAATGGCTTCTATATAAAATAAGTTCACATTTGGCGTTTCGACTCTACCAAAAACAACAAACTCAATAGTTGTCCTGTAGGTACCTATTTACCCGGCTAATGGCTATCCTGCTTTCCAGTTGCACAATAGACCTGATTAGGTATTTATTTAATTAAAATATAAATGTAAATATTTCCTTATTATGTTCGTAGGTAATTGCAATTATAATTTTACTGATGACATGAGCTTTAATTTTCAGCCGAAGCTTTATGGAATGTGTTTCCTATTGCTGAATGACGCAGGATCGTAAAAAGTAGGTGGGTGAAATATTTGTACAGCACTAGCATATACAACTATTTTTTTTGTAAACCCTAGTGCGGATTCTAAGGATCGAAAAGCACCGATTTTAGCACTAAATAAGGATCGATAAGCATCTTGTCTCTGGTGTCGATAAAATTTGTGTGTAAGCCAAAAAGGTGGTGATTTCATAACCATTAAAGTCACTTTTGTTTAACGTTTTTAGAATATGGCCAAGGTCATTAAAACGGTATTCGGACCGTACGTAGTACATCACGACTCTGTTTTCTTTCACCGGACTGTCTCGTTAATTCCACCGTAATTCGTGTGCGATCAATGAAACATCACCTTAGCATTCTTGGTGCCAGCCAAATTATTCTATTTCCTGGCACGCGCACAGTCTGCGCTATTTCTGCGCCCACGCATCTCGTCTAGCTATCTGTTTGTCGTATAAATTGTTGTCATTTGCAGTCTAGATAGACTTATTTTGACTGGGCTTTCGAAATAGCCAGCGACCAGCGTAATTCTTGAATATTGCAAATTGTGACTTGTTTATGGATATTATAAGACGGAATTTACAATAGCATTGAGGCCTCTCTAAATTTCGGAATATTTGGAGGGTGTGAAGTTAATAGGACATTGCAAACCTTTGCACACAATCACAAGAACACACACTTGAAAAAATACAATAATACTTTAAGAATAACATGGATTTTCTTAAAGTTGAATGAAAAAAGAATAATAAACGAACATGTTGTAAGCGTCTTCTAAGGCGTCCCGTCAGAAGGACCAATTAAAAAAGAAAAGACTTGGTAGATTAATTAGTAACGTTAAAGAAGCAAAAAAAAAGCATACCATGGAAGTATTTTCAATAATTTAAAGAATGTGAGGTTTAGTGATTGAGTGACAGGTACCAAGTGCCGAATTCTGCTAGTTCAAAAAGAAAGTTATGTTACAAAGAGACGCATGTAGGCTAGGTAAAGAAACCTAAAAAGAAACTTTTCTACAAGAAACATTTTACAGAGTTACAACTATCGTACATTTGAAAATAGAATTTAAATTCAAAATACTCGCACGCAAAGTACACAACTTTACTGTAAACCTGAGCTCTCTAGCTCAGTCGTCTACTGAAACACAACTACATAAGTAAACATAGGCGAGAAACTGGTAGAGGATAAAATTCACGTTTCGTTAGATTTTCGTTTATTTTATTACACACGTTGGGTTACTTTATTGAAGTTTTATTTTATAGCTTATGTTCATCAATGTAGAATTCTATTGGTAAAAGAATTTTTTCAAATTTGTCTAAACCAATTTGTTTCTGAATGGACTTTAATGTTGTTGACCGTAGATAGCCGTGACAGCGTCACCGGACTTTTGACTGGACCAATTTGAAATGAAAAATCTTTCACGTGTTATTTGAATTGAACTGGCTCCGAAACTTTTGGTACCTAGCACCGAAACTACCAGAAGACAGGAGCCAGTTCAATTCAAACAAACAATTAAATCTTTCCTCTTTATGATATAAATACTTAATAGAACTGACTTGGAAAATACAGCCAACTTAGTGACGTCACAAAATTTCCTATCCAATCATCTTTTCCCGGCGAAGGTACTTTATATATAGGCCTGCATAACCAATGTTGTACGAATCTAGAGCTACAAGTTTTCATAGTAAACACGCTGGCCGTGTGAAGTAGTATTTTTCTCAGAAATACAAAGCAACATTGTGTGTCTGAAATAATCCTACGTCGGCCATTGTTTTAGCTGGGTTCGGATATCAGAGTTGGACTGGTGTTTAAAAACAATTAACCTTTCATGTCTTAATGTTTCCTGAATGAGCCAAGCTTTTTAGATTTATCATAAAGTGACCTTTATTAACACAGATATAAACTATCAAATAACCAAATTTAAAATAATATTTACAATTGAAACAATTGAGCTGATAACAGGCAAAACTGCAAACAAACTACAGGAAGCTCAAGTAATCCATACCAATACCAGTCGGAAGTCCAGAAGATGCTGGCTGCATTCTATCGCTGTGTATGGCAAAGATAAAAATTGGTAATAAGTATAGTAAATAAATAATGCTGGACCATTCACGCAGCACTAACTAGTCCCAAGATAAGCAGAGCTTGTGTTATGGGTACTAGATAACTGATATACATTATAATATACGAGTACAACGATAGCCATTTTTTTACTATACATAGAGAACGACCAGAACCCCCTGAACAAACATAACCAAATTAAAACATACGTATTCATACGATACATAAGACCTACAAAACTTACCTACCTACACAATGAATTGCAATAAATATGTAATAACATGAGAATTAGTATTTACTAAATAATTTACCTCAAGCTTATTATAATCAGGTTGATCATTTTCTAAGTAATCAGTTACTGTTCTCTAAATCAAACGTGGCAACAAAGTACAATTTGCATTGAAGCGGCACAGGCCTACCCATCAATATGTCGTCTTGCCCGTGCCTAGGAATGCCTCACTCATTACCAGTTATTTTAATTGCATCTAGGAACGGAGAACGGGTAACTGTGCGACTTTGAACCTCATTGTTTCAAACATTTTAAATCCAACCTAACGGTACAATCCTTTGTTTTTCAGTTCAGAATGTTTCTACCCGGAAAACGGTAAAAAAGTAGACAGAACAATATCATAATTACATATTTCTGTGGTAGGTATCTTTATTATTGAAAGACCCAAAGAATGAATAAAGAGATAAATAAATTAGGTACGTTCTACCTACGTACCCTAAATTTTTGGATGGTAAGTCGTGCTCTACATGTGTTTTCGTGGTTGTAATTTATCCTGTAAACCGTTATTAACAAAGAAAATTACAATAAAGTAAGTAAATTAGACTTATTGTATATTGTAGGTACAGGGTGTCCCATAATAAATGGAGAACCTGAATGTGCTTCTGTGATAGTTCAAGGTCAAACAAAAACCAGAAAAAATTAAATAAACAATGTTGGTACTCACGTTTTTGAGCATCATGTTTACAATTTGAACAATTTCATAGGTTTTTTTGGGTGTAAATATTTTTATAAACTTTTTGGGTAAAAAGTGTGATATTTTTTAAATATTTTGGTTGCTATAGCTAATTTTCAAGACAAGTTTATAATTACAAAATGAAAATTATATATCTGTATGTTTCATTTTATAATGCAAAGTTTTAGTCAAGCCTTCCGCACTCGCTTTCGCACTACACTATTAGGGACTTCTCGTTAATCAAGCACAGAATTAGCTCTCTTAAAGAACATCACCATGCAATTAATTCAACGTCCACCAATCACCGGCGTTATTTGGCAGCCTGGGCAGGCGACATTTGGCGCATGTCAAATAGACTCGGCGACAATAGACAATTAATTGATGCGTTTGCGCATACAATGACATTTGCACAGATTATGCATGTGCGAATGATGTTCTATTTGAGGATACGTTACGTTACGCTGGGGATAAAATACATATTCATTAATTTTAACTTTATATAATTTTTAATCTTATAAGCTACTAATGTAATTGCTAGTTGTTAAATAAATAAAAAATATTATTTTTATGGATGATTTGATGGTATATTTTTATTTAACCTTATGGTATATTTATTACTTACCGTAAAACCTTTAATAACAAAGTAAATTAAAATTAAATAGCTAAATTAGAACAAGTATTTACAATTGAAACAATTGAGCTAACTGCAGGCTGTTTGTTGCAAACAAACTACATGTAGCTCAACTGATCCATATCAATATTTATATCCATATTAATATCTTTACATAGTAAGATAAAGACAGATTAGCTTATACTATTTATAAAATTTAAATAACGTATGAATACTTTACATACAAATACCTACTCCGATTACAAAAATATCGAAACACATATTACATAGGTACATAATTATCTACATTTATATGTAGTATTATAGTGAAATTTTAACACAAACGTATAATGTTGGTACTGTAATTTTCAGTAAATAAAGATTAAGATTTTCCTAAAGTATAAAGTGTTATGTACTATTTTGCTTTCACTCAATAAATAAATACAAAAAGTTTTCGCATCTACCACTCATAGGCACATTCACTAAACTCATTTTCACGCGAAATTCTAGAAGACCGCCCATGCAGGTTTGTCATGTAACGACCCAAATCAATCAAATTCCGAATGTAAACATCACAGTAAACATTCACTGCTATATAACTGACGTAGGTAGCAGGTATCAAACATAATAATCATGCTGATTGATGTAATTGTTGATACTTCCACAGATTATAAATAGGATAGCTGAGTTAGAGCAATGTCAGCTGAAAAACTATGCGACGAATCGAATTAATTATCTCAGAAACTAAGATATTGCCTTTTATGCTATATTCATATCATAGATAGATAAATATACAAAGAAAAATACCATGAATTAGCCAAATTAAAACTAGTTTACAATTGAAACAACTGAGCTAACTGCAAACTGTTAGAGGTAGCTCAGCTGACACACATCAATACCAGTCAGAAGTCTCTCAAGATGCTGACTGCATTGCCACGCTGTACGGCAATGCTGATGCGCTGCGCCTACTGACCAGCTCTCGGGTTACACGACGCTTGAAAGGTGCATGGAACCCTTGGAATCTTTCCCGGAACAACTGTACCAAATTTAAAAGAGACTTTATAGAAACGGATATTGTTTGTTATTCCACTTTTGCGACGTGTCCAAGAGTCATGGGGTAAAGAAAATAAAGGACTGGATGTGATAACCTAGCTTTTCCCACAAAGCTATGCGATCATGTATTATACCACGCACGGTAGACATTTTCGTGCAGACGTTGTCACGCTCTGGCATAAAATCAGTGGCTTCCACCAAGTAACGTGGCTTACAGCTTTTTGTAAACATTATGGCAGCACATTATTATTTGTAGTTTTATTCAGCGGGGTACTGCAACAAGTATTTTGGGGACGCTTGGCTTTTTTACTTATGGATCAGTAGAGCTACCTCTAGCTACCACAATTGTTTGCAACAGTTTGCAGTTAGCTCAACTGTTTCAATTGGTAATATTAGCTCTAATTGATTTTTGTAATAATCTAGAAAAAAATATTTCTGTACTTTGATTGTAATTTCTTTTTGTTAATCATAATATATTATTCTTCATGTATCTTGGAGTATCCCAGTTTAACTTAATTGTGTGTGATGTTTGAAGCAATCATTACTGTTCTATGTATGAAAACTATTATCCATCTCGCCTAAACAACGATATGGATTTCAGTGACTAATTTCTCTATTTAAATCTTTATAATATAAATTTTATAATTCACTAACAGAACCAAATATAAAAAACTTGTATCGTCGAGCTAACTACTGTCTGTTTCAAACAGTCTATGTAACTCAACTGATCCATATCAATACCAGTCTAAAGCATCTCCAAGACGCATTATCTTACTTCTTCTTACTCTATATAGTATATCTTTATCCTGATATACTCCCGGCTGGGAGATATAGGTAGGTATTTACTTGATGGAGGACATAATTTTCATATGAAAATAAATAATAATATAAGACATCAACTTCACTTGCTAGCTTCGCTAATAATAAATATTACCTACTTCAATGGCTAGCTCTAAAATTGTGTAAACAGCACATTTCTAGCGTATAGCTAAGCATAAGTTGAAGTGTAAATGTAGTTGTGTTGTGGTTCAGACTAGTTTATTTCTTGCGTCGGAGCAACCGTGGCCAATCGATCGATGGCCCTACGAAAGTGTTCGAATCGAACTTCAAAACGTTTACTATTTCACACCATTTCACTACCAATTGTTACTTTTTTTTCCATAAAAAGTCTAAGGACGGTTCTTTTATATTGTACTTTTATTGGAAATTGTTACAAACAACCAAAATATAAATCATCCTTCATGCATGACTTTCTTGGTCTTTGATAATGGTGTGATTAATTTCGAAGTATCTTATGATTATGAATGCAGAAATCGGAAAGTTGACTTGCTTATCTACATACATAGCTAACGCTGTGCTCCAACTAATATTGTTCAGGGGTTATCTAAACCCTTAATTTCCACACTTAAGTACGATGTTATTTACATCGTCAAGTTATACCGATATCTACAGTAGTAATTTTGACCATTGAAAAAAACCGAGCATCTTTTCTTTCAAGTGTTATCTCAAAAGACAGTGTCAGGAACCAGGATTACGAACTCTCCGGCTTTCGCAGCTACTGATGTATTTGTTTCGCAAAATTTTATTACTTCTTTGTTGATTTGAGTGCTATTGTTACTGAAGTGCTTAATACGACCAGCACTTAGAAGTATAGAGAACATGAATAGAGTTATTGAGAAACCCGTAGGATAATCATCTTGCACCGTAGTAGATAAATATGCAATTTGACTCTACATTTTTTCTTTGAATTAGAATACTTATACAATATGGAAAATTCAAGGAACAGGTCATAAAGCCTACACAATGTTCATATAAGAAATGACTATAGAGATATGTAAGCCCTTAGGTATTTCATTATACCGCGTGTTGTATGTTTTTTTATAGCAAAAGAACTATTATAAATAAAGGAGAGGGATTTGTATCACCATAGCTACGAGTACAAGGTATGCAAGGTGACGTCAGCGAGACATAGACTTACATAACCGGTCGGGGAACTTTTCCACCAATGAAGCCGTGGGAGCGGGAATACCTGTTGTAGAGAGTAGATGTAATTAAACTGTCTTTGGAAGTTGACTTGGAATGAACAAACGAGTAAACAAGCTGGGCCTTGTAACCGATCGAATAAGGTGCGAGAGGCAACTTTCGCACAACACTCCAGGGATGACGCGAATAAGACACCTCAATCAGATCGATTGATAGCGAATAAATAAAGCAACAGAGGGGTATCATATCGATGTTGCATCATGGGTAAGTGCCGAGGCGGCGCCGGGCGGCCGAACGGATCGGTGGCACCAGCCTCTCAACAATCGAGAATTCATTTCCAAGTGTCCGGTTTCAGTCTGGCACGACAAGCGCTCATGTTGCGTGTTGTATTTATGTATCGGTCGGGCGCAGGTTCTATCGGCAGTGGCGGCGGCGGCGGCGGCGGCGCCCACCGCAGGCCCGGAGGGGCATACTTACTACGTGATTAATCCGCGTCCCTGCGAGCCAGGGGCACGGGAGGGGGGTCGGGGAGGGCGGCGGTCGGTGGCGGTCCCCTCCGCCCCCCAGCAGCGTGGGCCGCGGCCGGGCGCGCTCCGTACTCGCCGGGTTTCCTCGTCCCCGCGCCTCACGGCCACTCACTACGCACGGAGCTCCGCGTAGTGCCGCCGTCAGTCGCACCGCGACCCGCGTCGACGTCGCACCTTCGCTCTCAGCTCCGTACAGCGATCGACCCGTGATATCATTCATGCTAATATCCGCCCGTTGATTTTCCTGCCGAGGGACCGCAGTGAGATCGTCGCGAGTGCCGAAAGTTATTGAACGTCACGCCCGTGTATTTGTCCGGCGGAACCGGAGAGCACGGAACCAGTTCCCGGTCGGGGACGGAGTTTTCTTCTTGGATGAGATCAGGGGCCGGCGAGCGCTGCTGTGACCCGCGGCCTGCGATGCTGCGCCCGTGACCGTCTCGCGATACTGCCACGAAACGTAAGGATCTGTTGAGTTGATTTGGCGTGCTCGGCCCGTGAGCCGCCTTCCTATTTGCATGGCGCATACGAGTGAATTTTATTTTCGTCTGGGGCGCTATGTGTGCGCAGGACAGCGGTGTGCGCGGCGCAGCGGTGTGCGGCTCCGCGGCTGTGTGCGTGTGTCGAGACGGCGGCTGCTCCCTGATGGCCGCTTTATTTAGGTTGTTTCAGTGTGTCGGCACCTCGGAGCCCCGCCGCCGCCGCCGGCCTGCGCCCCCGCCCGCTACCTGTGTGTGTCAGGATAAACATTCATTGGCATCGCTTTTATCTCGTGGAGCTGTCCAAACCCGTTTGTGTAATCGTCCATGTAGGAGGTACCTAGTTTCACGTCGTACGTCGTCGATGTGATAAGATGGGTGTTTAGCATATCGCTCGCTACCGAGAGCCTGTTTATGTTGAGCACTTACGGGGATATTGATATGAAGGGAAACCACCTACGCACCGTGTTGGCGGCGCATATCTTGAGATCTGGCATCTCGTCGTGCGAGTCTGCGCTTGTGCGTGTTGTTACTACGTTGGCTGCGAGCGTTTTGTACAATTCATTGCGCGATGCATGTCAATGATCTCGGAACTATACAGCTCGACACGACACGAGGCAGATTCTCGCTGCTATTTCATGTAATGGCTTCACGTCAGCCAGTTAGCCTCGGGGCAAAGTTCTCCGAGAACAATCTTATCTGGCGATCAGTACTTAATGATCTTAACCTATTAGCGAACGAACAAAAACCTACTCTACCAAAAAATGCACAAGAGGAAAATTCAAAAGTTTCCTCTTTCCGTTGTAGAGAACTTATAATTATAACTAATGTTCTGGGTAAGAGTTTATTTAGTATCTTAAACGTATCAAAAAAGAACAGAACCGCTGAGAACGGTTCTCAGAAAGCCTCCGAGTAAATTTACCAAAATATACGCCGGGTTATTTTAAGAACATGTAGGAAAAGTACTAAGTTGTACTGACATATAATGCGGTAGATACACTTTGACCCGAGCAATACTTCCACAGCTACATAAATACGATACTTACTACAGCGTAGCCGGCATAAGTAGGCACTATTCGCCGAGATAAGGATGTCACACAAACAAAAACTATATAACTTATATCTTTGTATAAGCACTGTACAATCTATACACATGTTCGCCTTTAATTGATAAGGCAAGCAATTATTTGATGCAACAAAGAAGATAGTGAGTTATTATAATTATCTCAAATATTGACTGTCACAGAAAGTGTTTACAAAATCACCAGCGATATCTACATTTGGTAACACTTTATAGAGTTAAAAGTTCTAATCATTGGTTGTGGCGTGACGTGACAGGATCTGATACTTCCACGCCAAAGTCAAGACGAACACCGTTATCAAAGGTAATCTAACTAAACATCTTTGTGATTTTACGGATTATAAGATTCGATAAGGGTGTCAACGAACAACATTTGCAAGATAGCCATACCGGGCGACTATACAATATGTAAACAGTTTTAATCTAAATCCCTACCTATTCCAATTTCTATCTTACCAAATGCTAAAGAAAAGGAGAGAATAGGTAGAGTAGCCGAAGAGAAAAATGTTATCAGAGAAGTAAACTAACAGTGTGATGTCAAATAGCAGCTGTTGCATCTTATATTACGGTTTACAATGTTCACATACATAAACATTATTATCTAGTAAACTGTACATAGTCCGCTTAATCATAACAAGGGAAAATTACGCACTTTGAATGACTTTCGTAAATAATTTGGGCATATTCATTCATATAGAAAAGTGCAGAAAAAGATTGCGTTTATTTGAGAGTTCGCAAAATTTCATTGAAAAAATCCAATAGAACAGAATGCAGCATTATGATTCTTTTCTAAACGCTTTATTAATTCGATTAGTAACGGTGATATTCATAATAATAAGTATATACTTACACTAAAATGACTTGATGAGCCCATAAAAGAAAAAATATATGTACATTATATAAAAATATAAAGCAATAGATAGAGTGTAAACAATACATTTGATAAAACATATTCTAAAGAAGGGAATCAAAACGAGGGAACTACACAAACCTTTGTGTTTGACCAAAAGGTATCATGTGCTGTGTTTATACGTATATGTAACGAGCACACCTTTGCATAAACAGTGGGCATGTGTGCGTTATCAAAAGCCGCCTACGTATTGCTATCAACATAGCGATAATACCACATACCTGTGCCGATATTCACCTACAGCATAGAAGTTTGAACATGAATGAAGTTTTTCCATACGTATAAATGTCAGCATTGTATATACTTTTCAGAGTTTTGACAAATATAAAACAACAAAGCCTATTCATTTATAAATAGGATGTTGTATCCGGTTTCTCAAATGGACTGGTTAATAGCGAGTATTTAGTTATAAGGTGTCTAAGAGTAGCTTCTGCTTGTGATTTTGGTTAGTAAAAATTGGTCCTGATAAAATGTTCCCCCCATAGTGACAAAAAATCTCAAAAGGAAAATTTCTAAAATTACCTACGAAAATAAGTAGGTATACATTTTTATATTTTTTCCACAACACATTACAACATATCCAAACTCAGTAGGAGTGCGGCGGGTATGATGTTTTGGTAGATTTCAAATTCTTTAGTACGGTTTGTACTGCAATATTTCACACCATCACACAAATGATCAATATAGAGTAAAAACTTGATGTTTAGACTTTTATTATCAAAGAAAATTACAGTGGATACTTAACATAATACTATAATTACAACTAGTATTTATATCTATTTCTCAAAAAATCTAAGCCTCTGAATAAAGCACAGTGTCCAATATGCAGGCAGCATTGCCACGTTAGATGGCGATGCTAATTCGTTGACCGTAATAAAAGCCAACATTCCGATCAAATTTTGGGCTCTATAATCAGCTTTGTGAGGTCTTTATATACCTACAGTTGATGAGTTTAGACTAAATCATCAAGAACGAGGCGCCTATCAACAACCGCCTGTAGTCTCCCACGATCAATTGCGGTGTTTCATTTCGATATGTCAACAATAAATGTCCCGGTTCAGGTTCACTTCACCGTTTCACATTACTACTCTTTGTTATCAAGTCGGTTGTAAACATGAACTCACGATATACGTGCAATATACTTACTGATGTTCTGACAACATGTGGCTTGAAATATGAGCGCTGCTGGTTAGGGATCTGTAGGAGCGATCACATGCTGCTTTTGCCGATAGTTTTTTTGACCGAGGTTACAAGGTTTTTAAGAAAAATGAAGAAGAAATTAATTTTTATTTGGATCCACATGTGGAACCAAATCGTTTGGGGGAAATCCTAGGCCCTTGGGGGCTGGGGCACACTCTATATTAAAGACCTGACAAAGCTTGCGTGATAGAGTCCATTTATATACCTATCAAGTTTTAATCTATCAATGTTGAATAAGCATGAAAGATACCAATATTTTATATTGTTTATCAGTTTTATTTATTAGATCAGAAAGTAGTATGAACTATCTTATTTCTCAATAAAAACAATGGACGTTATCAAGACATTTTGTTTTCTTTCGTATTGCCCTACAGGCATAATTTTCCTTGATTATCCTCACCAGCTAATATCACTGTAAATAATATCCGACCCAACATAAAGCGGCATCTTGAGAATATCAGAGAAACGTGACCTCTTCATAACATTTCAAAGAATACAGACAAAAGATGAAAATATTCGGCTACCTTTCGTTGCCAAATATTGGCTTATGTAACGGTAAAAAATATACGGAACATAATCCCCAAGACTCATACTTCATTCTTGAGAGTTCATCTCAAGGAAAACAATGTTTGGTCTGGTGTTAAATAACATTGCTGACCTTAAAAGTGAGCATGAGTTCCAAGAACAGTGAATAATAAACATATAAAACGAACGAGTATTATATTATATTGCAGGATACTTGAGTAGCGTATGGTATGACTCACTGGATACAAGCTTAAACCAGATAATACATTAGGCACTTCTCGCCAAGTACGCTTATTTTGACGACTCAGACACGGATTGTGTTAGGTATTATTGTGCAGAGCATCTAAGTATTAAAGCTCGCAATTCGTAGGAAATGCACTTGATGTTTAATATTAGTTCAAGTTCTTTATTCGTAACAATACTTATTTAGGTTACATGTCATAAAATAGTAATAATATTAAATTATGTTATACACATAAAAACAACAAACCTAGTGTGTTCTTATCTTAGGAGGACTCGAAACCTGGATTGGTGTGTATAAGTCGTCATTGGGTTTTTAAACATGTTTGAACTTGTCTGTCTTTGTTTGGACAGTTTTAACTAAAACAGTTTATCCACCGGTGGTGTTTTAGGTGGTTTGACCTTTTATGTATGTTGGTACAGGTCTTGTTTGTAATTTCTGAAGAAGGTACCTACATAATTCACTTTATTATAAACTAGCGGCCCGCCCCGGCTTCGCACGGGTATTAAACAAAAATTTCAGAAATTATACACACTAAAACGATGGGTTTCACAGTTTTCATACGGATCTTTACTTTTTTTAACAGCATTGGGGTTTTTGACATTGACTCGACATTCCAAAACTGACACTGGCCGTAGAGAAAAAGCAAGCACCGTGCGCTATACAACCTCTTTTTCTATTCTGACGCGCCATAATAGAAAAAGAGGTTGAATATGCAGCCCACGGTTCAATTATTGAATTTTTCATGCGGATCCCTAACTTTTTTGAAAATATTATATAGCCTATGTTCATCACGGAAAATTAAGGATTCTAATGATGAAAGAATTTTTTAACTCGGTCCAGTAGTTTCGGAGCCTATTCAATTCAAACAAACAAACAAACATACAAACAATCAAATCTTTCCTCTTTATAATATTAGTATAGATTAAATAATAATCAATATCTTCAAAAGTAGCGAGAAAAGGCCCCTACTTTGCATCTTAGTATATCAAAATAACACAAAAAGTGGAATTATGGATATTGCAGTCTAGATTAGGTAGGTTCCAACCTAGTACCTCCATTCACCCAAATGAGTATAAACTATGAAAGGCCACTTTACTCATCTAAATTGACCTGTTCAAAGTAACTAAAATACAACAATGTTAATCTCCACACAATTTGCATTTAAATAATACCCGCAGCCCAAACACACATTGTTGATGTAAACAATGAATATAAAGGGTGTTGTTTGTCAACAAAGCCCTTCCAGCTGGTTGTTTGACATACATACATAATGTATAATAGCTAAATGTAAATAAATAAGCCATTGAACATTGTTACTGGTTGCTACTGTTGCTAGGTATATAAATAAGTACCTATGCTGGATATTGCACACAGCATCATCAAGACCCAGAGTTAGTAGAACTTGTGTTAATTTAATGGGGACCACATAAATAGGTCTCTTTAATTAAATGACATTTAGTCTTGCTCAATCCACAACATTTTATATCCGGACGTACGAATTATTGTATATGCGAATCTATCCAAGTTATCATTTTCGACAATAGCTAGAACGGCTAGGATTAAGTAACCGGTTACATTAAGGCGTTCTAATCAATGGAGTGGCCTGGGTTACGCAACTGCTTTCGCGGCTATTGCAGCCGCCTTGCGAAATACACGCATTATGCAAGATATGCGATACGCAAACTCAAGAGAATGTGCTACGCTGCATATAGACATGTCTTTACTGCATGCAATGTTATTGCAAGATACTGTATTTTTATCTGCAGGTTTTTATACTGTCTGTTCTGTATATACAGTGTACGAAAGTTAAGCAGTCGTTAAATTTATACTACCGTCCTTTTCAAGCATGCATATTTTTGTACGGTTCAACGGTTAAGTATCATAATTTTGTCATTAAAAGTTATAGATTTGTGTTCTGAATATTTTTTGCTGTTCGGCACAGTCCAGTTCGACCAGTTGGTATCATAATTACCGAAAAAATGTAGACTGCTTTAAATTGTCGTCATAGTTTTGTATAAAATTCAAGTTTTACTTAAATAATGCAACCTTGATGTCACATTGGATTTATATCGAAATACCTGCAGACGATCGCCTTGAATCTAAAGCTCATCAATTAAACATAATGTTTTTCATTGAATTCCAGTTTTGAGGAAATATGTATCACTTGCGCAGTCATAGAATTCTTAACTAAGAGGAATAAGTAAGACTGTAACATTACTTAATTAAACTGAAACCTTAATAACTGCTCCCTTGTCGGGCAAAGAATAAACATTAAATGTTTAGTCATGTATTTAAATTTAAATATTTATTTGCGTCAAACATGATATAAGTACATAGAGGTACATGTGGTATAAATAATTTGCTCATATCTCGTTATGATATGCATGCATGCATACAATAAAAGAAAAAACAACATTTTTAAAGGCACCTACTAAAAACTCCTATTATTACAAGTTAAGCAATTTCATTAAACAATCGTTATTTTTTAATTGAAGTACACGCAGTATTTATCATAAATTCCATATAATTTATAATTATCTTGAATAGTACCTAGTATAGGAAATATCAAAACTGTTGAGTAATCTTGTCCCATTAACAGGTGTTGGTACGACATGATTAATCATATATACATATTATAATGTTATGTAATCTAAATGAGTTTTGTAACGATACGTTACGACACGTAATTGATTCAACTACGACCTTAGAAAGGTAAAATACGTTTATGCAAAATAAGTAGAGAATATTAATCATTGTTACGGCCATTATAGAGAACTCAGAACACCTGCGGAAGGAAAGTATTAGAGCAAATGTGATCCGTGGTGAAAATAAATCAACGTCACACGTATAAAATGGATGACAAAACTGAACAAAAACGGTAAAACTCTAATCAACGTACTCATAAATTATTTACCAAAGCTTCAGATATAAAATCAAATTCAAGTACATTAATTATTGATGAAGTGAATTGTGGTATACATTTTTTAAATTAAGTATTTGATAGAAGAAGTCGAAAACATGGATGAAAAAAATGTGAATCTTAATTCTTTTAAAAAGTTAGACCCCGAACCGAAGGTAAGCAATATTAGCTAGTAGGTATTGTTTTAATATACCTACCCATAGAGGTCTAAGAGGTTACATTTTCGAAAAAGCGATTGGAAAGCAATCTTAATTAAATATAAATGAATATCGGATATCAGATACTTCTCAGAAAAACTTCTCTGAAGAAAATTCTAGTGCTTACGATTCTGTAAAAGACTAGACACAGAAATTCTCAGAACAGAAATCAACGACTCGGTAGAGTCGATGTACTCTCTGAGAAGGAAATTTAAATAAAATTCATTATATTAGACAATCCTAAGCTTTCCGAAGTCGAAGCTATTGACCCCTGGTTTTAAATTGTAATTCTGATGAACAAATATATTGTAGAGAAGTTACGCACGCACTAATGACCTGAGGATACAATCTTGGGATGGGCTTGGCATACAATTGTGACATTATGCCTGTTCAGTGTGAGTGATTGTACTGAACATATATAGCAGTAATAAGGGATTGGTTGAGTTCGAACTTTGTGTGCATAATAATCCCTATGTTATATATAACAGACAGTAAATAAGGTTAACATGGTATCTTTGACGATGTCGGTTATACTAGCAATTGTGCCATTAGCGATAATACTCTTCTCTAGCAGACATAGTATTATACGACATCATATTCTGCCATGGCAACTATAGGAATACGCAATTTCCTATAGCTGTTTTGCATTATCATCAGTATTGCCAAAATAAACAGAAAAATACTTTGAGAAAAGCTAAACAAATTCGTTCAGCAATATGGCAGCTACTAGGCTAGGCTGGGCGATAGGCAACGGCCTTGCCACGCCCCGCGCTCCCCGCTCGTCTACGCTACAATGACGTCACTCTCACGCACCGAACACGTTCAAGTTCAATGTTGCCTATTAATTTTACCGTGCCTTACCATTACCACCAGCTAGCCTGAGTGATCGCAGACAAGGACGTTCAGGTACTGGCTGGTAAAGGAAGAAAGCTATTGGTATGCTTGCTTGGTAATACTGACTGCTTGAAGGTTGCTTGAAAGCCTGTTTGTGTCGTTGATGTGTAACCTGTCAAGTGGGTGTGAAGTAAACGTGTGCTCTCGCATGGCTAGGTCTCACAAAATTCAAAATGGCTGGCGGATGTTTCGGCTACCGTTTTATCTTTGCATGAGATCGATATTACCCTGGCCAGTATTTATAGCATTCATGTTACTGACACGTTCCACACTTAGAATAAAATTGAAATTTGAGTCGACCATTTTATCGAGCGTAAAAAAGAAACTTTTTTAAACAAACGATAAGCTAGCCAATCGCTTAGCAGTTTGGTCGTTGATTTGAACAGTTTTTATAAAAAAGGCTACACGAACAAAACCCCTGAAAGATTGGCCGATGGGATTTAATCGGGCTGGATAAGTGAATAACAAGAAGCAGCTTCTTAAATTATATAAATTAATGTTCATTATTATTTCATTAAACTTGTTATAATTTGACATTTCTGAGAGCAATAAACATATGCCTATGGAAAGGAAAAACATACTTATTCTGATGCCAATAAGAATTGAATTGAATTTCCGTAAAAGTTATATTTTAATATCGCTGTGGTTTGGTGCAGTTTCAGGATAAATATTGTGTTTCCTTTTGCATATTTTATCTTTGTAACAATGACCACAAATTTACCTAATGTATGAGCGTTATACAACTTATATGATTGATGCTATGATACTTTTATGAATGCAATGCAATGACGTACTAGAATGGAGACAAATAACTTTACAAACAAACGAGACAAGGACCCGCCAGTATGAACAAGGAAAACAACGGTCGGTATGCAATGTCAACCACAGATTATCTTACTTTCCGCTGTATTGAGGTTTTCATTGAAACGTTATGATAACACGACATCTTCCTAAGCCCATTGACAGACGTTCTACGAAGCGCGTGCGCCATAATTTCAACAATCGGTCACGCACTGCGGACGCGTGTCGATCCATTGTCAGTTCTGACGTCACTCGCCATATGCGCTCTCCGAAATGTTTGTTTGGCTGCGAGTGAAAACACTGTTGCTACTTCCTCTGGTAACATCGCTGAATGATCAGTAGCGCTTACAGCTGACACATGGAAAGGCTAAAGTACACGTGAGGCAACTATCATAATATGTTGTCAGTTTATTGCCAGAACTTGTGGCGGTAGCAAGTGCCGTGTGCTCTCCGCCTAATCGCAGTATCTATTGTTTTATTTTTAGCCCCTCAATTAAACGCAATTGTGATCAACGTTTATCCTCGATCGAGTTTATTGGGATTTAGTGCGGTTAATTTCGGTTTAGGTTGCTGAAACTGGCTTGCATCGACGCTCTCTACTTGACTTGCATATCGATAATTTAAACATTAAATTTATCGTCCGCTATATGATTTGCATTTCTCTGTAATCTGGTTTTTACACTTGCCACTGCGCAACTTCAAGGTATGTACCATCACTTGCATTTATTTAATGTAATATGATTACTTGAAATACTATAATCACAATGAATTTTTAATTTACACCTTTGGCCATGTTGATATTACTTATAAAAGTGATTTAATAAAAACATGTGGCTTAGTTTGATAAATATGTAGGTATCTAATAAATAGCGACTGGATAGAAATAGAGTTTCTAAAGTTCTCTTAGCAGTGTTACCAACAACAAATAACATGTAAGGGTCACAACAAGTACACGATATCTACAACGGGTCGCACAGCAACCGTTTGACTTATCAAATTAAGACGCTTAATTGGAATACCTAAAGCTACCCACGCATCCTAAACTAGATAGCTAGCAATAGAAAACAGAACAACTAAATAGATAGCAATATAATTTATATAATAATTTGATATTTAATAATAATCGACAACCTCTGTGGCATTGTGGGCGTAGGTCCGCCTGAACGTTACGGAATCGATTCCTACTCGGGACAAATGTTTGTGCGATGTGCAGATATTAATACTGGGTATCTATTTAATATATTGTTAAGTTTATCAATCATCTGGTACAAAAAACACAAGCTCTACTTAGGATCTAAATGATGCTGTGTGGATTATTCAGCCTAACATATGTATTTATTTTTACGTTTATAGCTACGGTAAATAAAGACCAAAAGAACTCAATAGAGATCAAGATAAAAATTTAAAATTTAAATATTCTGAGACCTTCCGTCTTACAGCTAAACTTATTCGAACAAAACACTGAAGGTTATTTTATTTCCCTTGAAACTACAAATGACGCAACGAAATCCTGAATGAAATCATTGCATTTAATAATAGGCGGTTGGTAAGTACTGTAGAGTCCCTTGTATCCGGCCTTGGCTGGAATACAGCTTCTTTGAAACACAGTTCGGTACAATATTAAATTAAATCAAAATGGTTTATTTCCTTTAGATCTTACAGGACTCTTAGACACGTCACAAAATACAAATTACATAAAAGTAATAATGGGAAATAAAGTGATCACTTTGATTTATTCACTTCAATCTTTCAAAGGTAAAGTAAAGAAGCGAACAAGAAACCTTTACCTTGTTATTAAAGCTAAACTCGTCCTCAAATTTTTTATCGTCTGGATAATCTGATATTTTATGGTAAGCCTTTTTGCAAAGAACATATTTGCATTAATTTATATTGAATCAAATTATTTGTACTAGGGAAGTTGCTAATATAAACATACAAGATTCTATAGATATAGAAACGAACTTAACTTCTTACTCCTGAAAACAAAAAATAACACTGTAAATTTCCTAAAGAGCTCCGTAGCCAAGTTGTCATCCTATGTCGGTGATCTGGAAATTTTAAACTACTGTTTAATATAGCCAAGTAAATTAACTTAAAGCTAAAATATATGAAAATAACATCATTGAATAACCTAAAACAAGGAATATGTTCTGCACTAACTTGCTTTAGGAATCCTTTATCAATTACCCCGTTATCAAGAAAGACTGATTCCTGTTAGACTTTCAATTAATAGTCTAAAGTTACACAGTTCATATTAAATCAGTTAGCAATGTTTAACTCAAATAAAACCGTCGAGAGAAGCCTACACTGATACACGTGTCGCTCCTTGAACTCGCAGATAACACTGTTTTCGTTACGAAGCGAATTTGATTCGGATAAGAGTGTTTTTAAAAGTTATCAAAGTGAACTCGCCTCTTTACATCACTTTGTTTGGTTTTGTTCCTAAATCGTGTTATATACGATTTTACCCACTGTAGACAAAAAAGTCTTTATATGTATTACGCCTTTCTTGATTAGGTACATAAAACCTTTTATATATGAAAGCTTGAAGTACAAACAGCTCCTTTAATGGAAGAGGTGTTTTAGTTTTAACTTTTCGATTGTTTGTATTTTCTCGTGCCTTTATTTTATTTCAACTATATTTTCTGTTGACTGCAAGTTCCTAAAACTGACTGTAGTTGTTTGGTCAGGTGACCCCGTCTCCCACTCACAAATCCAGTTTTTTCGGGCTCAAAAACCCGCCTACAATACCTTGAAGGTCTACCAAAAGCTGCTATCGAATAACTCTCGATACACTTTGATCACATTAAAAAATAAACATGATTCAGAAATAGTCGTGTAAACTTATTTGCATAGACCGTACGTACATATAATGTAAAGTTGCTCAATGTCAATGCAAGCGGTGTAGTGTAGGCGATCTGGAAGAGATATGGTATGAATACGAAATATCCTAGAAATAATGTAAACATCACGTTTTTTCTCTTTACTTAAAGAGTTCTGGAGAGCAACTTTTCGTGCGCGACTTTTCTCTGCGGAGAGTAACTCGTTGTCGTTTCTATAGTTTGCTACAAGAATTATAGACGATAAACATCGGTTTTCTATTCGAGTATTGGCGTGTATCAATGGTAGAGCCGTTCTAAGGCTGTGCTGCTTAGCATACAATCGGCGGTAATTCTTCTAGCAAGTTAGTCACGCGGCTACTATGAAACATGCTTAGTATTCTCGTGTCGACGCTTGCCTACGCGTATACGACAACCGACCGAATCCAAACTATGAAACTCTCCGTCTAAATCGAGCAGTGATAACTGTTCTCACGAGGTCGCGACATGTTTGCAAAATAGCAAATAGGACACCTTCTTTTGTTTTTGTTTGTATTAGACTCTCTCCAATTAGCGATAACTTTCAGATTTGCGCGTCTTTAAGTACTACTTTCCCACACGTTATAAAAATGTCGAACTGTGAATCCGACATCAATATGTATGATGTATCGGGCTTATTGTAAATAGAATCCCAAGTGGTTCGGAATCAGAACGGCGTGGAACGGGACCGCCGCCATTGTTTATTTATCATTGTACGGAATGTAAAGGCGTGGAGCTGGGTCGGGAGTGCCGTCCGAGCCAGGGAAAGCACTTGGCGAGCTGGGCTCATTGTCTGTACCGGACGATTGATTGATCACACGTTTATTCTTGGACCAGCGCACTTAGTTGAATTTCTGGCTAGCGAATACGCGAACGTAAGAGCAGTTGTAAAGAATGCCGGAATGCGTCATTGCCGGTTGAATTCCTTTAGTTATCATGTATAAAATAGAGTTTATTTTGAAATGTTGATGAAACATTTGCACGATTTCTAACGCTCCAGTGGGCTGGACGAATACAAGCGGGGCATTCCAGAAAAAATGCAGATGGCGTGGGAAACGAAACTCAAGACGCCCGAATAAAGACAGACACAATACAACGTGGTAGTGGTTTGAAGTGGCAATAAGTCACAATGAAAATTCGATGTAAAATGGTCAAAAGCATCACGTGGATATGATCGATTGGTGCTGTGTTTTTTGTAATGGACTATTGAGATTGGTTCGAGCAGCTGACTGCGACTTCTTTTAAGACTTTTTCTTCTTTTTGTTCTTATACTATCCATAGTCCTCTCATTTAGTCCTACAGGTTGGACGGTATGTGTACACACATACCTTACACTCTTTTAAGTAGGTTTTTTCTCATTTATTCTATTTAATTAATTCTAATTTGTTGGTCTGTATAATTATTACGCTTTTTGTTCTGTGCTATACCTGAGTTGTTCTATACATTTTTCGCTATCAATCTCTATCTCTACATTATAAAACCGAGCTTGTAGGGATTAGAAGATAGCTAGCTACGCACATACATAAATATCAGAAAATGGCATCGAAACTTGATGAAAGATAATCAGCAAACTGGCATGATTTGCCTTCACCACTCCATCCCATCCAATTTGGAAATCTCCCACGTGACTGTTTGTAATGTTTCAGCACTCAAATTCGATTGCATATCATTGCCAGATAAGATAGTACTTGTTTGCTGAAGCATAACGAAGTTTCGTATCATTCATAGAGGCTTTGCCAATTACGTACACGAACGTCTATCATTCATGATAACTTACATAAATCTGATAACTAACAGTTCATTTTTATACATTAAACGCAGGCGAGCATGCTTGAATGAGTTTACTCTTTACGAATTCTATTCTCACTTCACTTTGTTACACAAGACCGTAAAGTGTAGGCGTATCACGGTTTAGTACTTTTTCAATTATCTAAGAGAAAATTGGCTTACGTAAGACGGCTAATTTAAGCATGAGTTAATTTAGCGAAGTATCGATGAAAGGCCAAAGCAGCCGTCTGTGAAGCGGGCGAGATTACACGCTTCAATTGTCACATTTTATTAGACCTACCGTAAAAAGGATCAATGGAATGTTTCAGCTAGGAAAGCTTAATCAATAACACTCAGCTTGTCTTATCTCGGATTTTCCTCATGATTTGTGTTCGCAGGTGTTATATTGTAGGTATATACATATATTAGTTTAAAAGATAATATAGTATTATTAGGATAAATATATATCTATACTAATATTATAAAGAGGAAAGATTTGATTGTTTGTTTGTTTGTATGTTTGTTTGTTTGTTTGTTTGTTTGTTTGTTTGTTTGAATTGAATAGGCTCCGAAACTACTGGACCAATTTGAAAAATTGTTCCACCATAAGAATCCTAAAATTTCCGTGATGAACATAGGCTATAAAGTATTTTCAAAAAAGTTAGAGATCCGTATAAAAACTTCAATAATAAAACCATAGCGATATACATCAACTTCTTTTTTTTTCTTTTTTTGCGCTGCTCGCTTTTGCTGTGACTCAACTTCAACTTCTTTTTTTATGGCACCGCTTTTGCTGCGACGACTCCGCCAGTCTCAGTAATGGATTGTCATAGACATCACGATTCGTCAATGGGGTGCGAGCGGAAACTCAATGTAAAAAAATATAAAAACTTCAAGATTGGAACCATGCGATGTAGGCTCAGAAAAACGATCGATGTAGGCGATATAGCGATGCGAGAGAAAAGTCAATGCCAAAAAATAATGTTCTCCCTGTTTTCTATACTAATATTATAAAGAGGAAAGATTTTATTGTTTGTATGTTTGTTTGTTTGTTTGTTTGTTTGAATTGAATAGGCTCCGAAACTACTGGACCGAGTTAAAAAATTCTTTCACCATTAGAATCCTTAATTTTCCGTGATGAACATAGGCTATATAATATTTTCAAAAAAGTTAGGGATCCGCATGAAAAATTCAATAATTGAACCGTGGGCTGTATATTCAACCTCTTTTTCTATTATGGCGCGTCAGAATAGAAAAAGAGTTTGTATAGCGCACGGTGCTTGCTTTTTCTCTACGGCCAGTGTCAGTTTTGGAATGTCGAGTCAATGTCAAAAACCCCAATGCTGTTAAAAAAAGTAAAGATCCGTATGAAAACTGTGAAACCCATCGTTTTAGTGTGTATAATTTCTGAAATTTTTGTTTAATACCCGTGCGAAGCCGGGGCGGGCCGCTAGTTCTTTATATATGTAAAGGAGGTAAAGGTACAATTTTAAAAAGGAAAGGATTTATTGTTTGTTTGTGGTCTGAATTGAATAGGTTCCGAAACTACTAGACCTTTTTGGTAAAAAAATCATCATTAGACTGATAATCATAGGCTATAGAATATTTTTAAAGTTAGTGATCCCTATGAAAACTTCAATAATAAAGTACCTTATCTAAGGTGTGTGTATGTAAGAACTTAAAATTCTTTAAAATACCCGTGCGAAGCCGGGGCGGGCTGCTAGTCTTTTATATATCTAAATATCTATCGACATGATGATTGATGATGAATTAGCTGTAAGAGATAATTGACTTAAATTATTTATATTCCGGTAGAACCTAATACTAAATTATTCGTACAGAAATAGTTGTCCAAATTCATATTAAGCGGCGGTAGCTGTCCGGATATTAAAAAAGTTTGAATATAAACAGAAAGGTAGACGGAATATTTAGATTTGACCCCGTTTCTGGTAGCTACCGGGTATCTATCGTAGTCGTTTAAAATATCTAGGCAGTGGGCGAACGCTGACATACGATCCCACCCATATCTGCAAATATTCAAATTTCGTATAAAATAATCTATTAGTGAGGCAGTATAGTATTAAACGACAAAATATTGAAAACTGTGCGACTTGAATCGAAAAACGACTGGGTTTATTGTTCATTTTGAAAGTTGTAAAGTTAGTTACGCGGTTTAAATAACTACTGAAAATATAACAGGCATATTTGTGCCATAAAATAAATGATAATAAATAAATTAAACAAAGAAAAACTGTTCAAGATAGAAAATAAACGCGCTAATGGACGCTATTTCTATATCGCGAATAAACAAAGGTGGCTCTTTAACAAAACCGGTACCTAGGCAGTGTTTGTGAACTTTAATTGTGTACATGCGTGGGATTCTGACCAATAACACACGTTATTGATCATTAAATAGCTCGATTTTATATCTCTCGGGACAAATATCTGTAGGATCAGCAGATATTTGCTCCGGATGTTCTGGTCGTTTTCTACGTATATAAATTATCTTTCTATGCGATACATTGTATTAATAAATATTGCTAGACAATCAACACAGTATCAGCAGTATCGTGTTACAGCTTTTATATTTTTTTTGGAATATGGAACATAAATAATTCTTTAGATAAGATATGGAACCAGACACTTTGTTTTGACTAAGACAATTCACCATTAGGTAGAAAATTATAAACTTGTGATTGTCATTAAGGGCTCATTAACACAGCATCCGTTTTACTGGATCCGTTTTTGTGGTGTATGTAGTTGTAGGAGTGAGTATACATAACAAATGTGACAGTATTTCGGGTCCATTATACGATTGTTTTCAGTAGCGAAGGATCCGAAATCAACGGTGCTTTAAAAACGGATTCGCTGTTGAAATCAACGCTAATTTTAATACTTACTAACGGACCACCCCAGCTTAAATTAAATAATTAAAATTTACTGAACCATAATTTGCTAGTAAATTCTATGCAAATGTTGTTTTTTAAAAATTTAAGGAAAATAAATTAAATTACAATTAAAGCTTAGCGCGAGTATTTAACAAAAATTTTAAGTATTATAAAATTTTATACACGTTGTTTTACATTATTGTAGTTTTCATACGGAACCCTAACTTTTTTGTAAATATTTTATAGCCTATGTTCATCAGGAATAATTTAGGATTCCAATGGTGAAAGAATGTTTAAAATCACTCCAGTAGTTTCAATGCCTATTGAATTCAAACATCCAAATATTTTCTCTTCAAAATATTACTAGATTTCAGATGTTAGCTATAGATTTATTTATCAAGCTGGTCATTTCTTTTGTGTACTTTCTTATTTTTCTTGTTTGGGTGAAATAAATGAATTTATCTTATCTTAATAGCATGTTTAAGTCGCTTTATTATTTTTACACCACGGAGGTAGAGAATGCGATAACCACGGCTTTTAAGGCGGAATTTGCGGTTGTTGCAATAAGTTGCTAAGTAGTTATCGGAGAAATATTGATATTGCCAATCTGAATTTTTCTACACGTGTAAACTAAATTATCTGAACTCAAATTTATAGCGAAGAAGCGCAATAAAACGGTCGGGGGTCGTTGAACTCGGTAATTAATGTAAATTCACTAATCAAGCGACTGTACGTCCAATTGCATCTTTGAATTACAAATTAGGATACTTTCTTCTCTATTTTTTACAAAAAAATAATGAAAAAAATCTGTTTATTCTGTATAAGTATCGGGTAAACGATATCATGCATATCTTTTTTTCTTGAACTTTCGGATTATGAATACATCAATAAAGTTTATTTTAATTAAAGTTACTTCTATCATCATCATCATTCATCTAGTCTTCAATGTAAGCAAAGCAAAGCTTCCGAAAGGTATAGATAAGGATCAGTTTAACTACCTCTTGATTGTTTGACACAGTCTGCAGTTAGCTCAACTATTTTCGGAAATATTATTCTAACTATGCTTTGATTGTAATCTTTTTATGTTAATAACGGAACTATATAATTGATAATACTTATGTGAGATCAGTGCTTAAAGTAATAACATAGTGCTCTAACCTTTTTGCTCGCATTGCTGGACATACACGGTGGTAACATGGGCACAGACTATGGGGAGAGGCCCTCCCTATAGCCTTTCTCTATGGTTCCCATTCCACTAAGTCTCGCAAGTCGGAATAAACGATCGCCTCAATTTTTTTCCTAAAATTAGAGGGCGTAGTACTTGCTAATATTAACATAAGTATTTTGTTACCTCATTTAACAAAGTCGCTTTAGTCGTTTCAACTTTCATGCTTCTAGATAATAAAGAGTCTGAGCCAAGTAGGATGGTATCAAAATAGAAACATGCGAAAAAAATCGAGCCACGCATGTAATAAAAATGGCGACTATCCTTGTCCACACTTCAATCATTCATATTAACTCCTAGATAAAATACCTGAGTAATGCCAACAAGTTCAGCTTTTATATTCTCTTGATAATAGAATAACACTGAATGGTGATAAATTGAGATAAATGAGTATCATTGTTGTTTTATCGCTATAATTGCCGCTATTAAGCAGCAGCCTACTTAGAATAAAGCACAATGACTGTTTATGCGGTAATAATACACACAGACAGATTCATACTATTATGTGTGAACTTGTACCAACCTTTTGAGTAAAGTATTTTTATTTCTTTGTAAAAAAAAGCTAGTATACTTACCTACGTATTATTTTTCTAAAACTTTAGGTACATAAGCTACCTACATATTGAAATATAACTGAGTAGGTACACAAAAGAATCTGCAAATGCAAGGTAAAATGACGTATAAATAAAAATGATACCGGGCTCTTCTACAAAAGTTTCGTTCAGAATCACAGCTGATATACTCTCGGTAATGAACGTGTCCTAAAAACGTACCTACGTAAAAAGGTTTCCTTTAGTAAAATATAGTATAAATCGAAAATAAATAGCAATAACGTTCCAGTACGTCTGATCGAATCCACGAAAGTGGCACTCATTGACGCTGTATTAGCTATTCATGACATATTTCAACCGCTGCGCTGGCTCAAACAAGATATTTTTAAACAGTTATTTTGAAATCTTCATAAAGCGTAGGAATGTTAATATTTGTTATTTCTACGGCCAGGCCCTGACATGTATGTAAATATAAGATTCTGCGGCAGCCGCGTGGGCGATTTGTTTGCCTCGTCAGTACTGCGTGATAATCTCAATAAAACTGCAGTTACATTCCGAAAACTGAGTGGATGATATTGTGAGTACTGCCGTAAAAGATGTAATAAACAGACAATTAAAAGCTAAGATCATTCGCACTAAAGTCTGGGAGATTTAAATGGTTGCAAACCATTGCAACATGCAATAAAAGAAGAGATATAGAATTATAGATATTTATCAATGGAGTCAGGAAAATATTGGCTATAGAGAACAGTGTGTAGTGTCTTCGTCCAATACAAACGAAAAGACGTAGAAAGCCATTTTACCCAATAGCTAAGAAACTTTATACAAATAAGTCTTCGCTAGCTTATAAAATATAATAATGTTATTTTCTAGTAACAACGTCTTATCCGTCTCCACCTACGTAGAAACGATCTACGAGTATACCGTCACAGGCTAAAATGGGAATGGCTCAGCAATTTGCATAAAGGCTCCGGCGATGGGTGAATTTCCCATACAAACGTAATACCAAAATAATTTGTAATTAGAGCACACATATTTTCCCCAAGATCTGCTATTATCTGTATCGTAGTATTTATCTAGGTCCCTACCAAATGTTTTTTTCAATACTTTTATTTAACAGAATTAAACCTAATCGCATTTTTACAACAAAGAAGACACGTTTGCTTAGTATCTGTTTGAACCTAAATACTATTCTGATACAAATAATAGCAAACTATAATGAAAATAATCTCAATTTACAAATAATTTTGGTATTACTTTTGGCCAGTACTGCGCTGTAAAACTTTTGAACCCATCATGTTATTAACACAGTATTGGAAAACTCAAATCATGGTAAATATCCGGTCATAAATGACTTTAGTACTGCTCTGGTTTTCAATTAACACTTTAACTGCCAGCGACGCACACCGTGATCTTGAACCGGACTGACAGATGTCACGAGGTGTGATGTACCATTCGCAGCGACCATGATGGTATATATATCTAAGGCGATAAAATACACACCAGGACATGAAAATGCCCCAATTGATACGAAAATAAAGAAATCTTCGCAAAAAGAAAAACAAGAAAAAATAAGAATTCTCTCGCCTCGTCGGTCTACTCATCAATAGGGTTACAAATATACCAAATTATATACAATTAAAAATTTATAAAAAATCATCTTCATTATTAAGAAATCTACACATTCTTCATATAACAAAAGTTGTCAGGATAGCCGTAACCTGTCCTGTATAAATTCGGAACCAATGTGCGCCGTGTGCCAAAACCCGTCTCAAGCGCCTTCTTTCCCAGTACTGACTGCTCTTACTGGTACAGTACCTTATGCAATGCACCTTTGACCATCGATTATGGCAGGAAAGCGCGCTCCTCCGGTCATTGATGACGATTGACAGTGAACGCGTTCAGGCTCTTACTGCAAAGAGATGACTTGAGGGTACGTATGGCACAGTAAAGATCCTCTACTTTCTTTATCATGGATCGAATAAAGTGACGTATCCAAGTCCTGTAAGGTCTAAAGGTAATAAAAGACTTGTTTCTGAAAAAAACTCGCCACTAGAGGTATTGTAAAATAATACAAGTCATTGACGTAGAGGTAGAGTTTGCTATGAGCACACTATAGTATGTTCTTACATAGTATCAAGTACCAGTTATTCAAACAGTACAGAACAAATATACCCAAGATTAAGCTAATATTTGTCTTACTATGTCATAGTAACTGTAAGTAATGGTAATGTTACCTTTGTTTATGTAACTTACTCCATGCTACAACTCAACAAACCAAACCGGTTTCGAATTTTGAATTTCATTGTAAATTTTACCAAATGAGTTAACCCTTCATTACGAATGTAAGCGGGTTAACAACGAACCTAGTGTTTGAGGTTTATTTACCGAGCTTAAACCTTAACATTACTGTATTAAGTTGTGAATTTTCATTTGTATTTAGTGTTTAGGCTTCAGCTGCTCTACCTTGTACATGTATAGTAGAAGGAAATTACTAAGCTGGTTAATACTTTCTACACCAATGATCGCTCACAGATATGTGCGTCATGAGTCATTATCATTACGCTCATTTCTATCCTCACCTCGTTTTCGCACCGCAGAAGCTGGGCAATGAATGCATTAAGTACATATTGCAAATGTCCTTAACACGCCGCACGCCTATTCCTTGATAGCAATCAAATTACAATTTAATATTATTATAATTAGCAACACTGCAATGCAATTATCACGTCAGACTTTTTACCGCAAACGAGTAAAGTGTTGTGTTGGTAGTTAGTTGGTAACATTACGTAACGTCGCGTGACCAGACGTTCATTCAGCGAGCAATGGAGGACGTATAAATCGGCGATGTTGCCAACAATGACTTGCTGGATTCAATTTGTCTTGCCAGTTGTGGGTTAATGTATCGACTGGATTTTTAAAAGGTGATCTTTTTCGTAAGAGTTAATTTCCAAGAAAACAGAAAAAATAACAGTTTCAAAGACAACATCAAAGCTAAAGTAATGCTTCTAGCTATATCAAAGTATATTTTAGTGGAAATTATAACGCTGCTAAAATTTGGATAAATTCATGAGTGACGTCATTTTATTATTCTAGCCAATATCCGTAACGATAATATCAAACTCAGCTGTTGATGCGAGATAATTTATCAGATGTTTGTATAATAATATCGATGGTAAACTTTCCTAACATGGTTAATGTGGGGGTCCTAGCTCCTACTCGTAGGGTTCTCCTCCACGTTCCTTAGGCGAATTGAAACGACTTGTGGACTGTATTACTAGGTTTATTCTTCATGTTTATTTATTACTTGCTGACTTGACTACTTGACTACACTTTTTCACTCAAATTGGCGCTACTTATATTAAAATACTTTGTCCCGCCACCACCGTAGGGGGTAGGGCGAGCAAGTTTTAACACATTTACATTAACAATATCTAATGATTAAGACGTGCGAAAGAAAGACTGGGGTACAAATTAAACCCTTTCTAAAGGGCTACAAAGAGGGCTAATCGATCTTGATCTTCAGCTCCCGGCTCCGTCCGTCACAGTTAATGTGTAAATAAATCTATTCTAATATTATAATGATGAGTACTAGCTCTTTTTTAGTTATATCTTAGTAATTTTCTTTGTTAATAAAGGTTTTACCCTTTAAAAAAGCATTTACGATTGAAACAGATGAAGTGTAGGCTGTTGCGAAAAATCTAGAAGTAGCTGAACAATAATGGGCACCGAGAAGTCTGTATCACTGCTCGGTACAGCCCAATCCCGAATTTCAGTTTTCTATATTTGTTATTTTACTCTTCTCCTAGCTATATAAATGAATATATAATTGAATTAAGCAGTAGGTCTACTACTCGTACAATTTAAGTAAATAATCGTTTATCTTCGTTCTTCTATTTTCAGGATAGCTTCCAAACTTATAATATCAATTTCATAATTAGCGAGTTACTTCATAATAATTAGTAACAAGACCATCCTGGCAAACTTCATTCATTAAAAAGTTTTAAAAATAATCCTCTTGGAAATTATTAATATTCCGCTTGACATTCATCTGACTTAATTTTGGGTTAATCTAAGCTACTTTCGACTAAACCACTTAAATTCTTTTAAGTACTTTACGGTAAATAGGAGCTTTTAGGTAATCATACCGTGTGGTGCCGGCATAGAATTGCACCACCCCAACTCTTCCCGTGGGTGTCGTAAGAGACGACTAAGGGAAACACACCGAGGGCGGGCAGCAGCGCCCTCTGTAGAACAATTCCACCGAACTGCAATCCCCAACCCGCATGCCCAGCGTGGGGATTATGGGCGATAACCCCCAAATGATGAATAATGCCACATATGGCGCTCATTAGGGGAGGCCTATGTCCAGCAGTGGACTATATAGGCTGATGTTGTTGTTGTTGTTGTTGTAGGTAATCATACGAACTTGTGACTTTAGTAGCTTCTGCAGTCGGCTTCAAGCGCGTTTTATGTTTTTTTATACATCACTACATAGTATAAAACAAAGTCGCTTCCCGCTGTCTGTCTGTGTCGCTGTCAACGGATTATGATTCGGTTTTTTTAATAGATTATAAGTATTATGAATAGTGTCATCAGATCATTTAACTTTTATTTCACACGAAACCAATCTCCCTAATATAATAAATGCGAATGTTTGTACAAAATATTTGATCTTAGAAAGACGTTCGACCGTTCGACGCGATTTTTTTGTTTATGAACAACAAAGCTATAAGGCGCTAAGGCCAGAAAGCGGAAATGTCGTAACATTTCCGCTTTCTGCCGATATTGAAATGTTTGTCACCTCTTCACGCCATAACGACTTGACCTTGACTGAACGGTCTGAAATTTTTCTTAGATGTAGCTCTTAGCTCGGAATCAAACATAGACAGGAATAGATCTGCTGGTTTTCAGGTTTCAGTTTATGTGCCAATGGGATGGAAATATCCTTTATACGTTTCCTTAAAAACGTGCGAAGCCGGGGGAGAAACTAGTGATACATAACTTCATAGTGTGGTCTGTCTGACGACAGGTGATGACAACAGGTGCCACCAACGTATACTTTAGTCCGACTGTACATGCCTTGTAATTAATATGGCTATAGCCAATACAAAACACGGTACAGTTGACGAAACAATTACCTATTTACGGATGACCAATCGTGGCGGATTGCGGGTTCGATTTCCACTTATGAGCCCGTGTAGTCTTGTCCTTAAGTCTCCCAGGATGCAACAAGATTACACAAGCGCAGACCCATATAGAGAAAGAGAGAAAGATTCATTTATTTGGCCATTAAAATGGCGGACAACAGTTTAATAGGCCCGACTCTAGTTGGAGGGTTGACTTGTAGATGATAATTATGATCAGTGACCGTCGTAGCTGACTGTACTAGCACTACCCTAGCTCGTAAATTCCTGTAATCATAACAAGCTGGACGCAAAGTATCGCAAAGTATACCAGTAAGAAACTATACCTACTATAATTACAATTGTTCGTCGCATACGTTAGCATAGCAGACATTCATTATTTTGCGCAATTCTAGTTACAATAATTGTGCATAATGTAATACAAATACACATTAAAACAATAAGCATGCGTGTGGCAGAAATAAATAGATAAGCCGTTGGCAATTCTGATAATTAATACTGGAAATAATATGTAGTTTTATAATGGAAATTTGTACTAAGCCAAATCCAACGTACGTACGTTGGATTTATTTGGCTTCGGATTCGTACCTAAATTCCTCCTAAAGTTTGTAATAAGTAAGTACAAAGTTTGCCAAAGTACTCATTCTAAAGTTATATTATAAATACAGAACCGTCTGTAGGAAAATTTCGAGCAAGCACAACTTTAACAAAACAGATCCCAACCAACAAATCAACCGTGGAATCAAAATAATACAGCCATTCGTAAGTTGGGTTTCCCAACGCCTGTTCCACTGGGCCAGAATCATAAGTTATTGTGAGCTTTAACGCATTGTATTAAGATTCAGAGGCGATGTTACACTTGAATCTCAAGCCTGAGTTTTGGGGGGTGATACCACCCGTTCCATTACTAGGCCCGGGCGTGCCTAGTTTCAGGCAATCTTACCGTGACGGTGAATCTTCGGAAAGTAGCTGTATTTATTCTGTAGGCAGGGGTAGGAGTTTCGCCGTCCCCACAGGGTGGCAAGACGTGGCGTGAATGGCGGCGGCAAGGTCAGGGGCGCCGGAAGTGGGTTACGGGCGGCGCCCTATCGACCGCCCGGCGCCACCCGCCCAACCACCCCGCCCGCCTCGCCAATTCTCACTATTCTGTATGGACTTAATGTCTATTTCATCAGTTTGAATGTCTCTGTATGCGGTTTTCAAGGTCGTTATACATAGATAATTTTTACATAGATTAGCGTTAGAAACCTTTAAATTACAATAAATAGTTTACAGTCTAGACTATTTGTAATGCATAGTTTAATTAATAGTGATGTCTCCAATGCGCACGAAGCGAATCAACTAGCATTCTAGGATAATTTACAAATTTCGATTAATTAGAGTCGGTTTGGAGCTGGTTCAACAAAGCGACGCCGGCGCGGCGCGGCGGCCATGTTGGATGCGCCGGAGTAGAACGTGAAATAAGCTTCCGCGGATCTCGTTGGCGATTCGGCGCGCCATTCATGCGAGGTTTTTTACCCCGCGGCCTTGTTAAACGCGCCTACGCCACGCTACGCTCAGACAGCGCTGTACGCCAAATACTAAATTAGAACGCAAACGCAACTCTCAATAATAAAGATAAGGCTCAAAATAACCGCAGAAAAACTGCTGTAGAATTGATTAGTGACTGAGTTCGTCGCTAGAGTCGTTTGCATTACTTTAATTAGTAATCCAATCCACTTTGCGCTAGTGCCGTTGTCGTGATTCCTAGAATCGGAGTCGGTAATGCAGGTGCCGATCCGTAAATAACCGCGCTTACGTAACGTTGAACCAACAGCATGAGATTTCTTTTGTTGCTGAATTCGACAGAGCCGCGAGGTTCTTTGAAAAATAAACCAAATATAGCTAGAGTCGGGGCTCGTCGAGAACTAGTTAATTGGCTTGAATTTTTAAAGGCTTAGTCACAATCCCACCATCTCTCTTTGTTTTTTGTGACTCACATCGGCAAACAATGTGTAACTATCTCATGTTTCCTCACTCGTGAAAAATTGCGTTTGGATTGTTTCAGCAAATAAATGTAGAGCTGCTCTACCGTGACAGTTTATGTTACTGATGTTAGGTGCACACACACGTTTGTTATCGGAATAATACTGCTATGCTGCCAGACACAATTAAGACGGAATTTTTACTTGTATCTGCAGTATGAAACTTGGCAGTACTACAACCCGCTACAGAGATCAAGGCTGAAAAGTAGGTATTGACAAAGTAGAAAGCAAGACCTTGCAAAATATTCGAATACCTATAGAGGGTAACCTAATCAAGTAGGTATCTTTTGCAAATAGGCTATACCTAAGAATGTTATTTGCAACATGGCAACATCGTTGAATGTGAGTAGTTATTACCGCCGCCGTCGTAAAATGTACTTTTACTGAGTAGGCACAAAGCCTTATTTGGGTCTACACATGCCTGCGAGAATGCTTCGAGAATACAAAGTTCGGTTCTCATTGAATGAATTGTTTCGACATTGGCGCTACATTTTCTCATCGGGTCTACTGATGTTGAATGAGATGTTTACAGATGGGAAATTAGTAAACATACGGTTCCAATAATTTTCAATGATAGGTCTGTAGCGAGTTGGTGGAACTCATTTGGACCTCAATAGTTTTCTCAGATAAGACGATCATTAAATTGGCGCGTCTAAGGATATTTCAAAGATTAATTTTGGTTACATTTATATTAGATTAGACAACAAAAATTACACATAAAAATAAATAACAAAAACTAAATCTATAATAAAACATACAAAAAGTATACGTAGCATAAAAAAAATCTGGAGATGTTGTTTAGGATTCTTTATATCTGAAACCAATTGGAACCACAAAGCTAAATCTGTCCTGAATCTCTAGATATTAGCACGGTTAAAGAATTCGTTGAAGATCGATATGAAAGGTCAAGCCGGAGCTGATTTGAGCTCATGAACTAAAAGCTTAGGTACTATAGCAACTGTTACATAGTTGCTAGTGGTTCCAAAGCGTTGTGGTAAAGAGGTACATTACAAAATACAGTACACACTTGTCCCTTAAACTACGTGTCCGTCGTACGCTAACAGTGTGAGCGTGTTTGCGCAGGTGCGCAAAGGCACAATTTGTTCTTAAAATTATCGCCTTAAGCACAACACGAAGGAATGTTACCATACCTTAATTATCGTGTTTAGGCCACTTCCTTTCCCTTTGTCAATGATTACAGGGCATAGTGGAAAGCTAATCATTTCTATTAGATCGTCTGAAGGGCACTCTTTTGTAAGTATCACTGAGAAAAAACGGAAACCGAATGCTTTGTTTGATGGTAGTTACTAGAAATGTCTGGAAAGGATTTCAGAACCAGAACAAAATACCAGAACTGACTTGCTGATATCTGTTGACGGAACGATAACTTGCAAAACACATCAAGCATGTTTCATTCATCGCGTATAATAAAGCCGAATAAAGGATAAAGCAATATTTTCTCTATTATAAAGTCAAGACTGTAGGAAGCATACCTTACTGATTTCATTGTTTAAACGAGCTATTTATATAAATGTGTTATTTAAGGAAAAATGTATAAACATGTGCTTGTACATCGTAATTTAAATAACAATAAAGTTACACCGAGCATCATAAAACGATTCAATGCACCATGTTGTAGCGAGAAAGAGAAAACGATAGTCGAGTAAATTCCGAAGTCGTAAAACAAGAGAATGCTGGGTCGTAGAACTAAAATCCTAATAATAGAACAAAGCAGTTATACCAGACAGAAAGCGGCATATGTCCAGCTGAAAAACACCTAACACATATAAAGCTATAGATATAAAGATTTATACATATAAAATAGGTGAATAAAATCTATTTATAATGTTGACGTCGCCGCTCCACATTCTTATCTCGATAAAAGTAGCTAGGCAGATGCAGGGCCTATCTGGTTCACCGCAAACTAATAACGGAGCTGGTCGCACACTTGCTACCGATATGATAAAGTTGATAGATGCTACCGAATCGTGCTGCCTTTAGGTAATAAATAAGTAATGCAGGACAATTCACACAGTAGTATCTAGCCCCAAGCTAAGCAAAGCTTGAGTCATGGGCACTACTAGATAACTGATATAGGTACATATTACAATAAATTACATACATGGATATTTTTTATTTTAAATAGAAAACGACCAAGACCTTGAATAAATCTGTAGATCCTATTAACATTTGACCCGAGGCGGGAATCGAAACCGCAACCTCCTGCATCACTAGCGGATCTTCGCCCACCGAGCCTTAAAGTCGTCTTTCGATTTTGTTTATTCGTTGTTTTGATCCAAAAGGTATTGATATTGTTCCTTTGTTGACGGAAGGCAGATATAGCAACAAGAGGTTTGTAAACAATAGATTTTGGTTACGTGATCCACTGCACGTTACCTTAGCCATATGTAGGTAATGAAATTATATCTACCAGTCATTGACTAGGTATCCATTAATAGCTCTTTTAGTGTAAAATGAATCATGCCTACTATAAAGCGTTCGCTTCAATAGCATGAATAGAAAGTCAAATAGCTACCTACTATTATACTTAATTAAAATTTGTAACACGTGTCAAGTATTGTACTTTGTTCAGTTGATACAGACATTTTTGTACTTAAAATCTACTATAACGGGATGTGTACCGTTATATGTGATGAAGGTATTATTGGATCGACCTGCGAAAGCCCGCAGCATGCGGCAAGTACAATACAGAGCGCTAAGGCTCTCACTAAGGGAAGACTTTGTCCAGAAGTGGTCTGTTTAGGCTGATGATTATGAACAATTGACCGCTTTATAAGTAAATCAGCACATGTTCAGTAACTAACGTATACTTTTCCTTGTCCACAGACCGTCCGATGATCTCAGCGAGCCTCCCCGGCGAGGCGCTCGGGCAGCTGGGCGCTCTGCCGCTCGGACACTTGTACCCTCCCCCGCCCCCCTCAGGCATGACCCCTGAGTTCCTGGCGCCCCCTCCGCGGCCGTACGCGCGCTACAACCCGCGGCGGCGGGACGTGATGCCGACCCCTCCTGCGCCCGCGCCGTACCCCTCAGTGCCAGCCTACCCGTTCCTTCCGCATCCGGGGTCGTACGCCCCGTATATGTACAGGAGGCAGCAGCCGACGTACCCCATCCGTCCTAGAGCGACGTCTGGATTCGTGCCTCCGTCGCCGGCGCCGCATTCACCGCCGACAGCGCAGGCTCCGATTCATCCGCCGAGAGAAGTGAGTTTATTTTTGCTGACCTTGTAATAGATACGACATCAACCTAGTGAGTTAGCACGGGGCCCAAAAAGGCGCAAAGCGAGTGGCATATAAGAATGCAGAGGATAGAAAAAGACTCACGAGGATCCTTAAATTTGAAACCAATCAAACAGCACCAACAAATTACCAAAAATGTTTGTATTTTTTCTGACAAATAATTCCTCTTTTCAGCAACCATGCGAGCAAAGACCAAGATCTCCAGAACGAGGACCACCAGCACCTTACTTCTGTCGGGGCGCGCTGATCCGTCTCGAAGACGGCTCTTACCGCCGAGTGGAAGAGATGCGAACTGAGGACTTCGTGATGAGTGCTGATAGGAACTCGGAGTTGATGCTGACACAATGCACGCTGCTGCGGCTTGATGAGCGAGGGGATAGAGCCTCGTTAACGCTTACTTACGGACGGAATCGTAGTCAGGTAAGGATTAAAATTTGAGAAAAATCATAGTGAAAAAGACCAAGCTATAGAATTTTAATACTATTCCGAGATTTTTCTTCGAGAAAGACTGGATGACAGTGGAAGAACGGACAAAATGGAGTCTATTGATAGGAGACAAATTCCTAGCAGTGCTCGTTAGAATTTGACCATTGAAGAGTAACGAAGTGCTCTTTGATAGTCAGTAACAATTGTTTCTCCCATTCCAGGTCGAGTTGGAATCAACGATAGAACATCCGTTCTTCGTATACGGCAGGGGATGGGCGTCTTGCCGGCCCGAGCGCACGCTCGTGCAATACGGGCTTCGCGTGCAGAGGTTGCAAGTTGGAGACGTGTGCGTATCACTTGTGAACCGAAAGCACAGTCAGGCGGCAGGGCCCGCGCAGCCCACTGGCGCCGCGGGCCACGAACCGCATCTCCAACCAGTCCAATCGCCACAACATCCCCCGCTCCACCCCCCCAGGCCGCCACAACACCCCACTTCTGCGCCTCCCCAAACGCACCCAGAAAACCTCAGCGTGAAGGAAGACGCTCGGAGTAAGCGTCGCTGGTCAGCCTCCGACGCAGCCGAAGACTGCCCGCCCCACAAAAAACGTTGAACAGCTTCCGTCGATCGTGTTGTGCCCTCGTTGCAAAGACTACCGTGTGGTGGCCGCGACCGCCTGCAGTGCGACCCCAGTGATACAGTTGCGTACATTTCGCAGTTCCAACGGTCAGCGGTCACAAAAGTACGCTTATGATATTCTATTCGGGAACTTTAGGTGCTTTTTCTGTCGGGTGCTTCTGTACTTTGTGTACGTTGTTGTAAATATGTAACATAGTACGTTAAATGTTACTCCGTGAATAGGTTGTCTGTCACAAGTAGCGTAATTACTTTACACTGTACGTTGCCGGCAACGTGGGCCACAAGTCAATAATTTCCATAATATACCTATAAATATACTAAGTACTTCATCGTGACATAGAAATTGCATGTCTGAAGCGATATGATGCAATCGTATGCTTCGATTATGGGTTTTAATCATATGAGCACAAAATAACAATTTATTATTTTCTACCAGATCTTATAGTAGTTAGATATTGTGATAACGATGAGATTTTAAATCGCCAGTCCACCTCGACACGGCAATGCATGTAAGACAAAACTAAATGGTACAATGAATGTTAGATTTAGGTATGTAGATTTAGCCGGCTGACGTTATTTGACTGATTTCTTGGCGAGATCCGGGGGATGGTTGGGCCAGTCCCTTCGGAGCTCATACAATTCCAACGGTTGTGACTGCAGACATATCCACGACTGTTGTGACGCGACCGGCGTCGGCCAAACTTGCAGTACCTACGTACTCCTGGGGAGTTCTTCCGCTGATTTAATTGTAGACGTGCTTTCTGCACAGTCATGGCAAACTCTTCTGACAAATCATATGTAAACTATATTTAGGTGAATTTGTAAAAATTAAATGTATCACGGTTATCTAGATGTCATCTCTATCGCTTTTTACGTCCATGTGTATTACACATTATAACTTTTTCTATGAGAAGATGTATACATAATAAACACACAGTCTGTGATATTTTGTAGTTATTGGTCAGAGTAGACATGACGAAGTATTGCTTGGATAAGAAGAGTATAAAGTATGTATTAGGATAGTGAGTATTGGTAAGAAATGTATAGTCGTTGAATACTCAAAAGTAACACGCTGGAAACTAACTAAAAACAAATATAGCGTCTGTGATTGAAATACATAATCGTTATAACGACGCATTGCCATATCAAATCAAATAATTATGTATTTATAGACTAAATGCACAGCTGATGTTTTTAGTTAAGATTTCAGTTCCAAATTTGTATTTTGCATAATTATTAGATACCTAGATGTATAAAATCAGTGAGTCACAAACACACTTCTCGGGTTTGTTGCAACATATTATGAAAAGCTTAAAACCGACGACTTTGTCGCCTCCCTGGTTTTATATCAAGTTACGGTAAATTGTTTATCCGCTAAAATCAAATTTTCAAGAGTTACTATCAGAGTTTTATGGGAAATTGCATTTGGCGGAGTACCAATTGGAGTCCAAGTAAAGTTTGCCATAATTTGCAATGATAGCGCAAGTTGCCAAACTACGCCGCTGTTTCAGTGGGTTGGCAATCAGAGTCAGTTCAGTTGATAAGTACGAGTGAGCTTCATTGTACCGTTGTACGTGCTTATTAATAAATGTCAGTAATCGATATCCATCCAAAATGGACATTCATCGACGATGGATGCTGTTGTAAAAAGTTTAATAATTTGTTGTTTAATGTAATGCTAGTTTTATCGTCTTTATTAATTAATATTTGTAATTGTAATGAAAGATCTCATTTTAATAATCGGTATTTTGTAACAAGGCGCTTTCATTCGATCATGACTAAGCCTACCTCACAAACTTAAAGACTAGCCTCGAGTCGAGGGTTGACGTAACCCGCGACCGGTCGGAAACAAGTCTAAACAAGATCTCAATTTGATGAAAATAAACATTTTAAAAGACTGGGACGCTTTACTGAATGTTGTGGGATAGTAGTTTCTTCGAAGATATTACTTAAATTTATGAGATAGGAGCATTTATTTCGTGGACGAGCGCTCCTTCAGTCATTTTAAAGATTTATGAAACTCCGCTTTCAACTCCAATCATTTAGTACAAAATTTCAAAAAGTATTATTTCAAAAAATCTAAATTCGCGAAGTATTAACAAATTTCAATGAAGGTGCTATTTAACATTGTTTTCGATGAAATTATTCAGGTACAATTACGGTTGATTTTTATGATATGAAAGCTGGACAGTTGTCCAAAACTGCCAATAACTGGCAAAATCAAGTTCTTCCGCGCTCCTCATAAGGGTCACCTGAACATTAACGTTCATAACACTTGTTACTTTGATACCTATATGATAGGTGCTATTATTGTGTACATAATCTATTATCGCTGTTTTATTCTCTACAATTGGTGTTATACCAACATAATCCGACAATATAGCACTGTAGTGCAATACCATAGTCTTACTATGTATAGTTGATACGTACAGCAGTTTGTGGGACATTTGAATAAACGAACAGTTATAATCAGAATCGGAAAACCAAGCGAAATGCTTTTTTACTGGCTTATTTGCTCTAAAATATGTAAATAACACCTAACGAGAGCTTACTTCAACAAAGTTCCAAAACTTTCCTAACCAAATCTAGAAAAAAAATTCGTTGAAATGCGATTGACGATAGAGTTCAATTTAAAAAGCTCTTCTTTCAATTCGCATACTTACCACTCTATCAATTAGAATCCTTACAAAGCCAGTACGATATACGAGCCAAATTCATTAATTCCCATAGCTCAATGAATGCTCTGTCTCGCTCTAACGAAGCACATTCAAAAGGCATAGAAAGAGATGAACACACTATGCTTTGTTCGTAAAACACATGAATGATTACAACAAAATTTTTTGATTACATTGGTAGTGTATCTTTTGGCACGGGGAAACTCGGGGATTCTTGCCTAGGGTAGAATAGAGAATACTTTCGTCAGTTTGTCATCGATAGCGTAAATTATTTGAAATTCATTCATTCAACTTCAATAATGTACGCAATGTATGACGTTGCACTGTCTTTGCTAGATGCTCTCAATGTCAGGGTCGAGTATTGAGGTGTGTAGTGTGTCCTTATGATGTTTTGTGAAGAGACGAAACTATTTGACGACTTTGATAGATATTTTCATTGTGTAGTTTCTTCGCGGATATCATTTGGTCAGATCTTATCAAGGAAAGTTTTGCGCTAAATTGTTGCTACATATTTTTATTCATATATGATGCGAAGTCATTGTTTATTCTACCCTAGAGAAGCCTAAACTAGCTACCCTAAAAATGTTGCCGCCACTTTTTTAGTTCGCATTAATGGCCTGCTACATTTTAGTTGTGGGAACATTATGACTACTAAAAACATACGTTATGTTCACACTTACACATTAGTAGAGTCAACTTGAAAAAATTCAAATCTAAAGCTCTTGGTGAGGTGTCATACAGGATTGTTTTGAAGTTACAATTAAATGTACAAATCTCAGTACATAACCAGACCCTTGTAGTAAAATACTATTTTCATACGCATTTTAAATATTGATCAGAATTTTTTCGTCTATCAAAACGTATCATACTAAAACATAAATATTGAGAAAAACATATTTTTATACCGCGCTTCCGTGATCAGTAATCATATCATGGTATTTTAAACGCAATAGATATATTTGTCATTCTTCCTGTCAATTTAATATCATTTAAGCATACAGTTTCATAGGAGATCATAAGAAATTTTCAGCATAAAATTGTTATTGTTTCTTGAATAACTCAAAATGGTTACTTGCATAGAATATCTGAAATCTCGCCGTCTGAGTGGCGCCATCTATAACAATTTTATGTCTCCATATCTGCATAATGTTATAGAAAACCATAGAGTGAACGAACCGTTGGAGTTTCAAACCTTTTTCGTGGAAATAGGGGCTATTTCCAATGTACGCATGTAGTAACAAGAATGTTGTGTCATTTATAGATAAATTATTAATAAATTGTTATGTAATTATGACAAATATGGCGAAAATATATGTATATTTTATTGTATAGCGGAATGAATAATTCAGATTTATTGTAAATGGAAAATGTTATAGATCGAGATGTTAAATAAGTAAAATGTTTGTAAAAAGAAGAGGAAATATGTATAACTGAATATTTGCTATGAAGTTGTTTTATTTTCACTTATAAATACCCTTAGTCAAGTTAAAAACAAATAACAACCCTAAAATACAATAAATATAAATTGAATACTAAAATTTATGAACAAAATACAGTACTTAATTAGCACTAACTACTCTACATTACAGTTTACTACAATCACTACAATTACAAAAAATAGGTCTACATAATAAGTAGGTTATGTGGAGTACAACTCCAACTTATAAGACTTCAAAATCAACAGTTTAAATTCATTTTATAGAAATAAATAATGCTGGACAATCCACACAGCATCACCTAGCCCCAAGCTAAGCACAGCTTGTGTTATGGTATTTGCGGGTTATCTAAGAACCTAGTTTTTGTTGGATGAAGTCCCTCGCTAAGTGATTTATTTATTTTAAAGAAAAGGTTAAATTTTTAAGTAGAAACTAAGATTTTATGTTACTACCCTCGTAATCTGGGTAAATCTCTATGAAATTGTAGATTAATAAGTTAGTGCATCCCGTACTGGAAGATCGCGGGTTGAACTCCGAAATATAATATCAAATACAATTGAATTCCTTAAGCAGGAGCTGTCGTCATAGAAACCATGGGATACTTACAAAAGTTTATTCTAATAAATAGCGCACTGGAATATTTCATACATCAGACTTGAGATCTAGCATCACTTTCTCGCCGGGTTTGAACGCTGGCATACCGCGGTAAGGGCAGCCCGAGCAACGGAACGCATCGCCGAGGTAACACTGGAAAATCAATTATTTATCAATAATCTATACTTATATTATTAGACTGCTGGCAGATGCTGGATGCGACAAGCTGAAGACAGAGCGCTATGCCGCTCATTAGGGGAGGCCTATGTCCAGCAGTAGACTAATAAGTACTGATGATTATGATACTATTCTAGCGGCCCGGATTCGCATTGGTATTTATAAAAAAAAATATTTTTATGCGGGACCGTAATTTTTTTGAATATATTCTATATAGGCTATTTTTATAAGGGAAAATTTAGGATTCTAGTGGTGAAAGAATTTTTCAAATAGGTCCAGTAGTTTTGGAGCCTATTCAATTCAGACTGATTTAAAAAAATTCACTATTTGAATCTTCCATTATCCCTTATAGGTTATTTTCAAAAAAGTTAGGGACCCGTACGAAATCTTTAAAAGTGTAACCCAAATTGTATGTATGTGTGTAAATATTTTGAATTTTAGAATTTTTTGTTCAATACCCGTGCGAAGCTGGAACGGATCATTAAAAATGTTAAAATTTTAACCCTTGCTCATCAGGGGCCAATGTACACTTCAAAACTGCTAGCCAATCAGTAATAAATTTAGTGCATAGTGCTGTTTATGTAATAAATAATGTCTGTGTAATAATTGTAACGTCGCAGAATCGTCATGCAGAATTAATTAAACAAATAATGTTGAATAACAGCTAGACGACTGATATACATAAAACAATATAATATAAAGATAGATAATTATGATAATTATGTAATTATGCGACGCAGGAGGTTACAGGTGCAAATGTTTGATCAGGGTGTTCGGACGTTTTCTATATTAAAATATAGCTTCTATTTAATAATATATTGTATCATGTTCATGTACATCAGTCATCTACATAGTACGTATAACACAAGCTCTGCTTAGCTTGGGGCTAAGTGATGCTGTGTGGATTCAAGCATTATTATAATATAATATTTATAATATTTTCTATGGTAGGTATATTGTAAGATAAATATTCTACGATAGATAAAAGTGCGACAAATCAGGGCAATTCTACAGATGTCTTGTCAACGAAGAGTTCAGTTTATCGAAGTATCAAAGGTTATTCCTAAAATACCCTCAAAATATCTACAGTCAGAGGACCCAGGTCCCCCTAGGTGAAGAAAAACAGGAAGCCGCGGGTTCAATTCCTGCCATGAACAGAGATACGTATATTCGGTCGTCATTATATGGGTAATCTGTGCTTCAATTGAGTTCCACTCAGAGAGTTTAAATCGTAAGAAGGATCGAAAGCTTTGGTTGAATAATATTATGCATGAATAGGTACAAAATCATATGCTAATCTGTTTGTTTGTCAGGTGTCTAAACCTAAAAAAAAAACTAAAAAAGACCCTATAGGTCACCCAAAGGTCTTTTTGTGCCTGCAATAAAGTCATTTTATTTTTACTTATTTAGATCACATGTCTTGATGATAACAAAAGATAATTTACATTTTGTCCTATTTTAAACAATTTTGTTAAAACTGTAAAAGACATCCTCCATTTTAACCGCAGGGACGATGATAGTAGTGACAGCAACATCGCCACTGTAACTTAAATTATAAATTGGGTATTTTATTTATTTTATTGATTTTTATTTTTACTGTTCTTCGTTTTCTTGCTTGCACGGTTCCATAAATTGTGTATATACACACAGTTAATATAATAATTTTAAAAAACCAAATATTTGTACTACTATTCTGAGCTAACATAGACAAACAAACTAACTAATTATATGTTCTGTGCACATAGTTGTCTCAAGTCCGTTCGTATTCTCTGTTTTTGTGTGTTATATACTATTGCTATATATTTTGTGTACCTAACAAAATAAATAAAAAAGAATGTAGACTCACACTTCCACAGGAGGATTTGGGGGTATCCTTCACCTCCCCCGCCAGCTCCTCGGCGAGGCCGCAAGTACAGTCAGCGCACGCCTTCCGCTTGCCCGTCGTACTGCATACTGTAACATATATATACACTTCATACAGTACAGAACAAAAATCTAAATTAAAGTGCTTTATTTTTTTTTTATACCTTACAGGACTCTTATAACACGTCACAGAATACGTTTATACACGTCATACAGTACAGAACAAAAACAAAATTAAATTGCTATAATTCCTATACAAGGTGTAAAGGACAGAACAGTACAGAACTCATGGACACGTCAGAAAATATAAACCGCTGGAAAAAGTAATCACTTTGATTCATTGTTCACTTTATTCTTTTTAAGGTAAAGAAGTGAACATGAAACCTTTACCTTGTTTGATTTAACGCTGGATTCCATAAAAGAAGAGGCATAAGCAGAGTAGTGGAAAACCTTTTACTCCTTGTATTTGTAATAAAAAGCACAGTGTTTACCTCGGGTAAACGTCACTTAATTAGTCCCTCAACCTATTAATATTATAACTAATAGGCTCCTCCGCGTACATCTCGGGGCTAAATAAGTTACTTCCAACCCTAGGGAACAATGTACTATTTGAGATAATAATTATGATCCTAGAAAACTGGCCTCTGTATCAGTAGTACGTAGTGTCTAAATAAATCTAATTGTAAAAAAAAATCTTGTATATTAAAAATGCTGTCTATTTTTTATTTTATGTTATAGTGACGACTTCAATTTGAATAGATTAAGATTATGTCAAGTAATATAATATTATTAGCTTTGCAATTAAATATAATAAGTGCACTAAGTGTGTATCGCATTATGTGTGCCTGTAACAATAGCTGTAATATTTAATATTTTCAATAAATACAAAAACAAATATAAGACTGAGTAATAAATAATTGTTTACATATTATGTCCCCTATGCTGCTTCTAAATGAACCTAGGCGAATCGTCTAATATGACACGACATCTAGGTACCGGATGTGGATTATTTAAACCCAGAATGCTCTGCTGTAAAAATCAAACCTTCCTTTCCTCTTTTCCTAGAAACGAGATTAGGTCTTCGGCCAAGAATCGCCTTTCAGAAAGAGCAAAATAAAATGAGTAGGTATAAACGAGTCATGTTTACAAATGGCATTGACTGCTGTATGAATGACTGTCTCAATTTAGTCTCAATACAAGAATCGTAGTCATGACGTCACAGCATTGAAACTCGCGACACAAAACCTCAACACAGAGACCACAATACAATAGGCGGTTCGGAACACAAAACCTAAAGGATGATTTCTCAAGATAACACCTTGATTATATTTTTTTATCTACTTATTAGTTATTTTTGAATGAATGTCTTGATACTTACACTAAAACTACAAATCAGTTTTGTTCATGAGTGTATTAAAGTTGAGGTTAATTAAAATTGTAAATTGATGTATCATGACCACTCGTGCAGAAATAATGATTCTTGAATACACAAAAAACGGATATTCATACAATGTTGCAGCTAAAACTGCATTTAAAAAACTAACTTATGTCAAACTATGTTCATTCAATAATGCAATATTTTGCTAATTAGTTACAGCCAAAAAATTATGAGTAATTAATTACCAATGTTTGTGATTAACCAAACAATAAAGTACCTACCTACTTGTCATTAGTACAGAAATTCAATTAATAATGGACTTTTTCCTTGAAGGGAATAATAAAAAAAATATTATAATAATTAGTACGAAACTATTATGCTTGACTCTGATATCAAAGAAGTTTTATCAAAATAATATAAAACACAAACCTCTTAATGAATTCTGGTCTGGCTTCTTCAGATCCTCTTCATCCAGCAACTCATTTTCATCAATAAGTTGATCATCATTCATCCCAGACCACGCTGCTTCCACTGTGTCATCCAACTTCCATATTGCAGGTTTGGTGTGTCCATTCAGCTTTAGCGATGCTTTCGAACCAACCTGGAAATAAAATTAAGTTTTTAATGACTATTTTTACTACGTAGCAATTGTAATTTAATGTCCTATAACTATTCAGTGGTCTTTTGCAAAGGCATGTTAGAGGACACAATAATACCTGAAAGTAGTTTAATACCAAAATGCATTTACCTCAAACTTAGGTTTTTCAGCCACATACTGGTTTTCGGAAGCTTTAACAATATTCACAAAACCATTCAGCTTGAGTGTGGTGTTTAAATCTGTTTCATCTTGTAGCAAAAGTTTTCCACTGGGTTTCAAAAGTTTTATCAAAACAGATAGGAGCCCATCGCTGTGATGTACTGAGTGGGGGGAAATGAAGTTCGAAAGTATAACATCAAAAGAAGATTGCGGTCTTGACGCTGAAAAAGAAATGAGATCGAATTTATTATGGTACCTTTTCGAATTTTTATTTAAATAACATTGACAAGGTCTATCGCATGACAGAATAATAAGGGCTTTTGTAGGTGACATTAAACAAGTGAAGAAAATCTTTTATACCATCCTTCTTCATGGCCCCAACAGTGTAAGAGTTTCGAAGAAAAGGCAAAATATGCTTACATTCTGTGATCATTCCTGAGTTTTCCAGAACAACTGAACCATTTTTAATACGATTCTGTATATCATCGACAAATGTTTTGAGGCTGGCCTGGTCAGCGTTGTTCCAAATAATCAGGACATTGTCTCCAATGTTGAGAATATCCATTTTGTTACAGACAGACGTTTAAGTATAAGACAAACAAGAAATAATAGAAAATTACTCCACAATACGTAAAAATCTCTAAAAACGAACTGAACTGAACTGACTGGCTGGCTGACTGACATGTAATGATAAAGAATGGAAATGGAACGTAGTGAGTGGATAAATTCTCTTTGTGAATGGATTGGATTCATATTGATTGAATGAATAACGTAGGCAGGGTTGCCATATCTATACAATCCCCCAAATCTGGATCGAATTCCCAAATTTGTGGACAAAAATCCGCTGATCCCCACAAAATCCCCTCAAAAGTTATTTAAGAAATTAAACTACATTCGATTATTTAGATTATGAGTATTGCTTACTTCACATATTTTTTTCCATATTATCGTCGAAAGCTTTAAAGTTCGGGTTAAACTTGATACTGCCGCCCAGTTTTTAATCCCTTCCCTTGCCAGCAGTATCTATTTTATCAGTCGGTTGCGGTTTTCAGATAGCTATTTTATTTTTAAGAATACTTAGTTTGCGATCGGCCCTTGCGTTTGAAAAAGGGCCTTAAAAGGCAGTATCAGCAACAACAAAATAAAAATTTTTATGCTTGGGAGGTAACTGAACTCCGCTTTCTACCGCAAAGTGTTTCAGGCGAAACACTTTTCCCAAGTAACATTCAGCATCAATGCTAGGTAACAGTCAGTTTAATACGATTAACAAGTGAATCCCCTCATCACATCAGACATCTGAAACAAAACAAAGGATTTGCCATACATGATTCAAAAAAATTTCGATATCAATAGTGAATGATGATAATTATATTTGCTGATGAAAATGAGATGTTAAAATCCCCGCATTTTCCCCCATAACGCCAATACATATTAAATCCCCAATCAACTTGAGATTCCCCGCAGTTTGGGTATTCCCCACAAAATGGCAGCCCTCTACGTACAGACAGAAGCATTAATTGGTAACCCCCTCACAGAATATGTCATAGTTATCATTCAGCAGCATGTAGGTTCAAACCCGTGAAGATTTATATATTCATTTTAATTTACATTATTTTTAATTTTTGTTTTTTTTTTAAGTTTATTTAATTGTTTAAATAAAAAACAAATGTTTTTTTTCAACACCTACATTTCTTTTATCAGGAGTAACGATACTGAAATTTCGAGCCTGTATCACATGTAACTATGGTGTAGTGGTTAGTGTAACCGAGATTCTGTCACTGCACATCGTAATGATCGTCATCGAATCCTTGCAGTGGATGTTTTTGTTTTTTAACTACTACTTAATTTTAGTAATGTAATGACATTTATTCATTTGTAATAGTGAAGTTTTTGTCTATTAGTATGAATTTAAAGTAATTGATAAAATAAAACAATAATAATAATTTAAGGTAAACAATTTCGTTTATTTTTTTCAAAAATTTGCCTTAGATACAAACAACAACACAAAAAATGTAATTAATTCTGACATGTTTTATTTTATTATTTAGCCTACTTACAAATAGCTTCCTATCCTGAAAAATAATATTCCATTTTCGATTTAGTGCTCGAGAATACACATGTTTTCATTAGATTTTCGTTTACTTTGCTAATCTAATGAATTAAACAATTTGGATCTCTTGTAAATCATGGAATACTAAATACTCAGGTAGTTTTGAAAGAAAATGAGGTCAAATGGAGTTTTTCTGACAATGTTAAAAGGTAAAATTACATTAGGGTTTAGTAGGTAGTGATATTTATCGTCTTTTATATTTAGTGATACATCGCTTAATAGCTTAAGCGCTAACGGATCGGATCTCAATTTAAAACCATTTGACCCCTATTTTCTATCGGATTTAGGTCCGAACTTTTAGATGTCCAAGAAATAACAGTAATGTCTTCTAGAGATGAACAACCCTTGAGAAACCATCCGCGTACGATGCACTCCACAATTATCATGGACAAAATAAATTTGGGCTTCTGGATACGCGATCCGCGTAGTAACCTTCAACACTTTCAATTGCTCGTCATTCATGCGCCCAGTTATTTTTACTATTTCTCCAGGACCCATAGAGGATATCCATCTCCAAAACCTAAAAAGAAAAAAAATCAACTGTTATAATGTTTATTTAGTTCGTGTAAATACTAACTTGTTAAAATTATTATTATTATGATGAAATAATCAGAGATAAAGGTGTTCGAATTTGTTGAGAATTACCAGTATTATCACTTACCTAAAGTTATTCATGCCCTGCGGTGGAGTTCAGCAGACAGTCCTATTTTTGCTGCTCGATAATTGTGTCAGTATATATCAGCTGCATGCAATGCCTTCTGTTGATGTTGATATCAAATATTGTTGAGCAGTAGAACGAGTGGATGCAAAAGGCGAACTAGTCTGAATGTCAACAATATTATTGTAACGACTTCACTGATTTGTATACACTCCTGTTGTTTATCTACCATTGCTTCTTACATTCACATCCCCACATTACACTTAAGCGCACGGTTTTTATCTGTAAGACAACAAATCAATACTTAAATGAAGTTAAAGATAACAAGGTTTTACTAAAAAAAATATGTATTTGTTTCGTAACGATTATGACACAAGAATAATAAGTTGATAACTTACCGTAATTCAAAGCTAACGAGCAATCTCCTGATTACTCATTTGCTGTTCGAATAGAACCGCAATCTTAGTTCTCACAAAATTCTTAATTTGCATAATTTCCTTCAATATTCTTCAATTCATTTATGATTCAAATCAGTAAGTCAAGACTAGAATTGGAAATGGCTAGTGACCTTTTCATTGTTCACCAAGATTATATTTAAATCTACCCTCAAACACTTCTTTTTTTTCTTATCCAGTGTAAAGAGATCTCATAAATAAAAATCCGCTGTCGAACACTAATAACATAAAATTTCAACGCTCTGATAACTGGTTCGTTGGTTTAGTTGGTTGGTGCGTGGTCAACTTGTCATGTGAGCGATTGGATGTCTGGTTCGATTCCCACTGGGTGCTACGTTTTTGTTTCTTAGTATTTGAGTAAAAGATTTGTAAATCGTACAGTGATTTGCAATGTAAACTTTAGCTATTAGGGGGGTTACCAATTAATGCTTCTGTCTGTACGTACGAATGGAATGGAATGAAACAACATTCAAAAACATTGTTCCATTCCATTTACATTAAAAATTCAAAAAATTACTTTAGTGCTGCCAACTCAGAAAGTTTTCTAAATTATTGCACACATTTTATTTTAATATACCGTCGGTGCGCCTGCCATAATCGTTATGTGTTTTTGAGCAAGTTTTCAGGAGGGACTAAAAACTGTTTTATTTAATTATTATTTGACATATAAATAATTCAAAAATGCAGAATCATGGCAAAATATATCTTTTCTGTATTGAGCTAAGAACAATAGGAATACAATGTGCATATAAGGCACAATATTTATTTTTTGTCATTTTATGCACATATCAGATTTGTGTTGCGGTTGCCATTTCTTACATGTGAAAATATGCACATGTAGAATTTGTCAGAAGCTTTAACACTAGAAAACTAAGTCCATCATAATACTACAAGTGCATTACGAAACCAAACTTTGAACCAAAGTTCAAAGAAAATCAATTTTTATGAAATAAAAAGAACTTAAACCATGATAACCAGGTAAAAAAAATTTTTTTTATAAGAATTTTAAACTTTATTGAGCAATTAAATATTACAGTTATCTACTAAGCTAGGTAACATGTTAAGTAGGTATAAACGTGGAAACTCTTAAATTTATACTAAGCAGGGAAAAAATATGTTTCTATTCTAAATTTGACTAAAATCATATTAAATGTTTCAATATCTAACCTAATCATTCATATATTTGAACTTCAGCTTGATTTTCCTGAAGAAAATATGTCAGCATTCAAACATTGGCTACTTCGAACATTTTTGACTATTCAAGTTAGAGATTGACGTTTGTACACGTTTGTACCTCAAAGAGTTGACTGAAACCATATTTATTGATTCAATATCTATCAGAATTACTCACATTTCAGAACCTGGGCATGATTACTCTAAAAGAACTCTTGAATTTACCGAAAATCGACATTTCTTAAGAATTTCGAAGATTCAAGTAGGATTTTGACGTTTGTACCCGTTTTTACCTTCAAGATTTTACTCAAATCATATTATTTGTTTCAATATCTATTCTCATCTTTCATTGCTTTGTACTTCAGCTTGATTTTCCTGAAGAAAATGTCAGTATTCAAAAATTGGCTACTTCAAACATTTTTGACTATTCAAGTTAGAAATTGACGTTTGTACCCGTTTGTATCTGCAAAGATGTGACTAAAATCATGTTAATTGATTCAATATCTATCAGAATCACTCAAATTTCAGAATATGGGCATGATTTCCCTGAAAAAGCTTTTGCATTTTCCAAAAATCGACCAATCGACAAAAATTTTGAAGATTCAAGTAGGATTTTGACGTTTGTACCCGTTTCTACCTCCAAGATTTTACTAAAATCATATTATTTGTTTCAATATCTATTCTAATCATTCATTGCTTTGTACTTCAGCTTGATTTTCCTGAAGAAAATATGTCAGTATTCAAAAATTGGTTACTTCAAACATTTTTGACTATTCAAGTTAGAGATTGACGTTTGTACCCGTTTGTACCTCAGAGACTTGAATGAAATCATGTTATTTGTTTCAATATCTATCCTCATCATTCAAAGTTTTGTACTTCAGCTTGATTTTCCTGATGAAAATATGTCAGTATTCAAAAATTGGCTACTTCGAATTTGACTATTCAAGTTGGATTTTGACGTTTGTACCTCTAAGATTCGACACAAGTCATATTAACTGTTTTAAAATCTGACCTAATCATTCATATTTTTGAACTTCAGCTTGATTTTCCTGAAGAAAATATGTCAGTATTAAAAAATTGACTACTTCGAACATTTTTGACTATTCAAGTTAGAGATTGACATTTGTACCCGTTTGTACCCCCAAAATAAGACTGAATACATGTTAATTGATTCAAAATCTATCATAACCACTCATATTTCAGAACATGGGCATGATTTTCCTGAAAAAACTTTTGCATTTTCCAAAAATCGACCTTTTTAAAGAATTTCGAAGGTTCAAGTTAAATTTTGACGTTTGTACCCGTTGTACCTCCAAGTTGTGACTGAAATCATGTTGATTAATTCAATACCTATCATCATTACTCATAGTTTAGAACCTAGGTATGATTTTCCAGAAAAAACTTAAAGAATTTCGCAGATTCAAGTTGGATTTTGACGTTTGTACCCGATTGTAGGTACCTCGTAAGATTTGACTTAAATCATATTAATTGTTTCAATATCTATTCTAATCAATCATATTTTTGAAACTCAGCTTATTTTCCTGAAGAAAATATGTCAGCATTCAAACATTTTTGACTATTCAAGTTAGAGATTGACGTTTGTACCCATTTGTACCTGCAAGATGTGACTAAAATCATGTTAATTGATTCAATATCTATCATAATCACTCATATTTCAGAACCTGGGCATGATTTCCCTGAAAGAACTCTAGCATTTTCCGAAAATCGACCATTCTAAAGTATTTCCAAGATTCAAGTTGAGTTTTGACCTTTGTACGCGTTTGTAACTCCAAAATTTGACTGAAATTTTGTTTATTTACTTAATATCTATCATAATCATTCACACTGAAGAACCTCAACTTGATTTTTCTCAAGAAACTTTTTAATTTTTTATGTCAAACGTTCAAATGCGATGTTTTGATTTTAATTTCAGGTTTACGTTGTTTTGTTTGTCTTTCTTCAGACTGAAACTTTTATTTCATGTCTTTAAAATGTAGACAATTTCAAGCCCTACCAAATTATGTGCCTAAGTACCATAAAATGTTTGGTTTTGAGATTAATCGACTCATTTAACTTTGTAGATCAAAATCGAGCATGAAAATCCTCCCTCTCCCCATATCTTTTACCCCCTTAGGGTACAAACGAAAATATTGTACCGACAACATTTTCGTACAGTTGGCAGTACTGCACAAAGCACTGAAATGTAATATAAGTACTCACCAGTGTTCAGTTAAACAAAGTTTTAGTATTGTTTACTTCTGCACAAAACACATGAAGCGCGCGAAAAGAATGTTACCATAATTTACCAAACCGTCTATGTGTAGACCAAATCCGTTATGTGCGAAAAATTGACCAAAAACTTTTTTTGCGAACACTTAGCTGATTTTTCATTGCCACAAATTCGAATGACTTGCACACTTGCACATAACGAATTTGTCAAAACGATTTCTAGAAGGAATTTGCACATAATTGTTTTTTCAATCGACGCAGAACACAAAAATGATGCCAGCTATCAAATAAAAAAAAAATAAAAAAAGTGCACATAACGATTCTGGCAGGCGCACCGACGATACTATACTCAATTTAAAAATTAAAAACTGTTCTAATGAAGTAAAAAAATTGGTAAAACGTATTTAGGCTCGCCGATACCAGCTAGCCCAGATTAGTGGAAGTCTATACCAAAACTCTAAAACTCAATAAAACAACTGCTTTGTACAACAGTTAAGGTTTCTTCCCAAGACCGGTATCATGCCTCGACATTTTTTTATCTGTCGCTCGTTGGTCGCTCAATTTCAAGATACTTGACTTGACTTCTTCGTTATGGCAATAATGTGTCTGGAATTTCCTCAGACGAAGGCTTTGAGTATCTAGAACTGGAGTTGCCAAGCGCTTCTGTCAGTACTAAAATCTTTCTGTCAGATTTCGAGGGGGGCGAGGTATCACGGTACAGCACACGTTTACATAATCACGCATACTAATGCAGAAAACTAAAGCGTCCATATAAACGCACACTAAAGTAAAAGCTGAACACAAACAAAAGAACACGCACACAAATATAGAATTAGTGTTGTTACACTATTGCTTAGTTACACACTAACACAAAAAAGTAGTGCTGGATGAAAAAGACCGAAAAAATAATGATTTCGAATGAATGAAATCAGGGTTGTTAAAATTATACAATGCTTTTTTTGATAAAGGTATTGTTTCTTACTGAGGGATTTTAGACATGCATTTTAATATAGAAAAAAATTTGTTCCGAATGAGAGAAAAGCGAAAAGTTAGTTTTCCTTTCATTTGACATTAACTAAGAACCATAATTTGTAAATGACGCCCCGTCTATTTGGGACTATTATGTTTTTTATTTATGCAAATCGAAAAGGTTTCATTATATATATATCTATATGTTTTCATAGAGAGCAGGAGAAGACAAGCGGCAGTTAGAAAGAGAGAAAGAAAGACAGAAAATATATTTATTGTGATGGGTACAGGGATAACAAAATTTTATCTATATTAACATTATGTAGATCGGGCCGCCCCGCCGCCGCCGTGTTTCATGTCATGATCAGTGCGGTGTTTCTGCGCTACCTATAAAAAGGGTATTTTTATATTATTAATATTAATAAATTGATGGAGAAAATTCCTACTAAAAGAAAAAACACGAGCTGTCTATCATCACTTCGCTTGTGTCTTTCTGTATCGAGGTTGTTTTGTAATTCCTTTTTTTTTATAAATAAATCTGCTTCTGACTTATAATAATGTTATATTATTTATACTATATTATTATATATCATTATTTGTGTTATTTTATTTGTTGTTTCTTATAAATCCATATTACATTTAAAATGGAATAATTTATTGTAAATACGGGATGGGACGTACACATTTTTTCCATAAAAAATGGATTCTGGTATCTGTATACTTTTGCATAACCAATTTTCCTATATCAATAGATTTTTTGTTACAAAAAACATCGCATTTTACACAAATTTTTCGTTCATTCCATCATTCGTTCAATCAATTTCACTCAACTTGTCCCCGCACTACGCCTTCTACCAAGGAATAAAAATGTCGCAACTGATATTCTATTGAAATCGAAATTATACAATATAACAAAAAACAATTCAGAAAAATATCACTTACTTGTGATAGGAAACACTATGTACCCTTAAGTTGGATGTCTCCAATTGCCTTTTATACCCATAAACCGCACAATTCACCATTTTTGGTGAGCACTACCTCGCGACACGAAACGATAGCAAATGGCCGCGAAGTTACGAGTGAAGTAGTTTTATTATTCGTCTATGGTCAGTAAAGTCTTGTGACCAACAGAGGGGTATCCTGACCTTGCCAACTCCCGTTCTAGATACTCAAAGGACGAAGGAATAAATATTCCTTCGTCTGAGGGCAAGCTACAAAAAAGTGGCATCGTTTTTTTAAGAAGTAGGTACCTAAACTTCAATGCCAGTGTCAGTCAGTTTATGACACAGGCAGAATCTGAGAATCTTCAAGAATCTCTATCAAGCGCAGAGATCAAGCGGCGCCCGGCGCCGGCCGATAAGAAGTTGAATTATTTTTTCATTTGTTTTGTTTGTCAACATAACGTAGAGATCCTAAAAGATTTTTATTCGTTTTGATCGATAATTCCAACATTTTGTGATTGCTGTGCAAGTGAAAAGCAAAATGATTTATGAAGCTTTTCTGGCAGGCATTTGGGCTTCTGTAGGTAGTACTCTTGGAAAATTATCGGGTACTGAAACTGTTGTGGTAAGTATAGGTTCAATACAAAATTCTAGTCCAGGATAGCCTGGTGCCCTTAGCTGTGCCCTTTTGGTCGCTATATTATGTTAATAGCTCCAGCACGTAGTGCTTTAAACAATGATGTTAATGCTAGGTATTCTGTGTCAGCACTTCATTTATTTTAAGATTCCTAATACTATTTTTATGAATGACAGGGGCAAAACTACATCATCTGGGGTTGTTTGCTGGTGGCGATGGTGGTTGCAAATACATGGGGCTGCCGGCATTACTTGCGTTCATTAGACGCTGCATCTAACTCGGTCGCGCCGACAGTAGTTTCGGCTGCTTCGAGTTATGTACTGTCTGTGAGTTTAGCTTATTTATTTTCATTACATTAAATGATGAGTGTTATTGGAGACTCGATGGGGGATAGAAAGTGCAGATGTGTAATATATAAGTGTATATACAGGAGGTTTCAGCCATTTCTTATGGACCACTGTGCACATGCTCTTTTTATGATAATTGATGAATAAGAAACAATTTTAGGATCCACATCAAAAATTTTATTAAATACCCGTGCGAAACCGGGCAGAACTATAGTTTATTTATAAACTAATAGTGATATTGATTAAATATAGAAGTGACAACATTAGTTGTTCTTCAACAGGGAGTCATCGGCATACTTCTCTTCGACGAGGGGGTATCCGTGCGGTGGTGGCTGGGAGCAATGCTCATCACAGCAGGACTGGCATTAGTCGCGAGACCAAAGTCAAAGCACAAGGTGGATTAGTGTTGACTATACTGTAATATATAGATCAGTTGATTACAATACAATACAAAAATGCTTTATTGTACACCAGAAATAGAACATAACAAAACACATTACACAAGACAAGTACAGTGGCTGGCCTGTATTGCGGCCGGTTTATATTGATTTAGTATTGATGGATAAGTGAACTATGGAAAAGTAACAAGTAAAATTAATGTGTAAGTGGAGAAATAAATACAACTATGAGTTGTTATAAGTTATATATAACAGATAAGGTATAGGTATTTATATATAAATAGTTTAAATAGTAGTTTATAGTGTAGTCTTAATCTAACTGTAAGTACTAAGTACTTACAAGCAAAGCATTAATATATAATTTTAAGTCTATGAAATGAATGAACCTAGAAGTGGTAAAACTACAGATTATGTATTGTCTATTTTTGTAATAAGAACATGTTTGAAGTTACCAAGTGTAAGTATTACTTACACTAACAGTAACTACTAGCTAAGCATAATGTTTATTTTATTTTTATTTTTTGGTGATAGAACAGCGAACAGCCCAAACCGTGCTGATTGTACAAAACTGTTTGAAGAATGTGTACCTTAAAGAAATTCAAGTAAAGAAAATGGAAAATGATGTAAGATAATTTATTTATTTATAATGGAAACAATTACAAGCAGCACTACAGTTGTGAGTATATTTGCAATTTATTTTGACATCTTTATTTATTTATTTTAGAAGTGGGCTTACAGCTAAACCAAAACGTCCAATAGTCAGATGTTATGTATCTTTACTGCTACAAACTTAATTTTACCTTAAGTTTGTACCTCAGTATTTTAGTTTTTTAAAGGCAGTTACTAACTGGTGATACGGGGCGTAATGAACCATTCTCAGTGCGCATAAGATAGGTTTACTCCAAACAGAGAGCTAGAACAAGTAGGTACTTTATTTTAATCCTAATTATGTACCCCAAAAAAGGTAGTTATGGGGTCACTTATTTGTTACCTACGTGTTTGAGAGCTTTGCGAGCGGGGGATACGTTGCTCGTTGCGGGCGATCCGTTTTGTTGCTCGTTGCCGACCTTTTCCTTTAATGACTGCACGAACGTTTGCTGTAAATTCATTCAATTTCGCTGTTAGAAGCCTCGTAATGCCGGCACAGTACACATATGACCAGTATCGAAACTAAGCCTAGTTGATGAAATAAATACCTACGCTCCATTATAGCAAGGGTTGTAACTTTACGGCGCGCGCAGACACTGCAGCGCAGGTGGCGCGTGGGCTCAACGCTCATGAGCGGCAGCAAACCGTACCGTTTTTCAATACGAAAATGCGTGTGATTCCTACCTAGTAATTAAAAAACATTTCTTAATATGTTTATTCTTAATGACAACAACAAATGATTCACATAAAAGTACTTGCGTCTACTACGACACGTCGGAATTCTTTATTACCTATAGGAATTTTTGTATAAAATATTCTCATTCTACCTATCGACTTTAAACAACTTTTAAACCGCCTTCATTCTGGATCTTCAAATAAATTCAAGAATTCATTATGATCAATTACACGGACTCATTATTCGATAACAATGATAATAATAGTACATTTTTCTTATAATATTAATCAGTAGCAAGTTTAAAATACGAAAGCTACGGTTTCGATGAACTGAGTTCACACAGCTGTATACAACGCAATATTATCGAACATTTTTCAAAAAACTAAATTACGCATGACCGCTCGTCGCGACGCGACAACCGCTACTGACAGCACTGCGAAAACCCCTTTGAGCTCTCGTAGATGCGCATGCTTGTGTGAGTGAGCCGTTTCGAGCGTTTGTAGGTAGTTTCCACACTGTCTATATGTACACTGTGATGCCGGTCAGTACCTACTCAAAAATATACAAAGAACATTTAATTAAGTATAAAATATGTATAATGGTAGTATACAATGCCCCAACTCGAAAACTAACAAGGTAAAGGTTTCTTGTTCTTCTTCTTCGCTTAAAGTGAACAATGAATTAAAGTCATCACTTTATTTCCCAGTATTAGGTACTTAAAGTTATTTGTATTTTGTGACGTGTCAAAGAGTTCTGTAAGGTCTAAAGGAAATAAAGCACTTTGATTTTGAAAATTATTTTGGAATTTTCTTGCCTCTATTACCTACCACTGTTTATTGTTAGGATACTTTGTTATTATTTATCCAGAGTAAGTACCTAATGCACCTAGTAGAGGAAGGAGGTATTATCCAAACCACAGATAACATAGTACTAGTATCCAAACGTTTCCGATGCCGATGGCAGAACCTAATTTCTCTACAGTGTTAGACTGAGTTTGCCCAATGACATACATAGGGTATTAGTACCAAGTTAGTTCTAGCGAGGCATATAAGGGCTCTTTCTTGATAAACGAATCCGTAATATTTAGGGTCGCGGGTCGCCGTCATCGAAATCTGTGAAGCCTATATAAATATATATGTATACCTAGTACAATATAATTACTCTGCGATTAAGCCACGAGCGCTGCCTCTTTACTTTAAGTTTGGTTGATGCTGCGTGAAAATTTCATGTATCAATTAAATATTACGAGGCAAACTAAAGCCTGTCTTGTCTTATTTACTCTTAAGATTTATGATACCTACTCCAGGGATCTTATCCCTCTCATTTATAAAACAGCATTAAAACAAAGTTACTTAATGCCGCGCGATATAAGCCAGGTCGGCTTATTCCAGAAATCCTCTGCGATGATTTCCTCCGAAGGGGATTTACAGCTGTTTTTTTAGATAGATAAATAGAAAATATCTTTATTGCACCTTATAAAACTGTATAAGGTGCAATAAAATGCTATACAAACAGTAATTACTACTCAGATATACTTTTGATTTGATATCTCATTCAATAAAGTAGCCCTCATCCCACCTTCGAAAATTATTCCTGCTTATTTTGTGAAAATCTCGAAAAAACATTAAGTTCCCCTATTTAGTGTTATTAAAACTAAATAAATTACCTATTGGCGATCATTATTTATTATAAAGGTACCTATTATAGATGAATTAGGTTCCTACCTTATTTTCTGCTTAGGTTAGTCTGCCCATATCGTCACTATAGGCACCGGATATAGCCTTGCGGTGATGATTGTCAGCATATTATTTATTTATTTACTGTACTTTACTGTTATTTAGCTACTGTACTTAAAAATGTTAACACATTGAACGCCGTGGTGGTCACCAGTGACCACCACTATACTTTCCTTATGGGCCGACGTCGATTCGCGATTTCGGCAAATTTTACAACCTATATTTTATTGACTCATATGATTCAAAATAGTCAAAAACCCCGATTTAAATTATTATTTCTTATTATTATCAAAAGAAATACCAAAATAATTGCTGTCGCTCACCGGTGACCACCACGGCGCACGCCGTTGGAAATCTGAATTTCCTCCCCGCGGGGCCGCGGGGGTCACGGCGCCGGCCACACTGACTGGTTTCATTTATGCGCCAAATATTCAAGTAAAAGTGATTGCCCTACATATAATAAAACGTTTTCAAATATTTTCTAATAAAACATATATTTTGTACACCCTCTTTCATTTTAAAACCACATCTTGTGTACTACTTGTGTAAAAATTGTTAAAGTAATTTTTTATACAGTGTCGAAATGAGCTAGTATGCGTAAACTGTTCTCCAGGGCCGCGCCGGGCACGCTCTATATAGTTTTCTATCGGCACTGTGTCCTCCAGCGAGAAAATTGAGTTCAGACACGAGCCCGTCGCGCGGTCACCGGTGAGCCCCACGGCCTGAACGGGTAGTATTGCTGTCGCCCACCGATGAGCCCCACGGCCCAAATGGAACAACCGATATATTCCCATCCGCCCCATTATCCTCCCCATCAATGGGGCAGTTGGGAAAAAAATCCCATCTGCCCCATCATTCAAGTCAATGGGGTGGATGGGATTTTTTGCCCCATTGACTTTTTAATAATATAAAAAATAAATCTCACTATTCATATTCAGATACTCTTGTTCCTATTTACATAATTAACTGTTAGTAGGAACAATAGGAAAGGCCAACTTATTTGAGCTAATCAAGTTCTGGTTTATTGTAAATATTTCTTTTCGTAAACTACGCTAATTGAAAAATCAAATAATAATCATAGGAAAAGCAGTGAGAAAACAAAAAATCATACGAAATTAGTTTTCTAATCTTAAATACAGTTGTTTTTAAATACTTTATATCACAGTGAGATAATCACATTTTTACAATAATTATTTTTATAAAAACTAAGGCCTTAAAGGTACAAGTGCCACATAAAAAAAAACCTAAAAACATCAACTAAATTAACAATAATTTGCTTATACTATAAAACTTTGTTTTATCGCTAGTTTCACAATCTCTTTCTTCACTCTCTTCCAATCTTTGAAAATAGAAACTAATCAACAAATTGTAATAAAGTTATTTTATAACTAATGTTTTTTTATTATTTATAAAATAACTAGATATTATATAAAAATAAAAGTAAATTATAGTGTGATTACTGACATCATATTTTACTACTATTTTTCAAACAAATACTATATAAAGTGTAGCATTCAAATATTTTTTATCACAGTGTGTAATCAGAGAATCTTACAATAATTATCTTTTAGATAAGGCCTCTAAGGTACAAGAGCCTCAATAAAAATATCTATCACAGTAATCACTCGTATAATCATCTTTGTAATAAAAACTAGGGGACGGGGACAGTGTCGTAAACACTCGCACGCATTGGGATTTCATTGCAGTCTAGTTATTTTATAAACAATAAAAAACCGATTCTTTACTATTTTCAAAGATGAAAGAAAGAGAGTGTGAAGAAAGAGATGTAAAACAAGTGATAAAACAAAGATTTTAAATATAAGCAAATGATTGCTAATTAAGTTAATGTTTTAGTTTTTTTTATGTGGCACTTGTACCTTTAAGGCCTTAGTTTTTATAAAAATAATTATTGTAAAAATGTGATTATCTCACTGTGATATAAAGTATTTAAAAACAACTGTATTTAAGATTAGAAAACTAATTTCGTATGATTTTTTGATTTCTCACTGCTTTTCCTAAGATTATTATTTGATTTTTCAATTAGCGTAGTTTACGAAAAGAAATATTTACAATAAACCAGAACTTGATTAGCTCAAATAAGTTGGCCTTTCCTATTGTTCCTACTAACAGTTAATTATGTAAATAGGAACAAGAGTATCTGAATATGAATAGTGAGATTTATTCTTTATATTATTAAAAAGTCAATGGGGCAAAAAATCCCATCCACCCCATTGACTTGAATGATGGGGCAGATGGGATTTTTTTCCCCAACTGCCCCATTGATGGGGAGGATAATGGGGCGGATGGGAATATATCGAACAACCACTCAATTTGAATTGGCGTTTATCGTGTTAAGAATTAAAACATGGTTGAGGATGGAGGTAAGTACGCATCGGTAGAGGAGCGATGGATGCGGCTAGACGCCTGCCTATTTTAGCTCACTATTTAGGTCAGACTAGGTAATAAAAGTGATAAAATTGTGGGCTCCATGTCCAAAAAATTTAAAAAAGGGAAAAATTTAAAATTTTTGCAACATATTAAATAATTTCCGAAAAAATCATTTAAAAAAAATGTTTCTTAGTTGCACAATCAAAGCACCTAGGCCACTAATAAACATTTTTACGGTTATCCACTCACTAAGGGACATCTGCAGGTACTTACTTACCTAGAGATAAGGATTATTTTACTTTGTATTGGTTTGGTTTTATTTTCGTACTTTGTGTTAGTTTTAATTTAGTAACAGAACCGCTTTCCTTTCATCTTCTCTTTTTAGCTTTGGTTGCCTGGAAGAAATAGGTGTAAGTAATAAAACAATAATAAATCGCGAGAAAGCTGCTTGATTAATTAACAATAAGGTAAGTACTTTCCTTACCGTAGTTATGTCTTCTTTTAGAAATAAGTTTTTCAGAATATATTATGTAGGTATCTAAATAGGTAGGTAAGCAATAACCAGTTTCTTTATTATAATTTTTATAAAATGGCCGCCCGCACCGAAACAAGCAATTGCTAATCGTAGAATTTTAAAAGGCCTCCAGGACCGTGGGAGAGCACATCCTTCGAGAGCCCTATAGTCAGTAGTAGGTATATAGCCGCTAGCCGATACCCAGTAGCGGCGATGAAAAGTAATGTAATCCTATACATATTGGTTCCACTTATATTATTTTACACACGGGTGCAATGCTGATACTAATGTTGTACATACATTAAGAGGAAAGTTTACATGTTATACATATAAACTTTCCTCTTAAATTACTCCATCTATTTAAAACAACCGCACCAAAATCCGTTGCGTAGTTTTAAAGATCTAAGTAGGTATACATAGGGACAGACATAAAAAGGGGAAGCGATTTCGTTTATAACTACTATGTAGTGATTACCATTGTGAAATAAGATCAGAGGAATATTAAAGATAAACTTAGGTCAGTTAAAAAAATCTACCCTATTAAGAGATGCTAAGGTCTAGTTAACGAATCGTCAAGACGCAACGGGGAGATATAAATACTACCCTTCTGCACCACTGGGTAACCTTTAGGGTTGTCATATTTTATCGATAAAATTTGTTATTTCACTTACGTTTTCAGAAACGAAAACGAAAAGACCCTTCGGTAAGTATAATGTTGATGCAGAATGTCTTAGATGAAAGGCTTTTGCTAAGTGGAAGATCACTTGACTGGTTGATGATATTGAGATGGGAAGTTACAATGATTTTAGATGATGCTGTCCAGCATTATGTATTTACAAGTCTTAAGTACATCTTATCAAAGTGCCATCAGAAATAAAGATACGTAAATTTAAAATCTCCCCTTTTGTTTTTTCCTTTGTCAATGCGAATAATGTCATGAAAAATTACAAATGCTCCAGCTTTTAAGAATGTACCTAAGAGAAAGTCAATATATGAAACTGCCACACCTAATCGTCTGTTCCGACTGGTCTGGTCTTTCATAATGTGACTTATAGGAAACAAATGTTTTCTAAGAGTCTAGGCAAAAACCACATACTATCGACAATTCTTATCATCGATCAGCAAGAAATCCATCCCTATAGTTTTATAGACGCAATGACGCCCGGCGCGGCGCTCCGGCAGTGGCGCGTCGCGGCCAGCCGACACGCACGTCTCCGTCCCAACGCTCGATACCGCTCAACTTACCACACGTTTTCAAAACGATCGATAAAAACCGCCGCGAAAAACAACACGTACATCACTAAAAACAAAACTTTGAACAAACTCTTTTACAATCACCAGTTTTATTAAACCGACTGAAAACAGTGTAAAGTAACGTAGCCATGGAGCGGCATAGTGACAACAATGCAATGTGGACTTTTGACGCATTTTTGACAGATGATTAAAAATAAAAATCGCAAATGGACGTGTTTGTGTGATAAATCGTGACAATAATTTCGTAGAAGTAGCTGATTAATTAGGGAAGATGGGAAATGGAATGAACAAGGTGAGAAATATCATTATTTACCATTACAATTTAAATTATGTAAATACGTAGTCATAAATAATGCAGAATGCAAGATGTGCAAGCGTAGCGACGGCGTTGTTACGTAACTGTACGAAAAGGTTTCATAGCAGCGCGTAGATCGCAGCCTGGAGCGGTCGTGGCCAGTTCGTAAGTAATTCGCGTAGCAATTTCAGCGAAACTTTCTTAATTCTTTATTTTATCGTATGAAGTAGGTACTTATTTATTTAATTTATAAAGAAATTAACGCCAACAGCGCATTGATGCATTCTTATCTTTAAAAAGACTAATTAAAGTAGGTTCTAAGAAACCTGTACCTACCCTAATAAGTTATTAGAAAAACAGGTGGACGGACACAACATAGTACCTAAGTATTATAATATCACTAGGTAAGTATACCTACTAAATTAAATTAAATCAGTGAGGTCGAGTTTAACAGTTAGAAGTCGAAGTTAAATATCTAGATATTTTTTGGGAATTACCTTTACTAACCATCTTAGAGAATATAATACCTACGTTATCATATAAGTATCATATCTTTTGGTTTATACTTTCTTATCAAAAAAATACAATCAGGGCTCAATTGTACAAATTTACTTAATTTGGCGTAGCGAATACCCGTACCTACCTTCTCCACAAAAATCCAAGGATTTTAATCAATAATATTTTCTCTAATGCCTTGAGTAGATTAGCTAGCACAAAATCGATGTAAGTATACTTGTTCTAATTTGGGTCTTTTTTTACAAATTAGAGCAAGTATTTACAATTGAGCTAATTACAGTCTGCTGCAAACATTTTACATGTAGCTCAACTTCCTACCATAACAAATTCCCAATCAAATTCGTGAAACCTTTATGATAGATACTTAAGTACCTACCTAAATTTAGCGTAGCGAATACCCGTACCTACTTATAAATTTCTCCACTAAAATCCAAGGATTTAGTCAATATTATTTTCTCTAATGCCTTGAGTAGATTAGCTAGCACAAAATCGATGTAAGCCTTGGGGATCTTTCCAAGACGGCTTTAGCTTGGGAGTTTATTTTATTTAACAAGTTGAAAGAAGATCTTTCATTTAGGTTTCATGCCTAGGGATGCCTGTATTAATAAAAACCTAAAAAGTAACAGATAAATAAACGACAAACTGTAGGTAGGTACCTAGGTACTCCTAATTAGATCGATTATTTATCTAGGTATCTAAAAATCAATATCATTTTCCTCATTTCTGTAAAAATCACGTTCGCAGTACCTACATCGTACCCTTAATATTTAAGTAATATATTAGAGGAATTTTATCGTGGCAAGAATAAGTATTTCTTGCCAACTAGCGAACCCAACTATAACTCATATGGGCTAAATTCACTCGCCTTGATTGATGGATAGGATACGAAGTCGTAAAATGCTCAAACTCGTACTAGAAATAAGGAAAGAAAAACTATAAGGATTTTTGTAGAAGACCGCAAAGAATGGAAGAGTCTTTCCATTCCATTCGTTACGGGCAAGCCTTTTCCTTGCAAAGGAATCTAGGCCAAAAATAATAAAAAATTTTGAAGCACTAACATGACTAACATTAAAAGAGGAAGCATAATTATAGTTGCAAATCTCTATGACTGCGACGCAGGAGGTTGCGGGTTCGACTTCTGCCTCGGGACAAATGTTTGTACGATCTGCAGATATTTGTTCAGAGTGTTCTGGTCGTTTTCTATAAATAATAAAAAAATATCTATCTATTTAATCATCGTATGATGTATATCCGTCATCTAGTAACCATGACACAAGCTTTACTTGGCTTGGGGTTAGATGTGGATAGTTCAGTATAATTTATTTCTTTATTTATTTATGTGAGTTTGAATAGAGGTTTAATTCTGCTGATGTAAACATCAGATCCAACAAACATAGCTTCGAGTTTTATCATCTCGTATCTGTAGACTTAAATTCCAAGATAGAAACATCGGTCAAAGATAGACCGAGAATATAAAATCTAATCTCGGCAGAGGTTTAGAGACGTGGTGTCGATTCTATTGGTAGGAACACAATCTAAACTAATTGATATCGGTTTGTTTTACATCAATTTATGACAGAGTAGAAGGTTAGTTTAAAAGTACATAGAATGGATCTTTATCTATTCTAAGGGCACATTTGGAGTACCTAGCTGTCTTCGGCATATACAAGATTGATAATGTAGATTTATTTTATTTTTACAAATAGGTTAGCCTACAGCTGCGAGTAGTACACCAAAAAAAAACACAAGACGGTAGGATTTTTAAAAATAAGTCAAGCTAAGTGTACCAACCTCTTACATCTTCAATCTTACAATGTAGATGATCAATAACCTTTTAAAGGCGACTTGGGACAAGACGAATAACTTTTGTTCTATGACTTTGTCTAATTCGTTGGTATTTTACAAAAATACTAAAAATAAGTAAATTTTCAGTTCTGATCTTCTTAACTTTATGTAGCTAATGAAGTAATCACAGATTAAAGCCATAATAATGAGCGCACTGCGCAGCACAAGTTTAAGACAAGTCGATACATAACGGGGCACGCGGGGGCAGCGCTTGTGTGTCGGTATTAGCAAAGAAAGAAAGGGGTTACGTTAATGAAAGGGTTTTTTTCTTCTAAGTTTTGGAAAAAGTAATAAAACAAAAGTTATTCATCGTGACCTACCCAAGTCGCCTTTTAGAGGTTATTGATCATCTACCTATAACCCTGTAGGTAGATACGTAAAAATTGATAGCGGTATCAGTTATGTCTGTTTATGAGATAATAAAAGAAGGTATGTTTGTTTATGAGTAGGTACATATAATGGATCTCTATCTGTTCTAGGGGCGCATTAAGTGGCGTTTTTCCCTCGGCATGCAAGTAAATTATTCCATGGTACCTACCTAAAATCGTAAAATTGGCATTCGGCCTAAAAGCAGCAAGTTCGATCATAAACCCTGGTTATGGTATGGTGATGAGAAAGTTATGGATATTGAATTAGATGCCGATCGAAATAGGCTAGTAGACGGAGTCTGTCGGTCTGCGCCTGTCACAAAAAATGCTGGACAGTCCACACAGCATCTTCTAGCATCAAGCTAAGCAGAGCTTGTGTTATTATGAGTGTTAGATGACTGATATACATAAATCTGACTGATCTGACTGATTCAGCACATTACCACAAATTTAGCATTAATATTTTTTACTAATGAATCTATGTGATATTTTCCATTCAGATTTTCGTCAACTTCTACAGCTTGTCTACTGTTTCCTAGATTCTCACGAGACTTTTATCCTCAACAGATCAAACTTGGATTGAACACATTTACTCTCATCAAGTATACATACTTACAACACATCTTTCTTTCTTGCTAATTGCCTACTTGCTTAAAACTAGTGGTCCGTCCCGACTTCGCACGGGTGTTTAACATAAATTTAATTTTACATGCGGAGCCCTGCTCTTTTTTCTCTTACTCTCTCTTTCTCTCTTTTTTCTCGAACTCTTTTTTATATGTAGGTATTTCATTCTATAGCCTATGTTCATCATGCAAAATTTAAGATTCTAATGATAAAAGAATTTTTCAAATCGGTCCGGTAGTTTCGGAGCCTATTCAATTTTAATCAAATCTTTCCTCTTAATAATATTAGTATGGATTTAGCGTAGGGACACTTTTCTTACCTACAAACCAATAACCATGGTATGCCATAACCACATGTGTGACAAAGCCTTTAATATGAAAGAAATCTGTAATCAAATCACTCAGAACTCTGATGGAGGTTTTTGCTTTCCCCTTGTTTAATTTAGTTTATCTATAACTCAATAAGGTTGAGTTTTGCGGATGGAGGATGAAATCTTCAAGACAAACAAGTCGAGGGTCAAAAGTGTTTTCGCAATAAGCCAAATAAAATATTGGAACTGCTTACTCGGATGGAACTAATGAAAGCCTTGCCGATCCTCTGTTGAGTTTGTTTATGTTAATGACGCTTTTTTTGGTGCACATTGTATTTTTAGATAGGTTTGTATTGTACCTACATAGGATGGCTTTTAATTCCCTACTTTCACAGGTCTATTGTCTATTTAAAAATTCTGTTTACTCTGGAGCTAAATGAATGCAAACTTAGTTTTCGAGTTATCGAGAAAAGGAATTCTATAATTACGTTCCGAGATTTTTCTCAGTTTTAGTTTGAATAGTTTTTAATTATTTGTGTTTATTAAAATAATTATTAATATTGAATTGAAGAGCTTTAATGGCTGATAATACCTAATTTTGTGATAAGTTCAAATTGTTGTTGTCACTTACCTAAGAAAATTTATTGTGTTAAAATATTAGGTCCTTACATATGAAATTGGCGTTTTTCGTACTGGCCACTTTAATCACAAATTTCTCCTCTTTGGAAGCGGATCCATCGCAAACCACGTCCGAGTTAGCTGCAGGCTGCGGTGTTAGTGATAAAACTGTTTTAATTCACTTGAAGCAAATTGGGAAGATTAAAAAGCTTGAAAGGTGGGTACCTCACGAATTGACTGAAGCAAACCGGCAAACGCGCGTCGACTGCTGCGTTACATTACTAAACCGGCACAATAATGAAGGTATTTTAAACCGAATCATTACCTGTGATGAAAAATGGGTTCTTTACGATAATCGGAAGCGCTCAGCGCAATGGTTGGATCCTGGCCAGCCAGCCAAATCCTGCCCCAAGCGAAAATTAACCCCAAAAAAGTTACTTGTAAGCGTTTGGTGGACTAGTGCCGGTATTGTTCATTACAGTTTTCTCAAATCTGGCCAGACTTTACGGCTCATGTCTATTGTCAGCAATTGCAAACCATGATGGAAAAGCTAGCGGCTAAACAACCTAGGCTGGTCAATCGCTCCACGCCACTGCTGCTTCACGACAACGCTAGACCACACACTGCGCAACAGACGGCTACTAAATTAGAAGAGCTTCAATTGGAAAGTCTAAGACATCCTCCGTACTCCCCGGACCTTGCTCCAACAGATTACCATTTTTTTCGAAATTTGGATAACTTCTTGCAAGGGAAAAAATGCAACTCCGATGGGGCAGTCCAAATCGCCTTCAAAGATTTTATTGATTCCCGTCCGACTGGTTTTTTTAGTAAAGGGATCAATGAACTACCTATAAGATGGCAAAAGTGCATAGAAAATAATGGTTCATACTTTGATTAATTAAATATATTATATTAAAAAATATTCGACTTTTTGTTCCTCCCATACAAAACGCCAATTTCATATGTAAGGACCTAATATATAAATGGACTGAACTGCACCAAGTTAGTGATTTAAAATCGTGGTTAAAATCATGACTCATGCGGACTCGACGAAGCGACAAGGTTTTTTGGGTCACCCTTACAAAGCTCTATAAATTGTACCTTTGTCACGCGACTGACACATTACTTTCTGTTCCACGTCAATGACTTTTAACGATTAACGCCTCTCCACACTCGCACGCGAAGCCACGAACCTCCCGCGAACCTAAAATATGGATCTCATTCGCATATTCTTCGCGGCACCGCGTCGGGTTCGCGTCTCGTTCCGCAGCTTATAGTTTTTTGTAACACGACCACAAAATAACAATATAGTACCTACTACAAGTACCTACAGAAGGCGCACTGCGCGGGAAGCCTTCAATTTAAAAGCGACTCTGCCGCCACGCTATACAATGCATCATCAGTGTTCATCTCACTGCGCTTTAACTGAAATGTAAAAAGACAATTTCACCTATTTCAGAAAAAGTCATAGAGCGGAGCTTGACAACCCTGTCTGGCTATAATACTTGTAGAATTTCACACGAGCGCAAAGTGCGCCTTTCTTGCCGCGACAAACGGTTCAAAGGACGCGTGCGGTTCGCGCGCGAGTGTGGAAAACCTTGTATGGCGGTCGATGTGTCGTAGGGGGATAGTATCATACAGCTGCGTTTGTTTTCATCGTTTGCTGAACGATCGGCATTGAATGACAGTGTTTTGCTAATACACAGACTGGGTAGTGATCAACACTTTCAAGTTGCTATAGTACGATGACCATACATGACAAACAGACATATCTCTACTTTTAATATTTTTAGTCGATTTAGAAAAAAGGGGCCCTATGTTAAGAGGTACTTTTTGTTCTTTAAAAGATAAGATCTAGGATGGTTAGAGCTGGTTAGAGTGACAAAAATTTAATGATGATTTATAAATAATTTCTTTAGAATCTGTCAAATGTCGTATACAATATTTGCAACATTGGCAAAATTCCGCTGTAATTCCAATACTCTGGAGCTAAATGAATGCAAACATTATAATAATATAGAGAAATATTTCAATCAATGAACCGATATTGGTGATTATTTTAGTAGATACTCGTAGAAAACTGATTTAGTCCCTTTAAAAATATTCCCGTTACATAACATTACAATTCTTGATGGGAAAACCTCCTTGACATGAGCTTTAAATACCTACTGGTAAGGAAACTGCGTTTCTAATGGACTATGGTAGTGTATTTCACAACCTTATGGCCTGGATGGAGAAGGATTTGTCGTGGAGACTGGTAGAAACAGGCATATTCAAAACCAGATTTTCTGATGACCCGAGGACACGGGAAGGATGAGGATGAGAATCGTGAAGGAATTCAAAACGCTCCTATAATAATCATTTTCGCGTGACTTAGATAACCATCATCGCTTAGAAGCATAACAAACCTCTTTTTAACCCTTTACACTTACCTTGCGTGAAGTGGAATTCCGTTCTAGTGCAAACTATTTATTTTATGGGACTCTTGGTATCTATTGCGACGTCGTTTTCTCCGGGTGCAATCCGGTGAGCTTTATTGAACTTCCTGTGAATCTCTCTGACCTTCTCGCTTGAAGCTTATAGCAAACACACACGTAGCTATAACAATTTTCTTTATAAAAAATCCAAAAGTTATAAATTTTTACATACGTTGGTTTCATTATTGGAGTTTTCATATGGATCTGTAACTTTTTTGAAAATATTCTATAGCCTATGTTCATCAGGGATAATGTAGAATTCTAATTTGCATAGAGCCTATTCAATTCAAACAAATAAAACATTGAATAGTTCCTCTTTTTAACTTCTATGAACAAAAACAAGACGTATATTTCTATACACATTTTCACACATGCAACTATTATTTATATTTTTATGACGTCACCAAGCTACTGTAATTATATTATTATTGTAACACAGTGCATAAACTGGGCCAACCATTAGTGAAATGGAAAATATACCTATAATTATAAGTGTGATAAGTGTGTTAAAAAAATTAATAAAACTGGCCTGAGTGTCTACTCCTAAAAGAAAAAAATTCCGCACACCTTAAAAATTCAACACATTTTTTAAAGTTTTAAGGTGGACAGTTGAAACTCAATTACGACAGTCAAACAGACGGTGGAAGCTTAGTATAAAGAACTCCGTTTTTACCCTTTGTGTAATGAACCCTAAAAAGGGTCGAAAATTTTCTTTCGTTTAAAATCGTTGCTTGTCACTTGGCTACTAAATTCTTGAACTTCCTCTTCACAATATTTAGTAAAATAAAGCTAAACCTTTGCTAAAACTTTCCCACTAAAATTCCAGCTACAAGAGTTATTTCAGGACTCGATATTGAGAATAATTGTAAAGACCCGAAACCAAGCTATGAAGCAAACGTGTGCCTTATGCTAAACGGATTTTATGTTCATTGTTCTGTAAACATGAATATTACAGCAGTTGACGAGGGTGGAGCTATTAAACGTGTTTATCACAAATCTGAATTGAAATCTGAAGTGAAATCTGAATTGCCTGTATAGCCTTTTGATAAAGTAACAGGCATAGTTACCAGAAAAAAGTATGTAAGACTGTATGGACCGAGGTCGGCCGAATGTCCTTTTGTCAGTTTGACAGCTTGACAGCTTGGTTTAACTGAGGGAACCTCTACAAACCGAGTACAAACCTCATCTCTCTTCAACCTCTCAATATTTGGAACGCCGTCGATGCGCCGTCGTTCATTTTACTTTTAAGAGTATTAACTGATGATTTTATTTTATTTTATTTTTATTTTATTTATGAAACAAAATGATATCATTGATATCCAGTATCCAGTAGGTACCTAAATACTTGTGATTTTTACAGGTACTGTTTTTCAAATAGACGAAATTCGAATAATTCGAGAGATTTCAGGTTCGAATAGATTTAGACAGTAAGATGATACTGGGCACTTATCGAGCTGCGACTTAGCTGCGATATCAAATATCTAGTCTAAACAAAAAGTACCTGCTATTTGCTAAGTGATCTTGCGAAAGCTCGCAAAGTTTTATTACGGCTATTCTGGTAAAATATAAAGCTAATCAAATCAAGTGTAGACAATAAAATTAAATGTTGCGTCAAATTAGAGTAATGGTGTCTGAAATTCTCTGTGGAAGTTTCCTTGAAATGTCGAAAGTGGTGGCTACCACAAAGCGCAATGTGTTTTGCTTGGTGAGCTCCAGATTCAAACAGTAATTAAATCACTTAAATCTAGCTTTTGTAAGCTATTTGCATACCTACTTTGAGACCGCTGTCCTGGCTTGCTGGATTGCACAATTGAAATGATTTTTTGATACCTAATTGTTTCATACATAATTGTTTATTTTTCTTTTGATACTTAATTGTTTCATACACAATTGTTTGTTTTTCTTTTAATACTTAATTATTTGTTTTTCATGTGAAACTTAATATGTACTTGTTACTGTGAAACTTAATACTGCATAATAATTGTTTATTTTTCTTTTGATACCTAATTATTTCACACATGATTGTTTGTTTGCCAGACCTAAGGGGAATCCAACTTTCGGGGAATTCAACTTACTGGTCCTAAACGCTAACCTTCGTATCTAAGCACTGGAATGTCTTATACCCAACCAATAGTCACAATCGATTTCCATAGCTCATTTCTGTTTGGGACATAAAGTTCTACAAATAAACAAGCACCTAAAAAAAGACTACAGTTCTTTTCACGTGCTGATTTATACGTCGATGGTTCTCACGAAATGATTGAAAAGGTTACCAAAATGGTCAAATTGTTGGCAGGTTCTCCCTGGGCTCTACGTAGGTAACTACCGAGACTCCAAGGACCCCGTCCAGCTCGAAAAGTACAAGATCACACACATTCTGTCCATACACGACGCGGCGAGGCGGTTGCACTCTGTAAGTACTACTTTTTAATACCCAGGCGAATTTTGTTTTTGAGTCGTTCTGTCTGGGGTTTCTTTATTAGTTTAAGTCAAGTAAAGTTTATATTCCAGAGATAGGCGTACAGAAATTGATGGGTCAGTTGTTCTAACACATTGTTTTATCTTGGACTCGCAAAGTGGCCCTTTGGAAACTAATTTAACAAAGGTCCGCTTCCAGGAATCAGCTAATTTAGCAGAAGATTTAAGAATAGAAGTCGCAGTCTAAGTTAGCAAAAGCTTCTCGCTTTCGCTGCCACCAAATGGCCACTGGCTGGTTTTGCATGCTCTCACGAGTATCATTATTTATTACCGAGATGGATTCTGTTTTAGACATCTTTCTGTCCGTAGGTTCCTAAGGTATTATTTAACGTAATTTATTAAAAACCCTAAATATTTATCATTTAAATAATTAACTTAACCTAGAAGCCAATAAGTGTCGAAATACTCACTCAAATTTCTTAAGTCATCAACGTTTTGAAGACATTTCTACTGTTTTGCAAAAAAAAAAAGAAATGCTATTTCGCCGATAAACTTTGGCTTGCAGTTTCAACCACCACGAGGTAAGCTACTCTAATCCAGCCAATAGTGTGCGTCAGTATAGTGTGTGCAAAGTACCGAATCAGAATATAGTAAATTTAGGTAGAATGTACCTAAATCTACATATAATTAAAATAAATTAAATTAAATTAAGTTAAATTATTTAAAATTGCAGATTATTCAAGTATTTGTACTGAGCTCGATTCAATGGATTGGGACTCTATCCTAGATCTTACTAATACTGAAAATTCTGTCATTAATTTCTATACCACTATAGATAAGGTAATAGCCAAGCATGTACCTTGCAAGGAAGTATATGATGATGGTAGATACCCATTTTGGTTCAGTAAGAGTCTGATTAAAATTGTTAAAGAAAAATTAAAATACCATAAAAAATGGAAGATTTATAGAGGTCTAGATGATTATGAAACTTTTTGTAAATTACGTGTTAGACAGAAAAATATCCAGTCTGCATGCCTTATTTCTTATTTAAAATATGCAGAGTCTAAAATTCAGGAAAATAGTAAGTATTTTTGGAGATTCGTGAAGTCCAAACGCGGTAACTGTGATTTTCCTGATTCAATGTTTCTTGGAAATATTTCATCATCAAAAGGTAATTAAATATGTAACCTATTTAATAGCCACTTTCATTCTGTTTTTGAGCCTATCTCAGCTGTTCAATCCACTAATTCGGCTGGCCTAGTTCCCATCAACAATAACATCAACTTGCATAGCATTAATGTTACAGTCGAACTAGTGCTTAAATATCTACAATCATTAGACATCACCAAAACTGCAGGTCCAGATGAAATACCGTCATATTTTCTTAGTAAGTGTTCCGATTCATTAGCTAAGCCACTATCAATCATTTTTAATCTATCCCTGAAGTCGGGCATTGTTCCTTTGATGTGGAAAAAATCTTATGTAATTCCCATCTTTAAATCAGGTGACAAGCACGACATAAGCAACTATCGCCCTATTTCAAAACTTAGTACAATCCCTAAATTATTTGAAAAAATTGTTTATGATGCTATATATCCAGTCATAAGGCCCCTAATAATCCAGGAACAGCATGGTTTTGTAGATAGAAAATCCACTGAGTCAAACCTGTGCGAATTTGTTGACGCCTTGTTTCAGGCAATGGATTCAGGTTTTCAGGTAGATGCCGTGTATACTGACTATTCTAAGGCTTTTGACAAAATTTCTCATGATATTTTGATACAAAAGCTGTTATCAACCGGAGTACACGGTGATTTGCTTCGATGGCTTGAATCATATCTACGTGATCGTAGTCAAGCTGTGGCAATCAAGGGTTTCTGTTCATCATTTGTTCCTGTTACTTCAGGCGTGCCCCAAGGATCTCATCTAGGACCGCTACTTTTCAATATATTTATTAACGATGTTATTAATTGTTTTAAATTTTCTAAGGTTCTGCTTTACGCAGATGATAAAAAGATTTTTAAGGTGATAACCTCTCCAAAGGATTGCGAAGAACTACAAAGTGATATTGTTGGATTAAGTAATTACTGCAAAGATAATTTCTTAGTTTTAAATATAAACAAATGTAGTTGCATCACTTTTTCTCGCAAGAAATCAATTATTAAATTCAATTATCTTATAAATGATGTTCCACTTCAGAGAGTAACGGAAGTTAGAGATTTAGGAATTCTTATTGACAATAAGCTTACGTTTAAATCCCACATTCAAAATATAACAGACCGTGCTTATCGCTTATTAGGCTTTGTGCTTAGAATCAGTAAAGATTTTAGTAATTGGAAAACGATGATTGTTCTGTTTAATTCGTTGATCAGACCCATCTTAGAATACGGTTCTAGTGTCTGGAATCCTCGTTATTTAGTTTATGTTAACAGCCTTGAGCGAATTCAGTCCAAGTTCATTAAACATCTTAAATTTAAAATTAATAACTTAAATGAAGAGGTTATAGTTAACATTGATTCCCTTGAAAGCCGACGCACGATTAGAGATCAAATGTTATTGTTTAAAATCATAAGAAACTTGGTTGACTCACCTTATTTATTAAATCAATTTGGTATTAAATGTCCACGTATAAATGCTCGTAATACAAATAACCTTTTCATGTTATATAATCATAAAACTAATTATGCAGGCAATTCTTATATTCCTAGAGTAAGTAGATTACATAATGAACAATTTTCAGAATGTGATATATTTTTGCTCTATAGGAACAACTATAAAAAACAAATTTCTCTCCTAGTTTGATTTTATGTTTTAACCTTTGGTAGATTTTTCTTTTATTTTTGTTGTTATTATAATTACCAAGTCAGTGCTATTTTACAATTTAGTGTCTGTAACGTTGATGTGTTTTTTTTTTTGTAAATAATGTTAATTTATGTGGCATCTTAATTGGTTTATACAATGCATAAATATTGTTAATTTTAAGAATCTTGTATACTGTTTGTGCCTTAATAAACGAAAAATAAAATAAAAATAAAAAGTACCTTTTTGAAAAAAGAGACATGACAAAAACAAAGTGAGCCGCCAACCTGACATCAGGATGGCGGGTGTATTTGTTTCTGAATGAAAAACCAACAGTTTATGTATGTATTCACTGTCGTGTAAATCTACGCTAGGCTTGCTCGATGCCCAAAGTAACATAATATGTTACTTTGCTTTAGGTACTATGTTACTTTGTTCAAAAGGATAACGCCTCGTTCGCCTCGGATGTTTTTCTACCAGAAAAAGTTGTTAAGAGAGCAAAATGTTTGAAATTCCATGTATACCTAGGAACTTTGACGTGGTCAAATCAAACGACCAGAAGTGCCGAATCGAATGTGGCTCTCGTATATAATTTTAGTAACTTTCGAGATATTTCGTACCGAAATTTTATAGATAAATACAAGGGCAATTAGGACATTTTTTACATAACTGTAGGAAAAACTTACGATGTTCTCTCTGGAGTGCCATTAAATGCCATAATATTTGATGACTAACACTGTTAGAGTCCTGTGTAAGCGTTCCCAGGTTCATGAATATTCGATAAGGCAATCGAAGGCTTTTCATAACTGAGTGGGTAATCAAGCCGTTTAATGAATATTGATTTTGCATCCAGTATCGTGGTCCGAGGCTTAGTATGCGTTGTGGACATTATCATAAGAATATTTCCTTCGTATTTGAGTCCTTCCTATACATTTCTATATCCGCCTTGCTGCGCTCCTACATGATCAGAGGAACTACCTACTTTGCGTACTTTGCGTATTATGACAGCTATACAAAGTTTCTTTTAAGCTCGACGATACATGTACAACATATTTTATTCGTAAGTATAGACACAGAATTCCTATACATATACTATATACTACTAACTTAAAAAGAAAAAATCATATAAGATGAGATATTTTTTTTTTAACACTAGAGTACACGCGTGGCCTACTATAGTAGACCAGGGTTACTCTTTTGGCAATAACTTTTTAGCTAAGCGCGCTAGAAACTAGTAATTCCAGGTAATCCTCGTCTGGTATATTTGTCACAAACTCAGTACCCTGCGGGACCCCAGCGCGTACTCAGGCTCAAGCAGTTTGCCATCAAAAGTGCGGGCCTACTATAGTAGTCCGCGCGTGTATTGGTGTAACAAATTCAGGTATGTAACTTTTGATGAATTATTGATTTATAACGCTATAACAATGCTTTTTGTAAATAATTATATATTTATATGTATCCAACTAGATCAAATTATTATTAATTATTTATTAAAATGTATTTTATTTGATATTTTTTATTTTTTTTACAGATTTATGTCATGGAAGATTTTCAAGTAGAAAGGTGGCTGCGAGAGGTAGATGAAGAAGTGGTTAAGAGTAAAGATGATGAAGTTCAGCCAGAGCCAGTTTGCAGGTCCTAGTCCGCGTGTCAGAACATCGTTGTGAAAATGAAGAGGAAAGTTTGAACGAATCAGACGACACATCAGGTTCAGAAGACGCTTCACTCTCAGAACCAGCAACCAGAAGGCGTAGAACAGTCTATGAATCTAAGAACTATTTGGCAAAATGATGTTCCACCAGCAACACGAACTTGACCCCAAATAATCAGGATAAGACCACCAGGCCCAAAAGGAGATTCAGCTAGGAAGGATAAGGATCCGTTATCCTGTTTTGAACTGTTCTTCACGCAAGATATCTTGGACAAGGTGCACTAATATATACATAGATAAAATAAAAGACGTTTACGAAAGAAACAGGGCGAATAGAAAGAGTCCCAACAGAATTTAACTCCAAAGATAGGATGAGTTGGTCGATGGACACTCTGCTGGAGAGCCCAAAATCGGTCGATAAAAAAGTGGTGCAAGACTTGCAATAAATGGATTTGTCCCGATCACCGAGTAGTAGTGTGTCCTGAATGCTACGAAAACAAAGAAATTTTTTACTTAGTTTAGTTTTAAGTTACGAAAAAAACATGTTGATCTCAGAAGTGCCATTTTTGTTTCTTTTTCTTAGATATTTACAAAACTGTTGGTTATTCAGTATTCATAATAATTTTATCTAAGATTTAAGGTTGAAAACTTAGTTAAAGAAATAAATTTTCGATTTTATTTCTTCTTTTAATCAGATAATTAGTAATATCCAATATATTCACATTTTAAAATGGCCTACTATAGTAGGCCACGCGTGTACTCATGTCAAAAATAGGGGCGCGTGTACTGTAGTGTTAATTGTTTGCTCACTATGCCGACTTTTTCTCTAGAGATCTACGAGCGTAAATAGTTTACCCGAGCAATAAAAAAAAGTAATAAAATGAGAAATAAAGTGATCACTTTGATTCATTTTTCACTTCAATCTTTTTAGGGTAAAATAAAGAAGCGAACAAGAAACCTTTACCTTGTTAGATTGTTTAGTTTTCGAGTTGGAATAAAACTCGACCCAAACTTTAGTAGTAGGTGGAGTAGATCCTCAACTTCAACTTCTTTTTTTATGGCACCGCTTGCTTTTCGTAGCATGAGCGAGTTTGACATAATCTAATCTGACGTAATTCAGGCAGCCGACGAATTGTTTTAATTATTCAGTATATTGTCATTCCAATCTAGTTAGGTTTAGTTTGAACAAAGAGATAGAATTTGATTGTAGGTTGCTAATAAGGTATGATGGACGCTCAAGGTTCTTTTTCTAGATTTTTTGCTAGAATACGTTACATGAATACCTTAAGTACATGATTTTGGCTGGCAGTGGGTGAAGGCCGTAGTGCTCGGCGTAAGAATCTACCCCTAATCTCATCCATCCAGCCGACTTGGCTCTTACGACATTATTAATTAGTTTTCATACGAATCCCTTACTTTTTTGAAAATATTATATACCCAATGTTCATCAATGCACAGTAGTTTCGGAGCCTAGGAGCCCTCAATTCAAATAAACAATCAAATCTTTCCTCTTTATAATATTAGAGATTATTATCTTTATTATAGTAGATAGTATAGAGAGTTGTTTGGTTTAACCTTTATTAAAGAGTTTTAAGTGTAAGTTTTTTCTTTTGTTAAAACTTTCTGATTTGGTGTGTGTGCTAATAATGTTGTATTCTATTCTATTCTATTCTATTCTATTCTATTCTATTCTATTCTATTCTATTCTATTCTATTCTATTCTATTCTATTCTATTCTATTCTATTCTATTCTATTCTATTCTATTCTATTCTATTCTATTCTATTCTATTCTATTCTATTCTATTCTATTCTATTCTATTCTATTCTATTCTATTCTATTCTATTCTATTCTATTCTATTCTATTCTATTCTATTCTATTCTATTCTATTCTATTCTATTCTATTCTATTCTATTCTATTCTATTCTATTCTATTCTATTCTATTCTATTCTATTCTATTCTATTCTATTCTATTCTATTCTATTCTATTCTATTCTATTCTATTCTATTCTATTCTATTCTATTCTATTCTATTCTAGTCCTTGCTTCCCAAGGGATTTATCTATAATTTCTAAAATTATACACACTCTAATACGTTGGGTTTCACAGTGTAAAGTAATATTATTTTTAAAACAAAACATCCATTTCTCATGACTATCATGAGTTTTATATTCAGTTAGTAAAGGCCTTGTTCATAAATTCATAGGTACCTAATCCCAGAATTAATAAAACCGTCTGAATACATGATGACGTCAGGTTGTAACCTTGTTACTTCGTTGATCATTATTCACAGTTAGGACTGGCTGCCTCACCCAGAAATTCTGAATTGTGTATTACAAAGGGACCCTTCGTGCGCGAGTCGACTCGCACTTGGCAGGTTTTATTTAATGTAATTATTATTTCCATATTTTGCTATTCGGAATCCCAGTAAAATATTACTGACATTTCCATCGAACTCTTACCCTCTAATACTCAAAGGTAACTTATAAACGCTTGTCTTATGTTGTGGTTTTTTGACATATTTCAATGAAATTCTGTCAAAAACTTGACACTTACGGCTACTTAAATCTGTAAGAGTACCTATTCGTTAGACTACTTTTTGCGAATTTATTTTGTTATCTATCAGGATTTCCGAACATTATATTCTTATGGATATTTTATAGGTTTAAAATATTCCTAAAGAATACAATGCTCGGAAAAAGCTCGGCTTTCGTAAAATTCCGTACATTTACTTGGGTTACAAAGAAAAAAGAATTAGAAAGTAAAAAACATGACAAAAGAATAGCATGTGACACAGCAGACAGTTTCCCCACGCCCAAGGTTGAAGTTGAAGGGTGAATACTCCATTATTCCTCACATTATTCAAGAGAAAGAAGAACATCAGAAAAATAACACTCGAACAAAATAAAATCCGAGACTGACGCGCGGACGGGATATTGCGAAAACGTCTTGATAAATACATACCTATATATGAACAGTGTTGTTCATTATAAGCTGACTCCACCCCCCCTTTTATTTATATATATATATATTATTTATTGTCCGGCATTATTTATTTATTTATTTGAAGTCAATTTCTATGAATACAAAACTACACTCGAGAGCAATGAATCCGGGTCACTCAAAGAATCCAAAAAATCTCGGAAAGTAAGAATGCTAGGTTAATGCAATAAATTGTTCTCCGACGAATCAAAATTTATGCTCTACAAGCACGATGGAAGACACAGAGTGTATAGAAGACCAGGGGAAAGATTCAAGCAAGCATGCATCGAAGAAAAAGTAGCCTACGGTGGTGGGTCTGTACTTGTGTGGGCCGGAATTTCCTCTGAAAGTCGCACAGAGCTGGTAATCATAGAAAACGGCTCTTTAACTAGCGTAAGATATGTGGAAGAAATCCTCAACGAACACGTTGGTCCATTTATGGTCAATTTGGGTGAGGATGCTATATTTATGCATGACAATGCCCGACCTCATACAGGTAGGATTGTGAATGACTACCTTCAAGAGATGAACATTACTTGTACGGAGAGCCAGCGCGCAGCCCGGATATCAACCCGATCGAGCATGCTTGGGACGAGCTAGGGAGATGCGTAAAACAACGAAACCCTCCCCCAATCACGCTTCCTGAGCTCAAAATTGCTCTCACAGAGGAATGGGAGAATATTCCCCAAAATCATATAAGGAACTTGGTGTACAGCATGCCAAACCGCGTAAACGCAGTAATGGAAGCACGAGGAGGTAATACGAAGTATTGAAATTCAAGAAAATCGTCATAAAGTTCAAAAATTTCATGTTTCCTATTTTTGTTTTAAGGAGAGATCAGCAGTTTTTTTTTCTTTATGTAATTTTGTGTAAATAAAATGTATGGTGACTCATATTTTTTTAACTTTCTTTTAAGGAGTATTAAATTGTCTATTAAATACAATTTATTGCATTAACCTAGCATTCTTACTTTCCGAGATTTTTTGGATTCTTTGAGTGACCCGGATTCATTGCTCTCGAGTGTATTTTAAAGCTAGAATCTTTTGGTAAAATTAAAATAGCAAGCCGATTTATAAAGACAACAAATGTATTGAATAATATGCTATGCACCGTTAAAAACAAAGTAAATTCCATCTTATTAACAGAAGCAAATTAGAAATAGTATTTACATTGAAACAATTGAGCTAACTGCAGGCTGTTGCAAACAATCGACAATTGCTCAACTGATTCATATCAATACCAGTCGGAAGTGTCCTGAAGATGCTGGCTGCATTGCCTCGCTGTATGACAATGCCGGTGCGCTGCGCCAGATACTAGCCACTTTTTGAGTCACACATAGCTTGGACCAGACAAACGCACAGATGTTTTAAAAAATCTTGTTTTATATTTCTCTACGGACCTAGGGTCTCGACTCCAAAGAAAACAAATGCGTAGGTTCTGTCGTGACTTGCATATTCTCCTTAATCCTTCAACCTCCACCTTACCTTCAATCTACCGTCTTACTAGCCCTCATGGATATCCTCGGAAGATGGGAGGGCGTAAGTGTCTCGACACATGTAGCGTCCCAAACAATGGGCCTCCCTAGCTTTAATGCGACGAGTGTCATGCCGTCGGGCCTCCTACCATCCTCACGCAACAGACTATTCGTTTCGAGAATAGAATGATTGTAAAATAAATGTTACCTTGTTTTATCGTCTCAATTGTGTCGCTACACAAGCTTTCTAATATAATTCGTATGACGATCACGTTCTGTTCAATTAGATGTTACGTTTCTAAAAGTTTTCTCAGCTCGAACTGTTGAAAATCAGTTAATTCGTTTCTATAAGCGTACATAATACGAGAAGGGACCTAACGAATGAAGTTAGCCTCAATGAAAGTAGGTTTAAAGTAAGGTTTTTTATTAAAAAAATTCGATCAATACTGTCGTCATTTAAAAAGGGATGTCAAATCAAGAATTATCTACCAAAATGATGGAGGAAATTAGCTCGTGACAGAGATGATTGAAAGAAACAAGGCGAGTTCTATGTCGAAGGATAACCTGACCAGCATACCAGTTGCTTAAAAGTTAATATACAATTTTATGTATACAGTAAAAACACTTACCGTATATGTAAAAAACGTTGCTACTGGAATTTCGTCGGTTAATAAAGGGCCCTTTTTATGAATGCTTGCTCCTTCATTGATCCATGCTTGAGTAATGCTTTTCAAAAGCAAAAGACCCGAAGTGTGTCTTTGCCTCCAATAAGAGAAATCGCCATTGTTCTCTGTCCTGCGCATTTTATTTATAAAAGCAGTTTGTAATTTATAAAAGCTTTTACTGGTAAGGTAATATTTATGCTGTGACAGGCCGCGCTCGAATTTCTTTAAAGGAAGCATAGCTGCTATAGCTTCTCAACTTTTCGAAAGTTGAGAAGCTATAGCAGCTATGCTTCCTTGCCAAGCCTCTACCGCCTAAAGCGTAATACAAATTCTAGCAATGGAGCCGCGGGCTGTATCGATATCGGTTGCTAATATAAAGTCAACCAGAGATTATGACTAGAGTCATAATCGAGCTAGAATTCACAGTTTCAAGGCTCATAGACATTTTCCTAGGTTACAGTTATGATTAAAGTAAACCCGAATTTTATCAACGGGCCATTAAAGAGAAATAAAATGCCACATTGCGAGCTTACATAATGACTCTCAGGAGGATCTCCCTAAACTTTTACTCTTGTTTTATCGCAGGGATATGAACTTTTCATCCCAAACAAAGCTTCAAATTTAGTTTCAAGTTGCCTGTAATGATTAGGGGACAAGTTTTATTTTAGAACGTTGTGGTTCAAATGTGATTAAGAGCTTCCTGTAGGCATTTTACATCTTTTATAGAGTTAACGTTGTCAATATAAAGTCCTGAGATAAAGCGAATAATAGAACTGTATAATTGTTGTACAACAATTATACATACATACATACATAATACATAATTGTTTTGTTCTGTTGTTATTGATACGGTGTTATATTATTATCTATGGGTTCATGGGTCCCATTTGGGTTCCACATCCAATTCAAGGTTACGTCACAATATACATTTGGATCCATATGTATACTGTGGTTACGTCTGGTTACGTCGGAAGATTGATTACTTGCATATGTATGATAGCCGAGTATAGGTTCTTGGTTATCCGTAATGCCGTAATTGTCTTAAATTTATTTATCAGAAATTTACTTCAGTGCCTGAACAAAAAGGCATTTGTTTTTTCGAAAATAAATTAGTAATTATCCTAATAGCCACCGCCGATTAGGCGTAAAATCGGCGCATCGAGGAGCACACACGGCGGCGATCGACAGCGGCGTCGGCTTCGGCGTATCTGTGTGTGTGACTTTAATTATTAAAATCATCACCGTTTGTACAATTATAAAGGATAAAATTGTTGAAACATTTACTTATTTTTCATACCTCTTCGTGATCTGTCCCTTCCTGTAGGTACCTACCGATGATCCATACCATTTCGCTGTATAAAATCAGCAACAAAACAATTCGAGGTCACAAATAATTGGTCTGTCTCCTCGGCATTTCGCGCCTTTTGACAAAATCAATGATGTGCCTACGCGCCAAACTCCCACATTTGCATGTAAATGATACATTATTTGTTGCCAACAGTTGAATAATCCAGGGGCTTTGGCGACGAGGCTATAATAGATTGGGCCCGCATGACAATCTTGTTACAAAGCTACGTTTCCACTGAAACCAATTTTAACCGACTTGTTGTGACCGAAGTTGATGTGACGACCTCTGTGGCGCGGTGGGTGAAGGTACGTCTGCGATACAGGAGGTTGCGGGTTCGATTCCCGCCTCGGGACAAATGCATGTAAAATCTGCAGCTATTTGTTAAGGGTGTTCTGGTCGTTTCTGTGTTTAAAAAAATATATCTTTGTAAGATACTTGTATTGTATTATATATCTTGGAGCTATAATACAAGCTCTGATTAACTTGGTGCTAGATTATGTGTGTATTATCCAGCATTATTTATTTATTTATTGTATGTTCGCCTTTTTTTTCTCCGTGAATCGTGGACCGATTTTGGTGTTTTTTATTTATCAAGAATGTTTTGTTGTAAAGGAATTATGGAATCACGAAGTCGGTTTTTAGTTTTTGTAAAATGATAACTAATTATTCGATAAAATAAAGGTGGCTAGGTATTCTAGAGACTAGGCTGGTGGTTGTCTAATCTCCAGTCTAGCCTTTTTATCATAAGTAAAAATTCTGTAGAGCTGTGTATTTTTCCAATAAGGCTTGGCGTAGTGTAATGGCGACCTAAGCCGAAGGGCGCTGTATTGCGGTCTTTCACTTGGAAATAGCTTTAGATTTATTGCAGTATTTTTACGGGCAGTGGAGACAGGCACCGTGACATAAATCTTTCGTGTGAGCGACAGTACAATCATTTTGAACTACATCCTTATTTCTTACTAAGTCATCATTATAATCAAATCAAATCAAATCAAATCATTTATTTGCCGAATACATTATAATAGGTACATGTCAGATCTTATAACTACAGTAGTGTCTATGTATTCAACCCGCAAGCAGGTGTGCAAATATTAAAAGTATTGAATAGTTAACAAAAAATAATCATATAATTAAGTTGGCAATGGTAATCAATTAAATAAAAATAATAATTATGTCAATATAAATCAAAATAATAAAAAACTATGAGACATTAACAAACAAAACAGTAAATAATTCTACTTAAAATTAATAAATTCATCTACACTATAAAAACATTTGTCTATCAGCCACTTATTTAATTTTTGTTTGAATAGATTTCCATTCAGAGTTTTTATTGTATCTGGTAACTTATTAAAAATACTGATGCACATATTATAAGCATTTATTTCGTAGATACGCTTGTGGCATTGTGGTTTATAAATCAGATCATTGAATTTTGCTCTTTTCTGTCGAGTGATAATATCCTTACGTTTGGTAAAGTGTTGTGGGTTGGATTTCACAAACATGCATATATCTCTAATGTACATGCAAGGTAGAGGCATTACATTACAGTTTTTAAACAGAGGCTTGCAAGAGTCACGAACCCAGGCCTTGTTAATTACTCTGAGGCATCTCTTCTGTACTCTGAAGACTCTTTCAGCCTCGACAGAGTTTCCCCAGAGCAACAAACCATAGCTTAGGGTTGCAGAGACATGTCCGTGGTAAGCTGACAGAGCTGCATCAAACGAAATCGTCTGACGGATTTTCTTTAGAGCAAAGATAAAGCGACTTAACTTTTTACAAACATCACTAATATGAGCTTTCCAGTTTAAGTGTCTATCTACTGTAATACCTAAGAATTTAAATGTCATTACTTCGTCTACTTTTTCATTATTATAAGAAATGTCAAGTGTTAATGGGTTAGTATTATAAGAGTCAAATTGCATAATTTTGGTTTTTGTAATGTTAATAGATAGGTTATTGTTATAGGTCCAATTCACAATATCAGATAGTGCAGTATTTAAAGTCATTTGGGCATGTTGCCTGTCAGTTCTAATTAAGATTGTGGTATCATCTGCAAACAGTATACATTTATGTGATATAAATTCAGGAAGATCATTTATATATATTAAAAATAGAACAGGGCCTAAAATGCTACCCTGCGGTATACCTCTATTTTTTAGAACATACGATGATCTAAATGTGTGTTTAACAACATTTTTGGTGTCAGTGTTGCCTTTAAGCTTCGTATTTGTAATGACCTTAGTTATTTCGGTACATTGTTCCCTATCATGTAAGTAACTCGCCAGCCAGTCCAAAGCCTTGCCACGAATTCCGTAATGATCCAACTTGTTTAAAAGTCTGTCATGCTTAACAAAGTCAAAAGCCTTGCTTAAGTCCATAAATAGAGTTAAAATGGGGCCTCTACTACTGTTCAAGTTTTCTGTAATAAACCTAACTAGGTTAAAGCAAGCAAGGGATGTCGAACTTCCTTTACGAAAACCATATTGATCACTATGAAGAACTTTATGCTTATCTAAGAAGCTGTTTAGCCTATTCAACATGGCTCTCTCCAATATTTTTGACATTATTGGTACCAATGTTATAGGTCTGTAGTTGTTCGGATCCGATCTGTCACCCTTCTTGAAAAGGGGCTTTACAATTGACTTTTTTAATTGTTTTGGAAACACACCCTCGAGAAAAGACAAGTTAATAATGTGTGCAAGAGGGAAACAGATCCACTTTGCACAGGCTTTCAGACTACTGGTAGTGATGTCATCCCAGCCACTGGTTTTACTACTATTGAGGGACATAATTATTTTGAAAATTTCTTCTGGGTCTGATGGAATTAAAAAGATTGAATTTAATTTCTTATTATTGTTACTCATTGGAACAGAATTATTAGATGAAGAATTGATTACAGGTAAATTTATAAAATTATTGTTAAATATATTGCATATGTCAGATGGATTGTCGTATGTCATATTATTGAAATGAATTAAATCAATGTCATTTTTATATAAATTATTAGTCAAAGTAGAGGAAATAGCGTTCCAAGTGGCTCTACACTTGTTTTTACTATTTTGAATTCTTTTCAGATTACTATATTTCTGCGATTTATTAATGCACTTTTTAAGGATATGTTTATAAATTCTGTATTTCAATTTATTCCCCTGTTTGTCTTTCTTATTGTAAATATAAGCCATATAATGTTTACGCTTAGTTTTTAATGATTTTTTAATACCAGTTGTAATCCAATTTCCGTTTCTCGGTTTGTTTGAGACTTTAAATTTAATTCTGGGAAAACATAAGTCATAAAATAATTTAAATAAATCATAGAAAGAATTGAAAGCGTCTGCCATTGTAAGCGAGTTATATACGTCCGAAAATGATAATGATGATATATACTCACAAAATTTTTTTACATTGTTAATATTATAGTCCCTTCCGTACTCAAACCAAACTAATAGAGCTCTCTTTTTATTAACTTTAAAGTGTATCAACTGGGCTGTTTCGTGGTCTGATAGCCCAGAGGGATATACCTCAGACTGAACTTTTTTAATATTACTGGCTATTTGATCCAGGCATGAGTTTAATCTGGTAGGAGACTTAATGTGCGCTTGGAAATCGTAGCTAAAAAGTATATTCAATAAATCGGTAGAGTCCGCCGATTCTTTCAAAATATCTATATTCCAGTCTCCGCATATTATCAGTTTCTTTTTCTTATAAGTGTCTGTGATATAATTCAAGAAATTATCTAATCTAAGTAAAAAAGTCCCCAATTGAGACTTTTTGTTGTTGGGAATTCTATATATACAAAAAATAACAATACCTAGTCCGATAAGATCCACGCCACAACACTCAAAATTAAACTTGACGACAAATTTTGGTGGAATATTCACTGGTTTACAATTAATATCCTTTTTTACCAAAATGCACGACCCACCTCTGGATTTATCATCTCGACAATAAAAAGACGCTAATTTGTAGTTTTCCAGAATAACATTGGACTCATTATCTTTTTTAATGAATGTTTCAGAAAAGCATAATATATCAGTCTCTCTATTACTTGATTCTAATTCAGAAAGGAATATTTCTACATTATTTAATTTATTACAGAGACCCGCTATGTTCTGGTGCAAAATCCTGAAATTACTTGAACATATTTTGTTTGTGCCTGAACTGAGTTTAACACATTGAGTAATCTGTTTAGGAACGAAAAAACGTTTCCTTTTCGTTTTCATCCGCAACAAATTCACGCTCTGGGATGTTGCTATTTACATTTCCCCATTCGTTATAGAACTCACAGTTTAATTTAAATGATATCAATTCCAATCTAGAGGCATATTCATTTCTGATCCAATAATCTTTTGTGTTTAAAAACGTACAATTTTCATGTCTATTTGCCATAATTCTAAACTCATTATTAATTTTGTTTACATTTAAAATTTTGTTTTCAAATAGATTTAATATAAATAATTTACAGTTATTTTTCTTAGTTATAAAATTATATAAATTCATGATTAAGTGGTAAGGGTTGTTATCATGTTTACCTACAGATAAGATAATCACATCATCCTGTTTTGTATTGATGACTATGCTTTCCAAGTAGCTCAATATTTCATATGACGGCGCGTGTGGTTTCACTATTCCCTGAATTGTAAATTTTGAACTCCATCTTGAGCTGCGTAAGTGCGCTGAAAGGCCACGCACAGACTCATCGCCGATAATATACATGTTGCTGGGCGTGGTTCTTCTGTATTCTAGATTTCTGGTTTGGGTGTTTTGTGTATTCGTACAGTTTGGCTGAGAGGTACATTCCTGGGAATCTAAATACTTCTGGCCAGGGGGTACGTTTGGACTTTTGAGTTCGCACGAGAAATCCAATCGCGTTCTATTCAGGCTACTTCTTCTTTTTCTCAAACTCTTTTTCGGGGTGGTTTTACAAATATCTTTCAGTTGGTTCACACGGGCATCATAAGAAGACATTTTCTTTTTTAAGCAACAGTTTTCTTCCAAAAGGTTAATGATTTCGTTCTCTGCAATTTCTAATTTTTCGGTAAGTGATAATATTTTATTTTGTAGTTCTTCAATTTTGTTAAAATTCTCGACTCTAATATTGGGACAACTCCGGTTTAACTTGCTGTTTGAATCGAGGACTAAAGAGTTTTCCTCCACGTCTTCATCCAAAGATAATGAATCAAATGAGTTTTCAGTAGAAACATTTACCTTATATTTTCGTCTCATAGTTATATTATCTCGATCGGCGTTTGTTAGAGGCATTGTCAATAAAAAATAAAAACAAAGATAAAAAGAGTATTCGAACTGGATTCGATCCTCCGCCTTCTGATTGAAAGCCGTGTACTCAGGCCGTTGTTCCACGCTGGCTTTGCCGTTAACGCTCGAAAATTACGACAAGTTACTCGGACAGCGCTCTTGCACGACTTAGAGAGATGAGTGACCAAGTCAGGTCATTGGTCCCGTCCTTTGTTTTACTTACGATAATGACACACACTCGTAGCCTCCGAACAAAGGATTTTGAAGTTAGCTTCTATGTTATTTCGTCAGTTGAATTACTTTTTTCTTTATATCTCCATGAAAACAGTGTTATTTCTTGCAGGACTTTTTGTAGAAATGCACTATTTTGTATCAGGAATACGTTGATGTATGTTGATTCGGAAAACAAATACTTTTTGAGCACTTTACTTAATTAAAATAGCGGAACAAAGTGTAACATGACTGCTCAGTAAGGCGCTCGCGCGCAACCCTCCATAATACGCAACCTACCTAAGAGCTAGATTAGATCTTTGGTAAATTAAAACAGGGTCCTGTTTTGCTCGAAGCGACTGAAATTAGCTTTGAAGGAACAAAAGACGAGATATGACTAAACAGACCTTTAGGGATGAGAACGAGCAAAAAATGGTTGCTGTAATGGTACCAATGAACGACGATCCAACAAAATGGAGCTATAGCGGGAAGCAAAATTGGGTCCTGAAAATTTATGATAGATTTCAAGAAAAAAAATCAAGATTCATGCGCTATAAACATACCTTTTAGTGCAGACCTGTAATCAACGATCGAACAAAATTTAGTTCTAAAAATCTCCTATAGATTTCAGGAGAAAATTTCAAGTTTCATACGTTATTTTTACCGACAAAACTGCCTTTTACTGTTAAGAACTTACGCTTACTTTGACGCTTTCACTGCCAAGCTGCAGCAAGCAACCGATTGGATGCAAGCCGTGGTGGCAGTATTGTATTGTAAATTCTATGCTTTGTCAGGTGTCGATCGTTATAGCGTGTTGCCACACATTTAGCATTAAGTTATACACAAATAAACAAAAGCATAAATAAACTAAGTCTACATAACAATATTAGAGATTTACACAGATATTACCTACTAGCGGTCCGCCCCGGCTTCGCACGGTATTCAACAAAAAATTAATTTTTCATACGAAACCCTAACATTTTTAAAATATTTTATAGCCTATGTTCATCAGGGAAATTTTGGGATTCTTATAGTGAAAGAATTTTTCAAATCGGTCCAGTAGTTTCGGAGCCTATTCAGTTCAAATAAACAAACAAACTAACAAACAAACAAACAATCAAATCTTTCCTCTTTATAATATTAGTATAGATAAATTTAGACAACTAATAGCCGAAGCACCAAAACATAGTACGTACCAGTAACACTACCACTAGGTTATTTTATCGTCAGTTAAGGTTGGTTTAAATAACTACCTCCATAGTCATAGTCATATATTTATTTGCCAGAAACATATGTGTATACAATAAGGTCTTAATATAAATTAATGTCCATTATGTTTTACCATTAGAATTAGGCATGCAAATTTTTTATCTTAAATTCAATACAATTAGTTAGTAGGTAGGTACATACTTTAAACAATCATAAAGGGTAAGACAATTTTTATAAAATAATTGTGTTATCATACGTTTAATTACATGTCATTTCCCAGCAGGTTCATAGGTCAGATCGGTATTTTTGCAGCGGTCAAAATATTCACTAATTGAGTAAAAGCAGCAGTGCAGTAACCATTTATGCAACTCAGGTTTCAGTTTATAAGGAGGTAACTCCTTGAATACATCAGGTAGAGCATTATATATCTTAATACTCATGCAGAATGCATTTCTTCGAGTGAGTGCTAGATTAAATCCGGGGTAAAAAAGATTATTATAGGACTTGTTCCTTAATTGTCTTTCACAGCCATTTTTACTTACAGATTTGATATCTTTGTTACTTTTAAAGTAAGAGGGGTGAGACTTTACAAATAAAATAACCTGTTTTATGTAGAGACAAGGAAGTGGTAGTATCCCTAGCTTTTTAAAAAGTGTTACACAAGAGTCCATTTTATATGCCCTACAAATGGATCTTATGCATACAGATTTGAGAGAACAGGGTGACTAGTGGTCGCTGTCTCGAAAAGATCTAAATTATAAGTCAAAGTGTTAAACTTAATCGTACGAAGCACGTAGATTGCTACTATACCAAACTTTACCTGCATAATTGAAGGTAAGGGTAAATCTGCGGGGACCTGCATAACTGATGACGTTACGCCAGAATAGGGACCAGCGAAGTCTCGTCACGGTGTAATTGACTCGAATAATGTACTACGTTCTTATGCGAATAATGAAGTTTGGAGTGGTGTCACATCTCTAGGGATGGCAACACATTATGAGGGTTAGGTTAGGTTAGTGTTTTGTGATTTAGTCGACCTGAATGGCGCAGCGCCTAACAATGCAGCAGCTTAGAGGCAAAAAAGTGCTGACTCTCCTTAAAAAATATATCAACTATCTATCTACAATATCAATGAACCCTTAATTATTCTAAAATTTTTAATAAATAATAAATCTAAAATAATTAATTTAGTATTTATGTAATCGTTTATTATTATTTTGTTTTACTTAAATGCCACCGTTTATATAGTTCCTTCATGTCGAGTCAAGGTCGCACTTTATACTTTTTTTTTCATTTATTTATGTTTTACAGTAAGTTCTTAATTAATCTATAGCTAACATAAACCATGATACGGTTTGTCCGTTAACTTCAGTCTCTAATTGAAAAAATAATATTAAAATAATAATAATAAATTAATTTACTTCCTCTACTTTAAGCACGTAACATTATTTTTATGTTGAAAGAAAGAATAATTTTCTATCTATCTTATCATAAATCTAAATAAATCTGCTCCTCTACGTACGCAGCCAGCCACACAGGTTAGTTGACGAAATCACATCGATTTTGTTTTCGTTGCCCTAATATAATATTTACTTAAGTATTTGTTTGTTCAGAAGGCTGGGTTGGGTTGAGCGTCTATTACTAGGTAGGCTGTTAGGATTCTTATTTACTTAGTAATAAAGAATATTATGCTATCAAACTTAGAAAATAATATTGGAACAAGTTATCGTTTCTTTTCTTGACGAGGAATTGCTATGGGTGATTGCTATACTTGAATTGATGATTATTGAATTATGTATTGAATGAACATTATAAAGAGGAAAGATTTGATTGTTTGTTTGTTTGAATTGAATAGGCTCCAAAACTACTGGACTGAACTGTGACTTTGAAAAATTCTTTTACCGTTCGGATCCTAAATTTTCCGGGATGAACATAGGCGTTTACTTTAGGCGAAGAATAGAATATTTTCAAAAAAGTTAGGGTTCCGTATGAAATATTCAATTTATATTAAATAACCGTGTGGTGCCGGCATAGAATTTCACCACTCCCACTCTTCCCGTGGATGTCGTAAGAGGCGACTAAGGGAAAACCGGGGAACACCGGGGGGCGGGCAGCAGCGCCCTCTGCAGAACAACTCTACCGAACAGCGATCCCCAACCCGCATGCCCAGCGTGGGGATTATGGGCAATAACCCCCAGATGAAATAACGCCGCCTTTGGCGCACATTAGGGGAGGCCTATGTCCAGCAGTGGACTGATATAGGCTGGTGTTGTTGTTGTTGTAACCGTGTGAAACCAGGGCTCAGCGCTAATTATTTAATATAAATTAGCGTCGGCAGTTGCTGCCAATCATCTACGAAATTTCAATACTTAGTTCAGGCAGATACAAAGTTTGAATTCAGTTATAATCTTCCTCAGATATTCAACCGACAATAAATGAAACTGATCCAAGCTCTACTCTGCGCCATTTTATAAAATCTGGGTTTATTGAGATCACTTATCGGCTTAAAATGGTGACTGATTGAGAGATTATTGAGCAGTGAAGTCGGGAAGTCGGTGCAAATGAAAAGCGGGCGTATGCTGCAATGCGATTGTGCTTGTTAAAATTATAGCACCTTTCAAAGTGAACGCTGGCTGTAATATAACTATAAATGACTAGCGGCCCGCCCCGGCTTCGCACGGGTATTAAACAAAAATTTCAGAAATTATACACAATAACACGACGGGTTTCACAGTTTTCATACTTTTTCTAACAGCATTGAGATTTTTGACATTAACTCGACACTCCTTAACTGACACTGGCCATAGAGAAAAAGCAAGCACAGTGCGCAACCTCTTTTTCTATTCTGACGCGCCATAATAGAAAAAGAGGTTGAATATACAGCGCACGGTTCAATTATTGAATTTTTCATGCGGATCCCTAACTTTTTTGAAAATATTATATAGCCTATGTTCATCACGGAAAATTTAGGATTCTAATGGTGAAAGAATTTTCAAATCGGTCCAGTAGTTTCGGAGCCTATTCAATTCAAACAAACAAACATACAAACAATCAAATCTTTCCTCTTTATAATATTAGTATATAGATGTGCCCGATGTTGCAGGCGTAGGTAACCGCTTCCAACAGGCGGGCCATAGTAGGTTATGGTTTTTGCTACTTTGTTGGTGGTAAAACCAAATTTAAAATTGTTTGATTTTGTGTTTATGAAACCCTAACGGTCCTCCCCGCTTCCCTAATAATTAAATTTTTGCTAAATACCCGTGGTATTTAGCAAAAATTTAATTATTTATTGGGATTCCTAACTATTTTCAAAATATTGTATAGCCTATGTTCATCAGGAAAAATTTAGGATTCGAATGGTGAAAGAATTTTTAAATCGGTAAAGTCGTTTCGGAGCCTATTCAATTCAAACAAATTATGAAATCTTTCTTCATTATAATATTAGTATAGATATAGATAGGTACATAGATTCAAGATCCCGATAATTTATTACTTATTATCGTTTGTTAGAAGTACCTCCTACCAGTTGTTTTTTGACCTTTCATTTTAGGTCGCTACGTCCATAATATATAAGCAGACGTCAGACGGTTTTTCTTAACTCTCCCATAATTTCCCTTTTTCAGAGACTTGCCTTATATACCTATATAATATACCACATTTATATTTAAAATACGAAAGTTTGAATTGTCAGTAGTTTTGGCGTGAACAATCATTTATAATTAGCGTGATGCAAAAGTGTGTATGTTTGAATGTTTGTTACTTCTTCTTTATTTTATCTTTACGCTTAAACTACGAAACGAAATCGTTCTAGAACAAAGTACTAGATCTAGACCAGGAGTTACATTTATCTTATTCCAGGCTATATTATCGGTTTTTATCCCGGGAAACGCGTGTGCAACTGCGGGCGGCCGCTAGTGTATATGGATCTGAAGTGTTGCGTGACCCCGTGATTTATTTATTATAGAGCGTACGCACTGTTCCCTGAGACATTGTGTAATGTACCTAATGTCTTATACAACTTCTGACGAAATAGTAAAAGCTTGATCTTATTCATCTTATATTTTTAGGGGTGTCTTGTTTTGCACGTGTCTGTTATCGTATCTATTTTAGTAAATTCCCACAGTACGTGTGACAAAGGGAAGCTGCCGACATTCAGTTCTCAAGAATACTTATTCAATCTCTGTGTCTACCCAAAACTAATCAAATGAAGATTGCCAAACTAATTTATCCAGTCTACTAACCTAATGGCTCTACGTAACCGAGTTTTAGATTGTAATAAAAAGTCTTGATAGACTTAGGCACGAAAGTTTCAGTTAAAGATTATAGCTATGTCTCAAGACGCAAATTTTTTGACATTTTCTTAAAATCTTTCAAAAATTGTTAAGTGCACAAATTTGACTTTTGTTTGTATTCGGGGGTAACTGAAACTATCCTTTTAGATTCTCTTTTATTGAGAACAAATCGATAAATTTTCTAGGACACTTAATTTTAATGGGAAGTTCTACCTCTTACTGTATTCTTTACCTCTGTTTTATAGGAAGCTATAGCTTATGCACGCAGAAAAATACTACGGTGTGGTATTATTTGGAAAACTTAGACAATCCCACCAATTAGAATATCAATATTTTGTAATACACCATAGCACCATAGCAGCTACAAAATATTGATATTCTCAAAATTTCAAGAACAGTTTTGAAATCACAAACAGTTCCTAATCGTAAACTCCTTATTCTACAGAACCTTTTCCGTTTTATTTAAGAATACTTTAGTATTATTTCAGTTCAGTGGCTTCTAGATTCAATTCGATTCGATTAGGATCAGAACGTTCAGTAGCACCCTTGAGAATACTAACTACGATTTAGCAATGACTTTTATACAATAGTACCTACAGAATTTCAGATTGGTAAGTTACAAAATTCCTAGATATGGGTTCCTGCCTTTTGAAAGAATTCATTGGTTAATTAATTCATTGCTAGATGATGCCGTGTGGATTGTCCAGCATTATTTATTTATTTATTTATAGCTATTGGTCTGCCTTGGCTTCGCACGAATATTTAAAAATATTGAAAAAAATTACACAACACGTTGGTTATTATTGCTGCGGCGTGGAATTTGTAGGAATAGTTAGTAAATCCCACTAATAAGGAGGGTATAGTTAACTATCATAGCAGATAGAAGAAGTACAAAATATCCATACCTATTCGCTAAATATCAAGAACAGTTTTGAAATCACAAACAGTTCCAGCCTAATCCTAAACTCCTTATTCTACAGAACCTTTTCCGTTGTATTAAAGAATACATTAGTGTTATTTCAGTTCAGTGGCTTCTAGATTCTATTCGATTCGATTAGGATCAGAACATTCAGCACCCTTGAGAATACTAACTAGGATTTAGCAATGACTTTTACACAATACTACAGAATTTCAGATTGATAGTTACAAAATTCCTAGATATACATACCTACTTTTTGAAAGAATTCATTGATTTATAACTATTGGTCCGCCTTGGCTTCGCACGGGTATTTAATAAGTAGGTATAAGAATTTTTTACACATTGACGACCTATGTGGCGCCGAGGGCGAAAGTCCGCCTGCGACGCAGGGGAGGTTGCGGGTTCGATTTCCGTCTCGGGACAAATGTTTGAACGATCTGCAGATATTTGTTCAGAGTATTCTGGTCGTTTTCTATGTATAATAAAACATGTCTATTTATATACAAATTCTATTGTATTATGTATATCAGTCATCTAGTGCCCATAACACAAGCTCTGCTTAGCTTGGGACTACATGATGCTGTGTGGATTGTCAAACATTATTAATTTAATTTACCTAACTTTTTTGATATTATTCTCATCGGGATCCACAAAACCGTATACAAAAAGTTGGTCCCCAACAAAGTCCAAAATGACCAACTTCGGTTCATGTTACGTGGTTCCTTTTTAACTAATAACGATAACGTTGATTACCACCTATGTGTTCCCGTTCAAACATCGACGAAATATACCTTACGTTTCATAAAATAAACAGCTGAGTACGGTTGAACCCGTTAAGTTGATTGCCTCGACCCGTTGTTGGTGTGAACGCCCGAATGTTGGATGAAAGTGTGTATGTGGGTGGAATCATTCTAGCACGTAATATTCATTTTGAATTGAAGTTGTTTTTGTATAGAAAGTAGGTAATCATTTTTGCGGGTAAAAGTTAACAAAAATGTATTAACCCACATAAAACCCGCTACAGATGGTATGTCGTTGGTGACCTTTTGCTTTTGATCGCGAGATTATTTGTCAAAATTATTTTTAAAGAAACAATTGTTCAAATCTCGGGATTATTATGAATTAATTAATTAAGTGTTGTGCATGTAGTATTAAATAAAATATGTTTCTATGTCTATTATTCTCTTTGAAAAGGCGAAAGAATCGAGAAAGCAACTGTTGGCGAAGAATAACTATTATTCGATTTCTACCAAGATAGACTAACTGTACTAAGCCTTCAAAATAATAACTGAGTTCCGAATTTTCTTCTCTGAATTGAAAAATAACTGATACAGATCGCTATCGGCTAACAAATTTGGTACATAGGTACAGTAGACGAATTTTGATAGGGCAAAATAAAATCGAAATAGAACAAAAGAAACAAAAACCTAACTGGTAAGTAGGTTGCTTGATCACTGTTCGGCAATGGTGAAATTGCACTTGGCTCTAATCCCTGGTGACTCATTCAATCGATTCGGTACAACTTTGGGTTAGCTTCGATACCAATTCTCTGTACAGCAATTATAGAATTAAGATTGCAAATCTATACCTACTTCTATACTAATATTACAAAATAAAGATTTGATTATTTGTTTGAATTGAATAGGCTCCGAACTACAGGACGGATTTGACATTTATTTTACTATTATTTATTACGCACGGGTATTTAACAAAAATTGAATTTATCATACGGAACCCTATTTTTTTTTAAATATTCTATAGCCTATGTCCATCACAGAAAATTTAGGATTCTAATAGTGAAATAATTAGTAATAGGTATAATTAGTAAGTAGTTACGGAGCCTATTCAATTCAAGCAAACAATAAAATCTTTCCTCTTTATAATATTAGTATAGATATTGTGTCTACTTAGTATGTTGCTCGGTTCGAACAAATTTATTTTCTTTCTTTATTCTATGCAAAATTTCAACTCCAATTCCTTAGTAGTTTTGGGGTGAAAAAGTCACATATTAATCCATCTAAAACTTTCACCTTTACAATATTAGTATCCTCTATGACTTGTTTTTAAACAGCTAACATTTTTATGTGTTTAAAAATTGCCTTCTGAAACTTCGCAATACAAATAGATCGACAAAAGCGATTCTACAAAATTTTAGATACGATTTTATTTCTAATAACCTCTGTGGCGACCCAGCAGAAATAAAAACAAATGCTGAAGATTGCCGTTCGAGCCGCAACGTAGGACGAATGCATTATTTGTTGAATCAAATATTAATATTTATTTATTTATTATCTTGTCCCCAGGACAAACACTACCTCTGCATCATGGCATCAGACTCTCCTGAGCAGAATCTGACGCAGTACTTCAGTTTGTGCAATGACTTCATACACGCCGCGAGACTGAGGGACGGCAATGTGCTGATACATTGGTAAGTTATGGGCTGCACCGCTACCGCACAGAACAAAAATGTTAGTTTAAAGATGGGATATAAGTCGTGATATTAAGAGGCATTTTATATTGACGATATCAGATAACAGCGGGCCACTCTCTTGAAGCTTGCGGTAAGCCATTTTGTCACTTGGGTATCTAAAGTTTAATGCCCATATTTCTTTGCTTATTTTTGTGCTTTACGGAAGCGGTGCTGTGTTGAGTGTGTATACTTTGCAAAGACAGTACACACGTACTAGTTGCTATGTCGACGCCAACAAATAAGCACTTAGACAAGTCAAAGTGTTAAGAAAAAGACGAAATCAAAGAGTAAAATTTTCAAACTTCAAACAGCTGCGTCCCTTAGTAATTTTTTTGTGGCAAACTTTCCAACGAAAATGAGTAATTGCGTTTTTACACGACCCATTTTATTTATTTCGTGCAAAACATGCTTTGGGGTTAGGTAACGTTTTTCTCCCTTTAATATGAATGATGTGGCTGTCTGCCTTAGATGGGTAATAAAATATTCCGCATAGGAAACCAAATAGGTTTTTATAGCAATAAGTTTCGTAGGTAAATTTTATAACAGTTGTTACATATCTACCTTAAAACAGACTTAAAAAAAGAGTTTCTCAATTCCGCTTTTCCGTCTATTTGTTACTCGATGTCTCTGCCAAATATTATCCGATATTGGTCCTGAGTTGGTCTCAATAATGATTAATTCTACAGAAATTACTATTTCTCCAGAAAAAGCTTAAAAATCTGTGTTGGATAGGAATTTAATGTCGGTTCTAAGTTTTAGTAAAAAACATAAAATTACATTCAATAATTAATTAATTTATGGTACTAAACGCTAAAGTAGCCTCTATTTTTTAAGAACTCTATCAAATAATAAAATATCCAAGATAGAAATTAACAAACTTATTCGATCAAGCATTGGCAAAACCTCAAATCAAACAACAACAACATTTGAAAACGCCTCCAATTTAAACACGATCGTAATGAGTTTTGTTATTAAAGGCTTAGTGCGAATCGTTTTCAAATTAATACCATTATAGACTGAAGAGTTAAAACACGGCCGCATTGCAGGGTGGTAGATGGTAGATGTGAAAACAAAGGTATAAAATCTGACAGACGCTTCTAATTTTAAGTGGGGAACTAGGATCTGCACTTCAAGGAAGATGAAATTTATTATTTAATGATAGATCCGTTATCTGAATTATATAAGGGTTTTAAATAAGTAATAACTAATAAAAAAATCTTAAATGTAGCATTATAATTACTATAAATACTCTTTATTTTCTTTATACACAAAATCTTCACCCTGTTTTTGATCAAACTTAATTGATATTCATTCGTTTATAAGTATTATTGTTTATTTATAAACCTTAACTTAAGTTTACTGTTATATTTACACTAGTTACCTACATGTATGAAATTCAAAATGGTTTGTATTGTAATGATTGTGATGTGTACAAGAAGCATCCGACGCTCGTGACGTGACACGACTTCGACGACGACAGTCTTCAGTGAAAATCAGCGCTGGGTGGACACACCAGTGTGCACCCAGCATAACGCTGAGTGACCATATTTGCCTTACTAAATAACCTACTTTACAACTTAGATTTTAAGATTGCATTGTGTTTTATTGTGTTGTTTTATTAAGGTAATTATGTTCTAATCTGTAAGCAAGTCGCCTGTCACCACCACGCGCCTATCTACCTACCTACTATCCTGCATTGCGCCCGTGGCGTTACCGCTTAAGTTTTAAGTTTAACAATTAAGTTAAATGAGATTGCAGAATTTTGTACAAAAACGTTTGTAGGCGTAATAGGCGACTCAATCAAAATAGTTTCACCGATAGAATAAAATGGCTCACCCATGGAAAGCTGAATCCATCCGCTTAAAAAGTATACAAACTTATAATTATAACATCATTATCACCAGCCTATATTAGTCCACTGCTGGCCTCCACTAATGAGCGCCATAGCGCCCTGCCTTCAATTACAACATACCTATATAACTAGATAAAAGAAGAAATCCGCTCTGATAAAATAAGCATCCCTGACCTTTAAAGAGGACGTAATCTCATCGATCGAAAATTCTAGAAGTGTTTAAGCATTATTTTTGATCTGTGCTAAGAACCCTTCGACCTTTCCAGTCCATTGCAGTAATGCGTGGTAATGCTAAGAATTTATAAGAACTGCGATTTCGAATTAAGCTTTGTTAGCTATGTATATTAGTGAAACAGTGAACTTAGAAATGGCATGCCTGAAATTACTGCATTGACGTCAATGGAAAAACGTTCCAAAATACTTTCAAGCAAAGTCTCGTAATTTCTAATAGCGTGTAGTTATGCAAATCTAACTTTACACTAATAAAATAAACCAGCTTTTGCTCGCGGCTTTGAACAAGGTTGTTTAGAATAAAGAGTAGCCTTAGCCAGTATGTTAATCCAGATTTAGAACTGCGTACTTACCTATATCTCTAGTACTACTGAGATTGTTTAGATCAAACTTTCAGCTCGATTCGTATCTAAGTAGTTTTGGCTAAAGACTTAGAAACTAAAGAGGCTTATAAGAAACACAAACCTTTCGTATTTTATTAAGAGTATGATAGTGCGATAGGAAGTTTGGGGGAAATTACCTCTTTAGTCTAAAAATACGAAACAGATCCAGCTCATATTTTTTATAGTTAGACTACCTATTTTTGATCCCGGAAAATCTATTCCATGTCGCGTACGCAGCATAGAATATAGTACAAACATTAACTCATGAGTACTCACGACAAATATTACAATGCTAACAGCATTGTAATATTTTTATTTATCAGTGTTATCATTGCAATACTTATTTTATTAATACACGTAGGTACGTGCTTAAAGTTAAAATATTAAACGTTATAAAAACAATAAATCAGCTACCATTTATGCATATTTTATTTTATTTTTATTGCAGATTACCTGGCCTGGTTATTTTATAAAGTAATGTTTCCTCCCACAGCCTCGCCGGCATGTCGCGAAGTGTGACAGTCGCAGTGGCGTACATAATGTCGGTGACTTCGCTGAACTGGAGAGAGGCTCTGAAGGTGGTCCGAGCGGGGAGAGCGGTGGCCAACCCTAACCTCGGCTTCCAAAGGCAGCTGCAGGAATTCGAGACTTATAAACTGGTTGAGGTAAGGTCGTTTCAACCGCAGCCCGAGTCTGTCCATGGTTGGATATGTATACTTACATTCCTATTTTCTCCGAATAGAAATGTTTTACACTGTTTGTGACTTCACTTTATTTGAACTCCTAGCGTGTAAAACTTTTTTTTTCGGCGTGTCTCCGTTTCTCTGTGTCCTCTGGTTGAGGTAAGGTCGTTTGAACCACAGCCCGTGTCTGTCTATAGTTTCCTTTGTTGGTTAAGTATACCTCCCTGTTTTATTATACCTATTCAAAGAAAAAATAGTTTTACACGCTTTGTGACATTTTAACTCATAACCATATGTGTCTTAGCATGTAGTAGCTAATATTTACTTAGAATTTTGTTATTTGTTTCTTAACATTTTTTTTAATAATTTATTACTATTGTATTGACAACGTGAGAAAATAATATGATATGTATGATAGGACATTGTTAAGTAATTTACTTTATTTTTCTTTCTTAAAAACAGCGTTTCTAAAAATATTTTAAAAATTATACCTACCAGACTTCTTACTACACGGAATAACATAAATACATAAACTAAGAGGAAAATAGACTCAAAACTAGAACAAAAGGTGTAAGCCCAGTTGTAAGATGATGGTCATTTGCTATTATTATTACTGTTTTATTATTAGATCTCATTTCCATGATCTCGGGTCATATAGTCCCTTGGGAGACATGTGCGGGGCCGTAGCCAACACAGAGGCCCTTTATGAGAGTTACGAGTAATTTAAAAAGCGAGGGCTACACATAGCGTTTATCGTCCTCGGTTGCACAATATACATCCAAAGAATGATCTTCATTTTGAAGTAGGCTCTTTTTGGCAGATATCAATCTATCATTGAAATGAATAATTAATTAAGCAGCTTAATGTTTTGAAACTTACGCGATCTGAACACATAATGATTAGTAATTAACGGGTATTTATCGCGTTTCTTCTTCCTCCTTTCTTCTTCTTCTTCAACTATCCTTAATGGGATGAGCACTATATTATTATAATTAGTGATAATATAACTTACCTGCCATGTTCCAAATCCGATTCGCGGCATGCGATCTCCTCCATCGAGTTATACAGTAAATATACTTATTCCGGATGCGACATTTTCACGAATAAACTGCTATTATTTAAATTTGTTGGTATAGGAGAGAAGACGGCTCAAGGAACGCTACCCGTCCCTAGCGCTAGCGGACAAGGATATGTCAGAATGTCGGGTTATGCTGGACTCTTACCAGACGATGTTGAACCAGAGGACGATCTGTGAGGGGAAGTGCGCGATGGGCCGGCAGTGTCCAACTGGTGAGTTGGGTTTAGCAGCCTGAGGAAATGATTCGATCTATACTGATCGACATGAGAATAATGGTCATTCGATTTGATTGTATAAGTTTATCAGACATTGGTGACAGTTCCTGATCGACATGAGAATGGTTAATAACATTCGATTTTATTGTATTAGTTAATTAGACATTGGTGAGTTGTCATAAACGTCAGATGTCAAAAAACCAAACTAATTTGATGTGACAAAAAAATTTACTGTCCTTAAAACGAAAAGCAAGGCATAATTTTTAGTGATGTCAAATTAGCTTAGTTTTGCCGACGTCAGTGTTGACACTGGACCATTTTTAATCAGATCGTCATCATTCTTCGTTTTTGTCCAATAAAGCCTATTTGTAATCGGTCGATAAAAATCTAATCACTTACCCAGGCCTTAAAAAAACTAAGCGCGTTATTGGGACTTGAGATCAATTGACAAAAGGACAATTTAATTTTAATATTGGGCGGAATCCCAGAAGCGAAAAAATAGCACAGTATATCAGTCATTTCGTGAATCCTCTGATACTACTACTAGACTACTTTATATATCTATACAGACGTCCTATGTTCCTGTGCTTCAGTTTTAGTTCAGTGGGACTCCGTCCACATTTATTTTTACGTTTCACGTCATAATATTGTTTGCGTACAGAGGATACTGTATCTTTGAACAGCAGAACGAAAATGGAAACATTGTCGAGCTGATATTGTATTCAAAGGTAATTTATCTAGCTATAGTTTTAATGAATGTTTATTTTAATGCATGATAAAAGAAAAAAACTCGCACGGATCGGGCGGCAGTTTGAATCATCAGTGCGGGCGCCAGCGGTCGTCCAACTAGCATAGTACCAGTAAAGGACCTTCACTACGTGGCCTTCTTAGTTATAGGTAGGTATTTTGAACAGATTGGTCTTTTTATTTGTTTAAGCGATGGAGATCCTATGGGAGTAGCTTCAAGAATCAAGAATTACCTAAAGCTTGGCGACCAGATATGCAAGGCATTCGTAGCAAAGGCTGCATTTAAGTTTGGTCTATCTTTGGTTTTTGATGGATTAAAGACGCCAATTTTTTTTATTAATATATTTATTAATTGTCTTCTATATAAAGTAAAATGTATATCCATGTAATAATATTTTATTAAGTATCAGTCATCTAGTACCCATAACACAAGCTCTGCTTATCTTGGGGATAGATGATGCTGTGTGAATTGGCCAGCGTTATTATTATTTAATATCATTTTTACCGAAATTTGAAAGTTATACCTACAATATGTACAAACGGAATAATTAAAGATGTATAAACTGGCTACATTGTAATAAGTCTGTTTATTGTTAGCGTGTTTCTCTTTTTTATATTAGACAAAAGGACATAGGTACTGGTACGCCGGCGATAGTCGTTGAATTTTTGTCTGACTCCTAAAATTTGTAAACAAACACAACAAAGCCTTCGGAAAGTCGATTATGCGTTTCCGTAGACAATTTCATTAGACAAAAAATCACACATGTATAGGCCACAGAAGCGCTTGTAATATATTCAAATTCACTGGTTTATTGTGAACTACCTTCTGGAAAAACGTCATCCCCCAGAAGGTGGACCTGATGATGGTTGTGAGATACAGCGGATCCGGTCCAGCGTTGGACCTGTCAAGGTGGAAGTCATGGGTGAGGTCTATGTCCAGCAGTAGACGAAAATCTGTGAAAAACCTGCCGGAACCGAAAACCTTTTCAATCTTCAACATTCGTGAAGAAAATACCTATAATCGCTCCACCAGGTGTTTGCAGAACCGGCTCCAAGCGCCAGCCTCGCCAGCGGAAACCGTCCACCACTTCTACCACGAGCGAGATGACTGGCCTGAAGCGTTCTCCGTCTACTTTTTCTACTGTTTCTACTGCCTCGGGTTACCGGCCTCGATCGTCGCCCGCTGGACTTTATAGTTATACTGGGGGTAAAAGTTCTTCTTTTCTCCATGCTTTTAGTTTCATTTTAGTTACAATGTTTCCTTACAAACTTAAAAACCACCGATTTATAATATGAAGGGAAGACACCAGCAGTGAGCCTTTCTTCTAAGTCGTTATATTTTTGACAGAGCCCAGACAGATGGCACGCCTCACAATCCGACGCCATTTCACTAGCACCGCTGCCTTGCTGGTATATTCGTGTTCAGAGCAGTTTTAATTTGGTCCGTCCAAATTGGTTGGTTGATTGGTGATTTGCCGTGTCTTATTGTGCCGCCAACTTTTCCTTGAACCACAAGGCGTTCCACGGATGCGTACATTGATCCTACAAAACTTATGGAATAGGAAGCTCACCCTATCTCTCCCCACAGCAACAGCCCGGCCGACCCGGTCAGCGTCCGGCATCTGTTTCACGCGCATCACAGACCCTATCGGCGGCGGCACCGCAGTGGCAGTAGGTGGCTCCGAGTACTCCCGGAGACGAGCTGCCTCCGCCCCCGCCACGCCCGCGCTCTCCCCCGCAGCCACGCCGCCCGGCTCGCCGCAGCGAGCTCTGCACAGGTAAACAGTGTTCTAGTACCTTCTAGAATCTATCACTCCACAAGTCAACAACTTTACGAGCTGAAGAGCGTTCTAGAATATTCTAGAAAACTTCTGGAAACATGCCGCCACACCGACGCAAACACTTGCAGATAAGAGTATAGTAAGATATGAGCGTGGGCTCTCCTATGGAAATCTCGTACCTTAGCCCAGGTAGCAGATAGCAATTAGAGGTCCTTTCATGGTTCTACGCCTTTCAGGTCCGTCTGCTAGTCTGTCTGCTTGTGTAGTGGAACGGAGATAGTGGGTTCGCATCATGAAGTTCCTTTGAGAATTCTCCGAACTGTATCCCATTAAAGATAAAGCAAGTTGTTCGAGACTTTAAACCTTATTTTTCTCTTTTAACCCCGCAATAACGTCACTCGAATGCTCCTCGATAAGTCTGAAGGTTCTTCGTTTTATCGAGTCCATGGCTACAAGTTGGTACTTGGCTTGTCTTCAAGCTGCAACTTTGGAGTCCTTGGACCTAGATCAATCTTGCAAATGTCAATTCTACCCATACATTTCATGTCATTAAGCAATCACTCATCCACTGTGCTACAAATTGAATGCCATGTCGTATTCGATCACGCTTGAGTCAGTCCTATACAATAATCGTCAAGTGCCCATTGTATCGTGTACCTTGACGATGGAATTGCGTTGGAGACAATTACTGAAGCAAATGGGAATCGATAACCGCATACACTTGAGGTACATTGGCAGGCATCTAAGTGACGCCTATCCCGAAAGCTGGTGAGTTCGCATCTCATCAGCATTGACATATACCTACGATGATACCTTAGGAACGCTTTCGACTGGTGGAAATAGATTAGTTGATCTTTATTGTTTACAACAATCTGCAGGTAGCTCTATTAGTTCAATTGTAAATACTAGTTCTAGTACTAGTAGTAAATACTAGTTTCTATTCTTTGGAAGAAAGTGACACGCACTTTCTTTTGTTATTTTCTTTTATAATAAAGTACCTATATTTCTAAATAAAATGAAATAGCCCTGCGCCCAACCGTAAGCTGAATGAGCTAAAAGTTTCATATATAAAACACCAATAGTCGTGATGGCCTGTATTTTTAACGCTCCAAATTCTCTGAAATTCTGAGTGAATGCTTTAAAAATGTTATAGGTAGATTTCAGTTTTAATTATCTTTCAAACCTTTTCGCTATTATTCTAAATTACCGATGTATAGTAAGTTAGAATAATATTAATTTATAAAAGATTAGGTAAGTAATTAAACTCTTGTGAAAATAAATTGACATTTAACCTGATAGCCCTATCTATTCTATTCTAAATTTAAGGAATAGATTCGTCTACGTCCACACATTATATATTATTGAGAACAAGGTTTAATATTTAAGTAAATAGGTATATCCATCTGTGCCGCTTTAGAGTTTAATCGATAGGACATTTTCGATGAGAGTGTAATAAATTTTCTATTCGAATAAGTACCTAGTTCATATTTTAGTACTTTTCAATATTTTAAAGCCGTTTTAATACTGAATTGCATCATAAGGTGTTATAGAGTGCATATATTTTAGTATTAGTTATTATTAGTACCTTCATAAGATCGGTACCAACTCAACTTAAGGCTCCGGTGACAGATGATTTTTTTCATAGAAACTTAATAGGTACCATAATGATTTGTAATTAAAGCATGTTTTCACCATGTACTGCAATTATTTGTATATGAATAGTATTTACCTAGGTTTCTACAACTATTTTTATTTTCAAAACACTTCACTAAAATTAAATAAATCAAATCACACGTTTTCTTATTATTTGTGTAGATAGACAATTATTTTCAAAAAAAGCTTGAGTTAGGAACCTAGATCAATAAATACTATTTTTATACAAATAATAGAAGTAGGTACATGGTAAAAATATGCTCAAATTACAAATCATTGTGGTATTACGTTTGTATGGGAAATTAATCCATCAACGGGGCCTTAACACATATCAATTCCCATTTCGCCAACAAACAGGTCACCACGATCATAATTTTATCTCACAAGCTTTTGTTTTATTGTTTTCGTGATTGTCATTTGTTTGTTACAACATTGTTTATCATTTGTTTTGTTCGTGCATTGACTGTCATTTGTTTTGTTTTCCATTAGGCGCGGATGTGCCTGGGTCATTCCAACAGTGAACTGGGACCCCGGTTCAATGTGACGACAAGAGAGCCATTATCACTGCACCCCATTCCAAGGTTAACATTTTAATTACCGCTTCCGTTTGCGTTGTTTTGTTTTCGTGTATTAGCCAGTAAACAACTATTTGGGTTTGTACGGGATAGGTATAATTAAGAAACGTATCTATACGAGTACAAAGTGACCGCATTTTTAAATATGTTAACCCCTGAGCGACAACGTAGTGTTAGCTAAGATCCCTACCCTCGCGTTTTCGCGTAGTAATTCAGAAATATGTTTTAAATATTTTTTTGCACGCAGAAAGGTAAAAATATATTTTGGCTCACGTCCGTCTCTCTTTATTAATACGACCTTTTCGCGTAACGACCGGAATGCGTACTACCTACCTACATAGCTTTATCTACAAGTGAAAAAATACTAATCAAGAAGTAAAAGTATATTGTAACAGAAACTTAAAATATTAAAACTTAAAGCCCCCTATTGAATATAACTCGGAAAAAATTGAGTTTTTTCTAGAGATTATTGACTAGGTGACGAAAGCCTAAGACCACCCCTGTGACCAAGCGAGGTATTTTTAAATACTCCCTGAAAGGGTCACGTTACACTATGGGCACGTTCCTAACCTATAGAGTTATTTGTATGTAAGTAGGTACACGCAATTTATAAATATCAAGCTAAAATTCTTTAGAGTCCATAAAAGTTCAGAATTCAGACTTCGACTTCGATTTTATTAACTGCGGCTAGCATTCCGGGCACTCTACCTTCGGTTGAATGATTTTTTGAACTGTTTTATAATACTAGTTGTAATTACTAGTTGTAATTCGTCCTAGTAGGTAGGTACTAGGAAATCAACTAAAATATGTTGGTACATTTCAACATTTAACTTGCCTTCCTAGAAGATACATTTTAATGATTGCTTTCCTTAGAAACATTGAACTTATTCAATGTTCACTTTTTATCTATCTGAAGGCCTAGTCTATACTAATATTATAAAGAGGAAAGATTTGATTGTTTGTTTGTTTGTTTGTTTGTTTGTTTGTTTGTTTGAATTGAATAGGCTCCGAAACTACTGGACCGATTTGAAAAATTCTTTCACCATTAGAATCCTAAATTTTCCGTGATGAACATAGGCTATATAATATTTACAAAAAAGTTAGGGATCCGCATGAAAAATTCAATAATTGAACCGTGCGCTGTATATTTAACCTCTTTTTCTATTATGGCGCGTCATAATAGAAAAAGAGGTTGCATATATAGCGCACGGTGCTTGCTTTTTCTCTACGGCCAGTGTCAGTTATGGAGTGTCGAGTCAATGTCAAAAACCCCAATGCTGTTAAAAAAAAGTAAGGGATCCGTATGAAAACTGTGAAACGCATCGTGTTAGTGTGTATTACTTCTGAAATTTTTGTTTAATACCCGTGCGAAGCCGGGGCGGACCGCTAGTCTATAATAAACACTGAAAAGGATTCTGGTCAGTTTCATATAAAATCATACCTATATAATATATAGTTTTGTGAAAGCTGACGTCACACAAATCACCTTTTGATTTTGGAATAGTGCAGGGCTGGATTCCTGGCGTCATCGTCAACGTGGATGAAATTAAAAAGACAATCGTGTCAGTTAAAAACAATATCGATCTTATCTACCTTAATCAACCTTCACACTTTCCATCAAAACACGACATTGAGATAAGTCCCTGCCGACGCGTCTCATAAAAACACAGCTGGCTCAACTTTATTAATAATACATCAGCAAATATGTAATATCCAGAAAAAACAAGAGTTGTTTACCGTTTCACCAAAGAGCCAAAATTGGTGGATTTAGGTGGTTACTAAATATTATTCTGCATGAATAAGTCATGTGCCTCCAATATCTTTTTCTTAAAAATCTAAGCCACCATCACCAGAAGGCAGTGCCAAGATAGCTGGCAGCATTGCCATGTGTTGGATGGCGATGCTGATTCGGTGACCGAAATAATAGTCAGCATTCCTGTCCCCATTTTTTCGGCGAGGAAATTTGTTTACCGATTGCAGTATCATTGTTTTAAATAATATTGCTTTTGCAAGTTACTAGCAATCTCTTGATAAACTCAAAAACTAACTGAACGTATCGCGATTCGCGATAAAGTTTTTTTGGCAATAGCGATTCGCGCATCTATAACCATATCAAATATATCCATGATTAGTTAAATCGCCAACCGTCTAAAACGATCCGTGATTTTGATGATAATCACAACATAGCAAAAACAAAGTCGCTTACCGCTATCTGTCTGTCCCTATATATGCTTATGCTTATATTTATAAAACTTCGCAACGGATTTTGATGAGATTTTTTAGAGATAGATTGTTTCAAGAGGATGGTTTATATGTATAACATGCATTAAATATCAGCATTGAATCCGTGCGAAGGCGGGCCGGGTCGTAAGACTATTAGAAAGAGGAAAATCTGTATTGAGTTTTGAATTGAATAGGTTGCAAAACTACATTACCGACCGATTTGAAAAATTATTTTACTATTAGAGTCCTAAATTTTCTCTGATGAATATAGGCTACAGTACGCAAATATTCAAAAACGTTAAGGATCCGTATGAAAACTTCAATAATGTAGCGCAACATGATTGTTTATTGAAACTTTTATTGAATATCCCTGTGAAGCCGGCGCGGACCGCTAGTCTACTCTAAATGATAAGTAGGTATCTACATTCACAAATGAAGTATAACTTTCATTTGTGAATGTAGATACAGTGAAATCACTGTGATATATTTGAAAACCAGTTCGAATACGAATATATCTCAGTTGATTCATATCTTAAAAGCTCGCGTGAAACAGCCTTTTGATGATAGTGATGAAAAAGACTGTTTGCTTGAGATATGAATGGGATTCTATTTATCCGAACTGTTTGTTCCATCTGCTCCATCTGGCCCTGTAAGTGGGCCATAGGCTCTGCGAGGCAGCTAGGTCAAGATTACCGTGAGGAATCAAAATGATAAATTTTAGCAACCTATTGGTTACCATGGTTACCATAAACGCACAACCTGGGATTTTAGAAGAAGCAATCAAAAGGCACTGCGAGATAGTAGCTTGGTTGGTTGCTTGGAGGGTTGGTACGAGACTTAATTACTCGAAACAGCCGCATCGAGGTAAAAATCCGATAAAACAGATAACGCATCGCTACATCTAGGCGACTAGCAAGACGGTTGCAGTGTAGCAAGACATATGTTTTCATTCCTTTGTTTCCTCTACCATCCAAGCTATCTTGTAGTATGGCCGTGGCCTAAGAGTTAATCTATTTACCTAATAGTTATGTAAAGGAAAACAACAGTGAAATCGTTTGTACTAAGAACACTGAATATAATCTTTAGCTAGGAAATCTAACTTTGCTCTTACGAAAATCAACATCGTACAAAAACTGAACTTGTTTAATCTACGATTCGACGACGAATTACGATTCCTTACGATTCTGTTGAATGTGTACTTTTTTTATTCTTGATTTTTTAATGTTTTGTGTACCTTTCTTACTTAGAGCATATAAATTATAAAATTTATGGACTATGTCCGAATAAACAAACTTATGAAATGTTATTTTATTTATACCCAAGCATTTCATGGTCACGGGCTGAGTTATGATATGTACCTACATCTCAAGCTGTGGCCGTCTTTTCCAATTGAGAAAATATGTGGGAAGCACTTTCTACCGCTTCCGCAAAGTTTGGCGCAAAATGTATGCCAAGGTTTCAAAAAACGAGAGTTTTGGCTCTTGCATTTACCATTGTAAGCAAGGCTAGAGGAATTTATCGAAGTAAAAACGACAAAAAAGTAGTTCAAGTTGTTCAGTCTTCTTTTGTTATAAACTTGAGAACACAATGGCCTTTCGACGTAGAGAGCGGTAAAAAAGAATGTGGTACGAACTACGATTTCCTGAATGCTACGAGGTTCGTAGCTGTGCTACGCATCGTCGCAAATACGTAGGCTTTTGCTACGCCGTAGGTACATTTATTGTACAATAAAGAGAATGTTTAGTGGCTTTTATTTATTACAATCCATCCAAACTACTGACGAATTTGTGAAATCATATTGTATTGTTATTTTAAATTACTATTATGACGTAATTGTCTAGAGGTAGGTAATTATCTCTTTTCTGTTTTCGGTTAAATCTTATTTAGTTTGAATATATACTTTTTGTTTTTTTGTTTTAATTGGGTAAAAATAAATGTATTTCTTAGAAATTATGACATAATTATATCATTTATTCCAAATTGGTTTACCAATTTGGAGATTAGTTATAGAAATTTTATATACCTTTTCTTCCGTCGTCGCCTGAGCCATAAATACCAAAGCCATAGTTTAGGAAAAAGAAATACCATCATACTAATAATTATACGTTTTCTATTGCTGCCCTAGTTGGTATAATTGCGTTCTTTCTTGAATGTATAATGAGATTTCGATTGACATACATTGGCAGGGCAGTGACCGAGGCCAAGGCTCAGATTAAATAAAGTACTTTGAGGTTTCCTGAATAGCACAAGTAGCTTGGGAGGCTTCCAACTCTTTATTGAGGTTTTATTCGTATTGTTTATCCCTTTCTCTTTGTTAAACCTCTATTATTTTGATGAATTCAGATTTTTGAGAATACATATTAGAGAAATATAAAAAGTGTCTACATATTTACTGTTTTAAATGTCAGCGGTTCAGAGACAGAGAGAGTGCGAGAGAAAGAGTAGGTTAGAGGAACAGTAAAAAAATAAAATAAAAATAACAGAACCCTGAAAAAAAATATTAAAAAACTAAAATAAAATAAATATATACTTATTATGTATTTTCCGATAATTTTCGATTTCGGTGGGACTCGAGGTGGGAGGGCCGCGGGTTCGAGTGGCGAAATTTTTGGGATAATATTTTTCCTAGAGATTACCTCGAGTGCGTGGACTTACGCACTATAATAACATAAATCTCATTATTAAAAAAAACAGCTTATTTACCAGTGTATCTCTTCCAGGTCTCGCCCAGTCCAGCGGTGTTCATAGCGGTCGGCCCCCGGCCCGCACCCGCCCATCGCACAAAGGAGGTCGCTGCGCTGACGCATTATGTATACTATACATCTCTCGCATACGCCATTTTAGCTTTTAATTCTTTAATATAACGAGATTTTGGTAGTGAGAGTGGTTAGGTGTATGGTTAAAGCTGCTTGCAAACTTGGTTTAAAAACTCTCAGCTAAGGCTGGTGTGCTTGAAAAGATAATCGGGCAATTAGCCGGTTCGTCGGATAATTTCGATTTCGATGTATGAAACCTTTTGTCGAAAACCTTAGAACAATTTAACCAAACTGTGAACTCGTCGTAATCTCAATGGTGAGATAAGCCAAGGTTTTCAAAGAAGTTCATTCACATACAGCACAGTTGGTACAGTTGGATTTTTATTATTATTTTTTAATAAATTAAAAAGAGTAGAAAAAACTAAGCAAAATCAGGAACTGAATACAGTTGAAAATTCATCATAGCTTATCAGGCTTGCTATAACTTGAACCTCTCATAAGAGTGAATGGGCTAAAAAAGAGGTTATTACTTATTGGATCTCTCAACGATAAATAAAAAAATGAGTCTTAAAGTTTGTAAAAGGCTAAGCTTTGACCTATCGTAAAATGATGAGTCGCATAATTCGCTCTAAATTCGACGTCGTCGTGCAATGGAATGGACGTCTTAGAAAATCTTCTAAGAATTATTGATATCAAATTGTAGTGTCATATATAGGCACGCTCAAAAGGCGCTTGTGAAGTAGAATTTTACTGCGCCGCTTACGCTAGCGTGCTTTTGGAAATTGGCTAAAATTGCTTGGTTTTGCCTACTAAAGCGTTTCTTCGACCCAAAACAGCGCCGCCACCTATTTAATCTTATTATTTCGTAATTCCAAAGTTTTCCGTAGGAAGTTTTTTATACCTATTATAGTTTTTTTAATGACTCTGTAATATTTTATTTTGTATAAGCTATACAAAAGAGATGCGAAAATACAGTTTAATGGCCGAAAAATGCAATATCGTTCATTAGTGCTTAATGAAAATTTTGGAATTTCGTTTGTTCAACGTAATTGATAATTAATATTAAAAACAATAAATATTTGATTGTTTGTTTGGATTGAATAGGAGCCGAAACTGCTGGAATAATTTGAAAAAATCTTTCACGATTAGAATCCTACATTATCACTGATGAACATCAGCTATAGAATTATGTTGAAAAAGTTTGAGTTCCGTATGAAAACTTCATTATGTGTGTAATGTGTATGTGTGTGTAAAATGTATAATTTTTGAACTTTCTGTTAAATACCGCGTGAAGTCGGGGCAGACCGCTAGTAATAAGATAAAATAGCTGGGAGCGCTGACTTAGGTCGGGGTAGAGCCTTAACAGTAAATTACAAATTAACTATATTAAAAATAAAAATATTCTGTTGGTGGGCCACTCTTGTGGTGGCAATGGCATTCACGACATAAAGTCGTTTTAGTAGTGCCTGTGGTTTATAAGTGAAAAAAATCCTCCTGTAAGGTTCGTAACAAACAATGTTACGTCTATAAAGTGGAAGTTGGATGGTTCGAATAAAAATGAAGGTGCTAGACCAAGTCTAAAGGTGTTATGAAAATATTAGACGGGACAAAGATTAAAGCTATTGCCAAAAGTGTCATTGAAAATAAGCACTTCTTGGTGCTGTTGTATGATAATTTCCAAAGAGATGGGAATCTTCGTAAATTTATGGAATACTAAAGAGACGGGAATCCTCTTAAATCTATGGAATATTGTCAAAAAATCTCAAGACGAAAGGGTACTCTTTCGCCATGTTGTATGTTATGGTTGGAGGAAACTTTATTCACCTATTTCGCGCTTAAGATATCCAGATCAAAGTACGCTTGGAATTTCATTAATTGATAACTTGTATGTATTTATTGCTACCGTGATACCTAAAATTTATGACAGTACCTGTATCTACCTACAACGAACTTAGGCTAAAACGGATTGAATCCTATGCATCTAAATGATGTTCTGTGTAGCATTTATTTCACATATTTTTTTTAATATAATATTTATTTATTTATTTGGCACACAAAACAAACACAATCAAAACATAATAACAAAAACTATGTCATAAATGGCGATAATATTGTTTTTATGAAAACAATGCAGTAACACTATAATTTTTATCAGTAATCAATAACAGTCAGAAGAGTTATTTGCCAACGTTATTGATTGGTTTAGTAAAAAAATTATGTGAGGAATCGTACAGACGGTCATTTTTTGGGTCCAGTGCCTTTAAAATCCATCAATGGTTTTAAATGTAATAAATCTTCATTGTCTTACATACAGACCCAATGAGATGACGTGACTGTAAGATTCAAGCGCATTCACTGCCCGCTGGCGCAGCGCTACAAGGACATTTGAGTCGCGGGCATTGGAAGTGTTAAGAGATATGTAACTTAAAGTTGTGATTGTGAAATCGATTGTAGTTGAGGCATTGAAGCAAGTGATACTAAGATTATGTAATTATATTTATTATATTCTAACGTAAGGTAAGAAAATGTCATAATCTTAGAAAGTACCTGCAACGTGATATCTTCGGATACAATTGATTATATTTTAAGGATAGATTGATACGAATCTGGCTGGCACAGATTAACTCTAAGTATTTATAAGTAGCTTCACTTCTATTAAGCTAAGCATTTAGATCTTTCTATTCTAATAATCTAGTAGCTTTTGATTCGAAAGTAATTATATCAAGAAGTTCTCAAAGATTATAGTTTTGGGCGTAAGATTACGATATGAATGAAATTCTGGGCTTTTAAGCTATGAGTTACATGATAACCTATCGTCAGGCACCCTATCTTGAATCTATATAAGTACCCTCATAATATTACAAGGGTAAAGGTTGTAATATTCTTTGTAATGACTAGGTATTTTCCAGAACTACTTCAAGTTTCAGAACAATGATCGCAGCATTACGGGCCTTATATTGTGGATTTTCCTTCCACTTGTATAAAGCGGTTCTCTTCTACTTTATCGGTTCGTTTGGAAATCGCTGCCTGCATTTGTTTTTCCGGCAAACTATACCTTAAGTCAATAGACCACCGTAAATTGTTGGCCATATCGTCACATACCATCAGGATTGTGGTCAAACATAGGTCTATTCACGATGAAAAAGGTCAGAACCTAAAAATAATTACGCTGATAGGTAGTAGGTACTGTATCCCTGAATGTTTTATATAGGATACCAAATCGGATATAGACATAATCGAATATAATAGATATAATAGGTACTTACCTAATGGATTAGGTAAAATGGTGAAAATTGCCCTCTATCATACCAACATTTCTCGCATTTTAACCCATTGTATCAAATTGTATTGCTCAAATTGGTAAACGAAATCCGTTCTTTTTAGCACAATTTTCTTTGAGATTTCAGTGTAAATTTCATGTTTCAAATGAATTTTTCGAATTATTGAGACAAAGTTGTAAACTTTTGCATATCTTTCTCACTCTTAAGAATGCTATGCTCATTTTTACCAACTTCACTTAGGTACTCATACCTACTTTTCTTAAAAATCTCAAAAAGTTGGCGTGAAAACTTGTGTTTTGAGATAAATAGGTATTAAGATAATTCCAATAAAGGTAATGACAAATTAAACGTGTTTATCAGATTAGCGAGCGCGAGCAACTGAAGAATGAAGATTCATTTCTTCTAAAGGATGCGTTTGATAGCCGTCGTTAGAGTGAGACGGCTCAATTACACGTGCACGGAAATTGAGTTTTACAAAATTGTTTTAAATAATTCAATCTAGATAGATAGATAGCGTTTATTAAAAGAAATTATGACATTTTTATGATTAGTAGCATCTTAAATCCTAAATAAGGTTTATCTAGACACTAGAGTTCTCTAATATGTATTACAATCCAAAAAAATCTCCGCCATCCTATCATATGAAAAAAATAAAAGTTTCCAATGCAATATCTGTACCTATTACACGCTGAGGTCCAAATATTATAATTAGCTCGGTTATCCTATTTCTGGCCTGAGGCCGCCATATTCTAGATATCCATTAGATAAAGTTGGTCAAAATGAGCATGAGCAATTATAGAACCTAATAGATTCTTAGTGTTTAGATGCCTTAGTGCTTCGGCATATGTAGATGAGTAGAACTTTTCTATAATTCGTCCTGAAGCGACACTGTAGCTTTCTTATTCTTAAAAATGTAAGCTAATTTAATCCTATTGAAACTCTTTTGAAGAAAAGCGAAAGAATAGTTTATATATTTCCGCTAGTGAGCACAAAGCAGCTATTTTATTAGCTTGGAGTTGGATGGAGTGTGTTGAAAATTCTGTAGAACTTTTTCTTTTTTAATAACTTAAGTACAAAAAATTGCACTTAAGTATTTTATCTCTAACATCCAAGTAGGTAAACCTACAAAATAAGTTATCAATGTACTTTTTGAAACTCGCTCTTAAATTCTTATTATATCCATCTAACTATGCATATTTTCAATACCTCTAAAGCAAAGCTTACGCAAAGTTTGTATAGGAACTGAAGACCTCCTTGAATTGTCCTCACAATTGACAATATTTTATGAAAACTTTTAAGAGCCCTATTTTTGTCACATGTTAAGATTATTTTATAATATTTCATACTAAAGTCCATTTTTAGATAACTATCGTGGTTTATTTAGAACTGACAAACATTTATTCCCTCCCTAATTATTTAACCATAAAAAATTGTAATTAAATAATAGTATTAACAAATCAAAACCAGTATTTACAGTTGAAACAGTCGAGTCAGCTAGCAGACTGATGCAAAAAACCTAGAGGTCAACCGATCCATATCAAGAACAGTCAGTAGCGTCCCTGAGACGCGCTGGCTGCATTGCTCATTCGAAATTCGAACTAATGTCAGATTATGAGGTTCAATTCACGCGTTGAAATTGAACGTGATCAAGATAAACTCTGTTCAGCGCGAAGGTTACGTTAATTACGTTCATGTTGAATTTGGTAAACGATGAAATTGGACCTGTCCTATCTTTTAATGTATTAGTATAGACTAGTATTATTTTATATGAGTCAGCTGTTTCAAAGGGTTAAATATTGTCAGTTCTAAAAAATCTTTTTGGTAATCCAGTTTTAAATATACATTCATGTTGAAAATATCGTTTTTAAGCACCCGTGTACTGGCTTGTTAGGAATGGAAGCAATAATGAAATTGTATGTGGAAATACAATTTGAAGTGTGTATTTTATAATATAAAAATATTGATTGAATTGCTGTTTTATTTTTTAGGTTTCATCCATGACGTCATTCACAACCCCGATTCTGACCGGCGGCGCGATAGGTACATGTCCAATTATTTTGTCTGATGGGTGGTTCTATTCGACTATCCATATCTATACTAATATTATAAAGAGGAAAGATTTGATTTGTTTGAATGGAATAAGCCCGAAGCTACTGGACCGATTTGAAAAATTCTTTCACTATTAGAATCTTAAATTTTCCGATGAACATAGGCTATAGAAAAAAATTAGGTCAAAAAATTAGGTTTCCGCATGAATATTGGAAAATTGAAAAGGTATTATAATTTTTGTTAAATACCCGTGCGAAGCCGGGGATAGTAATATATAAAAGGCAAACTTTATGCGCTGAGTTTCGGAGATCCAGCGTTCGTACATTATTAGCAGCGACATCTAGTAATTTTGTGTCCACTCTTGCCATCGTTAAAGCACCGTATTGTACGTTCGATAAAATTCAAGGTTTTCATTCCGATTAAAAAAATGTAATGGATTTATTATAATTTATTTATACATACTTAAAACTTGGAGCTAAAACATTTGATCATTAAAATATCTAACGCCATCTTCATCTTCAACAATGGATCTGCCCAATTTGATATCTCCATTACAAAAATAATTTTATTTGTTCCATTGAGGAATTAAAAGCCGTCCTAAAACTACGATAAAATAGCGTCTTGCAATTACAACATCAAAAGTAGTTCGATTTACGACAGAAATGCGACATAATGTCGCTACAAAAGTGCGACATCGCTGTTAACGCCTGTGAGTTAGCTTCAGTAGGTGAGTATCATAGTAATGCCCATATCCCAATAAAACCCGCGACTAAATGTCGCTAAGCGAAATTGCAATTACAGTGAGTTTGATTACGGGTCAACAAAGTAAAGCCTTTTATCCCAAAAAAAAATACACATGTTTAAAAACTGTTGGGGCTAATCACATCATAGAAATTCTGACACTTAGAGAAAGTACACTCAAAATGAACAGCCAAACTCTTTCTCAAGAGTTCACTCAGGGAAGCTAAGTTTGCCTATAGCTTTGAGTGAACTTCCTGGGTAGCCAGAATATATATTTAGTGCCAAGTTCAAGTATTTGGTAAAAAACGACATCAATTAATGTCGTTCTAGTCACCAAAAGATGAAGTTTCATAATTACTTACATCCGCCTCAAATACGAGTACCTATATAATGCATCGTGCCCACCTGACAGCTTGTTGTTGGGAATTATTTGTTTAACAATTATTTAAAAAATGTAGGTACCCCTCATTAAAGACACTAAGCACCAAAGAGCAGTGAACGGATAAAACATGGAAGCATTCCTTCAAGGAAAATACGCCCGCAACTTGACACAACATTGCAAACAAACCTACTTGTTAAAACTACGTCGCTGATTTTGCAACAATTTGTTAAGTCCCGGGAAGCACAGTTAAAAGTAGACTTTATTCTTTTGATGTTCGAGATCAAATTATCGTTTATCGTGTAGGTCGCTTATGTCATTTCCTACACACACATGTCATTATCACAGCACACTTTGCGTTGGGTCATTTTCTAGCGCAAGGAATGCTTCCATGTTTTATCCGTTCACTGCCAGAGCTTAAAATAAGTTCAGACATTTCACAACAGGTGTTCATTAGAGGCGGATGTCCTATTCAAAACATTTTAATTGACAAATAGTGCGAGAAAAGAGAATTTGGTAGTTTCTGGAAAGTACGCTTGTGATTGCAATTGTTAGTTTAGTATAAATTGAGGCATTTTAACTATTTACATACATTAATTACATAAGGTATATAAGTAAGTTACACGTAGACAACATAATGTTTGGAATCTACAGATAAATAAGAGGACAACACACCATTAATTAAATATTACCTCTATCATATAGCTAGGGTTCTATGGAAGGTACACTCCTGAATTACATATAAAATATGTACAAATTATTACTGTTTTATTAAAAGTAGCAATGGAAATTAAAAATGCATATTATATAAAAGAATATACTGGCATTTTGTTAAATAAAATCACAGACAAAATTTTGGCCTGAATATAATTGATTGTCGGTGAAGTTTATATAGTTCAATTTTACAATGTTTCTTTTTACTTTACTATATTTTATGGCATGCATTCTTAGAATCGATTCACTAACTTTTTGTACTCTATACAAAGTAAACCAGTTAGCTTCAAAAATATCGGTTTTGATAAATTATCTATCTATTATCTACTTATTTCTATACAAAAAGTGTCTTGTAGTAATATTTTCTTTTGAATTTTTGTAACCTACTTTATATATTCTTACATTTATATTTCAAAAAATAGATAATTTTACATAAATAGTCGGAACTAGTTGGAGGCTAAAAATAATATTAATCATTCCAATTAACGCAGATCCTTTTCACGCACCGTAAGGCATGGTTGTCATGCTATGCTAAATAATACAATACAATATAAAAATGCTTTATTGTACACCTGAAATAGAACAAAACAAAAGACATAACCGCCCATTGTGACAAGTACAATGGGCGGGCTAATGGCTTAGAAACGATCTCTTCCAGTAATAATATGTACCAATGAGACCAATCCGTTCTAAAACCCAGCCATGACGGTTGTTTTTTAACGGACTAGCGAAACGGCTTACATTCCATTATAATAGGTCCAAGCCCAAGACTTCTGAAAATCTTTGAATATTCGCCATTACGAAACATTCTTTGGACGGCGAAGCAGAGGCAAGGTCATAAATATCTAGATTAATTTTCAATTTGAGGATTAATCGGTAAACGAACGCGTATTTATTATAGGCAGTGTTTCATCACTTTTATCTTCCACCAAGAGAAATTTCAAATATTTCAGGTGACGTCGAAAATGTCGAAGTGAACACGTCGGTCAAAATGCACACCCATTATGAAGGACCACCAATATAATGTAAGAAAAATTGACGTTAAGGTTACCTTGGTCGAAGCAAGTTATTTAAGAAACTACGCAATGCTACGTTTTTACATGATATTTTATTATATGCTACCGTTTATATGTTTTACTATGTTATATAAGTACTTTACTATGGACCGAGACAACGGGAATCTTGTATTTTAATTATAAAACTATATCTGTATATTAGATGTGTTGTTTTATAAGAGCAAGGGGATACTTAAGCTAATGATACTTTATCTAATCTTTATACATACTTTATCTAATCTTTATACATACGAGTAGATTCGTACTTATACTTTATCTAATCTTTATACATACGAGTAGATTCGTACTGTTACTAAATTGTGATAAAAGTATAACAGGATGGCTTTTTGGGATAGGTCAATGCTCAAATCCAAAACAGTCATGAGATAGCGATGTCCTTTCAAAATACAATTGAGATGACAGTTACCGTCCTATAAGAACTGCCCCCTAAAGTCAAAGGACACTAGGCGATAAACCTCATGGTGGGACTTTACGTTAGGCAAACTAAGGAACATGGGCTGTTTATGGGCTTAGGAAAACAGAGACATTATCACACAGCATACCTAATTACTTTTTTATTTTTTCTTTAATCGAGATCTTGATTCTTTAGAAGACTTTCCTCTATTCAATTTTAGTCCTATTTGGGCTATATTACCGCTTTTTGAGTTGTGAGAACTCAAAAAGCCACCCTGTAAAGTCGATTGTAATTTTTCGTTATGCATTGCAAAACTAAATGAAGGCACAGCGCAGTTTCAATTTTCGAAAAAGTAGTGTGGGGTTTTTAGCACAATATACGAAATAAACATTTTTAAAACAAAAGTAAAACAAAATCCTTATAGCTATCATTTTAAAACCTTCTATCATCCTGTACATTCTCAGTTATTTATTTTCTATGTCTTATATAAGATTATTTGTATATCTATACATTTTCCTTCCTTAATTTACATAGCCAAGGTCGTGGTTTCTAATCTTTGGTAAATTTATCCGGTTATCCCAAAACTACCTATTTTTTTATAAATGCGATAATATCTTTGACCCAGCAATTTCTTTTCATATTATTTTGTATCTGACTCAAATGTATAGAAAGTCATCATATTTTGTTAATCACTTTTAATCCTTCCATAATAATACATAGTTGATACATAGTTAGAGTCGTTAGTCCTGCGAGACAAAACCAAAATGCTCTGTACCTACCTTTCGTATACTGAAACGAGTATTTTGATTTGAGCTGAATAAGAACCTTATTCTAGGTAGCCTCTTTATACTGATTGAAAAAGTTGAAAATCTATTTCCGCGTAAATAAATAAACAATACTGGACAATCTAATCTATATAGCATCATCTAGCCCCAAGGTAAGCAGAGCTTGTGTTACGGGTACTAGATGACTGATACATAATACAATATATTACACAGATATTTTTATAATACATAGAAAACGACCAGAACATTCCGAACAAACATCAGCAGATCGTACAATTATTTGTCCCAATGCGAGAATAAATGACGAAAGGTGTTCTTCCAACATAATCGCTCACATTCATCATTCAATGCTACTAAATGGAGAAAGACATCAAAGAACCCATGTCTGCAGAAATCTTGTCTGAAACCAATGTTCTACTGTTGAGGTTCTACTGTTTTCGATAAAACTCTGGTTTGTAAGCCACTGTGCCACAGTGGTATTTTTTTTAGTGTAATTAAATACTTTCGACTTATAATCATGTAGGTCCAACTCAAACCTAAATAAATCGTTTTAGTATACAGGATCATAAAATTATTCCAATAGGTATCATCTAAACGTTAACCGGTCTCTCACTGGAACTCGTCATCAGAACTGAGCAGCGTCGTCTTCTCGTGGTAGTTTGGTCCCTGGCTGATGGTGGCGACGCGCTGGGGCGGCGGGCGCGGCGCTAAGGCCGCCCCCTCGTCGGGTTTAGCGGCGCCTCGCATTACTATACAGAAAGTTCGTTGTCAATATGTAAACTCATAAATATCTGCGCCACAGATAACATAATTCTGCGCTTTGTGTTGGCGTTGAATTTGTATTTGTTAATGTTAAGGGTCCAGCGACGCGGATGAAGTTCCCAAAGGTAGTGGTAGGTAGGAACCTAGATCAATACAATTTTAATACAAATAAAAACAGATCTTGGTGAAAATATGCTTAAATTACTAATAACGTGGGAAATTCAACCGTCGCGTCGTCCGGAACCCACGTCGGTCGGATTAGATGTGCGAGGCACTAATATATACTAGAGTAGGTAGTAGGCACTAGTTAGAGTATCCTAACTAATGCTTAGTACCTACTACCCGCATCACCAAATATAGTATAGTAAAGTTGTTATATTTAGAGTTATCTTGGTAGAACTAGCTAGATAGTGTAAAGGTTTACGTGCGCACTGACATACAGCTTGATCGCGACTGGCTGGGCCTAGCGAGTTAGCTAGCGTTTATCTTAGTAAACGAACGTTCTAAATTTATTTTAAGGGTGGTCGCACATATCCGCTGCGAAATGATATCAGTGGAACCGCAAAACGAATTCGGTATTGCACCTGAATAGCGGACCAAACGCGGAAGAGTTAGAATCATAGTAAAATGCATTAGAGCAGGATGCCTTTTTTCGCTGTCGTACAACGAACAAGTCATGTACAAATTAGTGCTGCTGCTGTTATTATGCCAAGCTATAGTGAATTACTACGGTCCGTTACTGTGATGTCAAGGCGGAGATTATGCCACGCGCCTTTGTCATTAGGCTAAGTCTAGGCGGAAGGCTAGCCGCCTGTCAGTGCAAACGTAGCCTTACTTGTCTGCAAGAAATGTGTTAGACTGTTTTAATATTAAAACTTTCGTATTTTGACGATAATAATAATAATATTAATAATAATATAATATTATATTCATTATGAACACAATCGTAGACTGACCTAACAGTTTAAAAATGTTCCGCTTTCTAGTAGATTGCGAACAAGTTAGGAAGATATAGGTAATTTTTATCCCTTTCATGAATAGATCCTAGCGGATAAGCAGGCAAGTTAGTTCGTGTACTAAGTGTAGCGGGTGTTGTGTATTTATGTTGTAATAAAAATAATTATGTGTAAATTGTCCAAGATAATACTTGACAATATCTGTTTCTATATTTTCTATTTGATAAAAACTATGTGCAGAGTCCAAATCGTGTTTGTGTAGGCTACTATGTTTTTTCCGCACTATTTGGAATAACAATATCTCTCCTTGCGAAGTTTCATTAAAATTCAGCAGTTTAACTTGAATAGTAAAATAGATAGTGGTTTTCGCCTTATAAATACCACAAAATAATGCATTTTTAATTGAACACAAATCATAAGGACGGTTCTAACAGCAAATGCTAGTTAGAACCTTTATACAATCTAAGTCCCCGTGTGTTTAAGTGCTCTCAGTGTTTGAGTGAGTGTTTAGTAAGCCTAAAGCCTCAGTTCATTAAATCTTCATAAAGTCATATGGTTTCTTATAATTTCTTTATCTATTTGATATTTAGCACAGGAATAGCATCCACTGAAACATGCGTAAATTAGCCAAATAACTGTTTATCTACAATCTACATGCTATGATAATGAATACGATCAAGACAAACGATGGCCATGCGTGCAAATTATAGAAAAAGCTAATATAAAAAATGCTTACCTTTCATGACGGACTCCATGGATTCAAAACCTTATTTTTATAGGATTAAAAGATAATTTAGATTAAATGTAAACCATTTATTAGTAAGGCAAAACAGGGTGTTTGAAATTATACTGTCCGGTGTTTAAGTTGAACTGACAAAATACAAACTTAAATCTAAACTAATATTCACTAGATTACTCGAAATATTTCGTGATTCGATATAACTAAACTATAAATTACTTAGGTAAAGTATTATGAACATTAACTATGAAAAAGGCTTCTCAGGTTGTTATTTCAAAATATTTAATTATTTATAACATTTCTTACAAAACGCATATTAATTACAAAGCAATATTAATATTTTAGTTTTCATGGAAAATGCCGCTCTTTGGTTTGCAAAGGTGCAATTTTCCGAAGAAATTGTCCGATTCGACAATTTGGGTCAACCCGGGCCAAGTAAAGAATCTTAGTAAAAAAAACTCAAGCCGCGTCTCTACACGTTTATTTCGAAAAGATAATAACGATTGAAGAAGTACTTCCCCTTCTGCAATCGAAATATTCCTTTCGCAACAACTGTAATAAAGACACCCTGTATAAAGTAAGCTTCGTTACTATCTTTCGAATGAAGACATCTAGCACAAAAACTAAGGATTTTATCCTGTAACCGCGTAAGAAAACTAACAAAAGATACAAAATAAAAAGAAATAAAATCACAGAAATACATTTACACAATTCCACAACATCGACATTAAGGCATCAAAGTAAAAAATAATACTTAACTATGGGTATGAATAGTCCGAATACAGAATTTGAAACCAATTTTATTGTAAAAAAAACATTAAGGAATGATCCAAAAATATTAATATCTTGAGGTAAGTAACTATTACAACGATATGCAATTTAATTATTTCAAATGTTAAGAAAAACTGATGGCAACAAACTGTTTTATAACCTGGCAACTATCAAAAATTCGTAATGTGGCTCGGACGAGTGAACAGCATAATCTCGATAAACGATCTCTCGATGCATGGAATCTCGACAACAGTTATTGAATTCATTATATCAATCCACACGCTTTGAAACTAGAAAATGTTTGTTTTTGACCAACGAAATAGGATCATCATTGACAAGCTCCATCGATTGTATTTCTGATTAGATCCAGTTTTAATAAACACAAAAAAAAACAAAATATCCAAATGACCGTTAAGGAAGCCCGAAACAAGTGACATTAGCTGTCCTTTTTGATATTATCAGCAATTTTTACCACACAGTTTTAGACATTAGCTGTAATTTTTTACTTTATCTGCCATTTTTTCCGCTATTTTCTGGCAATATCTGTAATATCCAGATTTCGTGCGACGCGCGAGGTACCGTAACTCCAGATTTCGTGCGACGCGATCACATTTACTTTATGTGTTTTGTCGAGATTCCGTGCGTCGGGATTGCGTTTACTTTTTGTCTTTTGTCAAGATAGCGTACATCGGGATGCGATAGTTCACCCTCCTCGGACTAGCCAAAACCTCGTTAAAATATTAAAATACTAGATTATTATAGAACTTTATAGTAGGGCGTGTTCCGAGCACCAAAACGTTTCAGGTAATTTTAAAAATCACTTTCTTTATCTTCAAGGGACTGTTTTTAGCGAATTACAATATTATTTTTTGTGTTTTTATATGTTGATTTTGACCATGAGGTTAAACATGCTCGATGAACGTATAACACGCGACAGAAATGCAGTCATGCAGAACAGCTATGGCGAATTATAGTTTCTCATAAGGCAGTTGGGATGTAACATCTGAAAGGAAATAAAAACCAAAAAAATAAGACAAACCTACAGTTTAAACACATACTCCGTATTTTATGTAATTTATTATACCTTCTAGAGATTGAAATGAAAAGTTAAAAGCTACAAAAATTGCTTAGCAGGACTTATCAAGACAACTGCACGAGCCAAAAGTCGACATTATTTAATTTTATGACCATATTATTAAATAACAGGAAGCCCGAATATGCGTGACTCGATAGAGCCCACGCATTTGCTCCTCTTGTAATCGATAAGGCGTCGAGACGCTCGGAATTAAAAAAATACACTGAGCGTCTGGTCGAAGCGTCGACGCGTGACGCGTGAGCGCTATCAGGCGCTGCGCATCAGCATTGAGCTACATGTAGGTTTTTTGTAACAGTCGGCAGTTAGCTCAATTGTTTCAATTGTAAATACGTTTCTAATTTAGTTCTGTTAATTATTTGTAATTTTCTATTTTAATAAAGTAGAATAATATGGTCATAAATAACATGTAATTTTTATTTAAAACTCGGAAAAATATGCAGCTATAAATTTCATATCTACAATAAGCGTATTGTTATCGTGGTAAGTCCGATGGATATTAGAATTAAATAATTTACAACGAAATTAAAAAAAACATCAAGCGAATGAAAGAACTACTTTACTATCTACCTATAGACAATTCTACAGAGAGAGAAAATTTTAATATAATATCAAATCTACAGACTATTTTTATATGTTAAAAAGTATCTACCAATGCAAAAATTGTTTAATAAGTCCATAATAAATCAAAATGATATATTAAGATAACCAGCCATTTATTTAATCCTGTCAAAGACTGGAGTCTAATGTTGAGTATCCACAAGGTCTGAAATAAAGACTTGGCATAAGACTTCACTTTTATTTGAGTATCAAAGTCCACTTTATTTTCGAATTATTAAGACAAACGACCATTCACATAGTTATGGGCCATTCCAAATATAAAAATACCTCTACTGTCAATCAATAGACTCAGATGAAAATAGTACAGTCGCTTGCAACACTTTTTAGACTCAAAGGGGTTGATTAATTATTTTTTATATAAATAAATATTAAACTAAATACACTTAGAATATATGTATATTGGATATTGCGACAGTTATATCCATTATTCCACTAGTGGACAAAAAATTGAAGTGAAGAGAAATCAATAACAAATTATTTCTTAATTTAATAATTATCTGTTTGAAATTTGACTTGTCTAAGTGCTTATTTTGTAAGCCTAAAGAAATAAAGTTATTGAATCTGAATCTGAATCTGTTACTGGCCCTAAGTGAGATGTAGCGATAGAGTACTTTCATTCACTAGACGTCAAAACATTCCGAGCATAAAGAGCTGGCAAATCAAATGCGATGAGGGTGAATGATGTCGTGCATGGGTAATGCCACAAACTTATTTGTTCAGGTAACAGGATATTTGAATGATTTATTTTTACAAGGAGCTCAACTTCCAACTTTTTATATGGCTTGCTTTTCAACGAATAGGAAAAACATTTATTTAGATACCGGTATAGACAAAAGTATGTAATAAACAAGCCAAAACCGTTTAACATGGAGGTATCATTAACTAGAAATAATAATAGGATTTGCATCCATGACCATGAGCCGAAAAAGGGGTTGGCTCAGCGTGTGTAAACATTTCATGCTCAGTACTGTTTTGGAGCCAAAAACATTAATACTGACGTAATTTACAGAAATATTGTAAACATATTTAGGTATATATACATTATTGTAAGAAAATAATAAAAATACATATTCGTGTCAAAGTTTCGCTACCACTCTGCCAGTGGCTAGATCAATAGAGGCGGCAACAACCCTAGACTCCTTGTTGCTCCTGTGTTTGCATCCAATTGATTAATAGAGGTATAATTCCTTTGGAAAGGAAACTCTCCTCGTAATCAGATGTTTTTGACGTTTGTTAATTGTCAACATGAACAAAAAAGCTGGTGTCATTATAAATGTTTCTGATGACGTCACTTACCAGAGCTATACTGTGTGTACTGCTGGTATTGGGGATGGAAGTTGTGGAACGCATCTGTCATTATGTCCTTGGGGTTCATTGTCTCCTGGAAATATTAAATTACAATAATCAATATTAATAAACTAAATACCTACGTGATACTGCATTTATGGAAAAGAAAAAAGGATATCGAATTCCATTATATTCGATATCGATATTACTCCCATTGGAGTCAGATATAAGTCTACTATAAGAACTTATGCTAAGAACATACCATAGGAATGGCTTTGCGCAGATTTTTCACCGGTTTTGTATCGATAACAATGGGACGCGTAGCGGAGAGCGATGGCAGCGGCAAACATCTCGATGTAAATCAAGAATTCTTGCTATGATTTAGCATAGTTGTACCAATGATTTAGTATAGTTGTACCTTGAGGCTGCTAGAGATGGACTGCATTGTCACAGAGCGGTGCGGATCACGGTGGTACACGGCCGCGGGGAACGCGTAGCGGAGAGCGATGGCAGCGGCAAACATCTCTATGCAAATCAGGCAGTCTTGCTATGATTTAGCATAGTTGTACCAATTATTTAGTATAGTTTTACCTTGAGGCTGCTAGAGATGGACTGCATTGTCACAGAGCGGTGCGGATCACGGTGGTACACGGCCGCGGGGAACGCGTAGCGGAGAGCGATGGCAGCGGCCAACATCTCGATGCAAATCAGGAAGTATTGCTATGATTTAGCATAGTTGTACCAATTATTTAGTATAGTTTTACCTTGAGGCTGCTAGAGATGGACTGCATTGTCACAGAGCGGTGCGGATCACGGTGGTACACGGCCGCGGGGAACGCGTAGCGAAGCGCGATGGCAGCGGCAAACATCTCGACGCAAATCAGGAAGTCTTGCTATGATTTAGCATAGTTGTACCAATGATTTAGTACAGTTTTACCTTGAGGCTGCTAGAGATGGACTGCATTGTCACAGAGCGGTGCGGATCACGGTGGTATACGGCCGCGGGGAACGCGTAGCGGAGAGCGATGGCAGCGGCGAACATCTCGATGCAAATTAGGAAGTTCTGGTATCCGGCGGAAACGGTACCCGCAGTTGTGGGGACGCCATTCGCGTCTATGATGGGGGAGATTACTTCCGCTTTCTCGAGGATGGCTAGAGCTACTCCTGTAAGAGAGAAATGGTGATTAGTGAAATGTATAAACAAATAACGCGCGTTAAAATTACTAAGGCAGAGTGGTGGAGAAAGTCTGATATATTGGTAGTTAGTTATTCGTTTGGAATTTTAACATTATCTACGGACCAGATGCATGAGGTCATAATAGTCATAATCACATGCATGATTTCATAAAATTATAATTACACTACAATTTTCTGAACTAGACAGCTGTAACCGTGAACGGGACCTCTTAGTCCAGAAAACCTGCTGTAGCATGTAAACGTTTTCTGGACTAGGTTAGTCCAGAAAACGTTTACATGCTACAGCAGGTTTTCTGGACTAAGAGGCCCGTAGCATGTAAACGTTTTCTGGACTAGGTTAGTCCAGAAAACGTTTACATGCTACAGCAGGTTTTCTGGACTAAGAGGTCCCGTTCGCGACCAGACGTCGCGCCGTTACACCGCTACGACTATACAATTATATGTATATACTTATTAGTTAAATAATGTATATAACTTTTTTCAACGTACGGTATCTGTGTTCTTTATTTTGTAATTCTTATATTTTTATATCACATCACAAGAGTTGACGTAGAAGCGGCTACACAGACATAATTAATAAGTCATTGTAAGTATTTCATTTCAAAATTGTAAATTTGTGTATGAGGTAGAAGGTGAAATTCCCACAAATAGGATATCTCCTCTGTACTAGACTTCGCCCAATTGGCACACTTAGTCCAGTGATCTTTTGACCGATGATAGTTGATGTCGGGTAATCGTATATCAGTTGTTACTGAAACAATTTTACGATCGCGTTTACGCGATCTAGGAATTGTTTCTCTTTTTGCACTTCGAAAGTTTATCGTATTAACGACATCTAGCAAAGACTATTTGAAGCGCTTAGGTAGGTAGCTAGCTTTCGTTTCTTCCGATGATTCTTGCGTACCTCTATTTACATTTGCCCTTGTAGTTCAGGCAATGATGACAGAGGTCGCCACAAGTAGTGGCATGTAAATTATGTTTATATCTATATCTATATGTTCATACCTTGCCAGAAAGAGAGGAAGATGACAGACTTTACGGTGAAGAACTTGAGCACCGGATCAAAAGGCTTCAGCATCTCCCTTGTGGCCCCCAGGAAGAGAAAGAGGCCATACAGAGCCAAGCTGACGCTGAAGTTATACACGATGGTGATGTAGAGGTACCCGCCGTTAGGACTCCAATCGCCGTCGTGGTAGTGACCTGCGGACTGAGGGTAGACAAAGATTTATAACGAGTTGCGCAATAAATGCACTTATAATGGGATATTTATCTCTCATGGCAACCATATCCTAAGTGACTATTGACATGTATCTATATCACATTAACCTTAGATTTAGATAGGCAAAATAAAGATTGTATTAGACACATAAGGTATATACAAATGTACTAGGTAGTTTGTGTTTTCATTTCTTCCACGAGTGGACAAAAAATTGAAGTGAAGATAAATCTATACCTAACAACTTATTTCTTTTTTTTTATAACAATTAACTGTATGAAATTTGACTTGTCTAAATTCTTATTTTGTAAGCCTAAAGAAATAAAGCTATTGAATCTGAATCTGACTTCAGTTAATCCGTGATAATATTGTGTATGCATCAACATTATAGAAGATATAAAAGTTATATCACAAATCATGGTAAATTTATAATACAGGAGCCATGGGTAACAGTGTTTTCATCTATAACCCCACTATACCCCGCAATATCTGCAATTATTAAGTACCTCATATAATATAGGTCATCTCATCTGTAATCGAATACAACCGAATGAACCGAATATATGTATTTTAAAAGACAAAAAAAACCCGTGTTTAACCATGAAAATTCTGAAAGTGGTCATTTTCGTCTGTTAGAAATCAAAATAGACTCTTGGTGTCTGATTTTAATAGGTATCTAACTAAGCTCTGACATCGGTGATTTTGAAGAGTGTTATAAGTATTTTATCATAATAACATCTCAATAATCCACCTACTGCTTGAGATTTCTTAGCACAATCTATTTCAACGGAATAGTGCTGAAAATTGGCAAATTCTTTCAGTAAAGGAACTCAAAGTCTTCAAACATGCCATGCTCAAGTAACTTACTAATGATTCCTAGCTCCACATAGCACAGACGTAAATGTTATAATGATAGAACATTATGCGTTTTTTGCGCATTACGCTTTCTCAAGACGGCCAAGCGGTGGTCATCAAGCGTAGCCGACGCAAATAGAATTGATTTTACAAGCAGATTTTACTTGTTTACTTTTAACGCATTCACTGCACTATGACGCAATTTTCCTCTTAGGAAGGAAACGTTGTTTGCAAGAAACAAATTTTTATGTTTCCGGTACAAAAAGATTTCTGATTGTTGTTTAACACTTATGTTGCGCTTGACGCATATGGAGATAGGACTCGTGTGCATGGTGCAACTACGGCGTGCCTCTTTGCTTATATGTTGGGCAGTGAATGCGTTAATAAATAAGAGAGAAGTTTTAAATGTATACGAAATTAAAGGATTAAACATCAGAGTTCTTCTGAAACAAACTAGGTCTGCAGCTAACGTGTGAACATTCAGAAGAAAATGTATTCTCTTTCTTTTTATCCATTAATCATAATATTTTTTCAGTCAGGCGGCAACAAGTGTAGTGCCTTGGTCAGAATTTGAAAGCATTAGGCATTTGGCCAATACTACTCCAGTTTTCAGGTGCTTATCGTTTATGTAACAATAGAGGGGAATCGATAAATGTAGTCTTAAAATATCCTCAGACGGGGCGCTTTAATTGGTGTCATCATCTGGGAGAAGCCTATCAACAGTGGTATATATGCGATATTTATTGACCCACCTGCAGACATATAATGATGAACGCGCAAAGCGGCTTCACCAGGCAGAACTGCAGTGTTGCCTGCTTACAGAAGCGCAGAAAGCCGATGGTGTAGGTAGCACCGGCGAGGCAGCAAGTGCCGTTGACGCAAGATGCCAAATCTTTCCTCTTTATTATATTAGTATAGACGCGAAGTTTATTGACTCACCTGCAGGAATATAATGATAAACGCGCAAAGCGGCTTCACCAGGCAGAACTGCAGTGTTGCCTGCTTGCAGAAGCGCAGAAAGCCGATGGTGTAGGTAGCACCGGCGAGGCAGCAAGTGCCGTTGACGCAAGATGCCCGCACGGGCCGTCCGCGCAGCTCCGACATAATGTTCCCTTCGCCGCCGAGGTATTCGTAGCATAGCGATAGGAAGCTGTAGATCACGAATGCTGGAAAATAATTTATACATATTATATAATAGCCTATCTTAAAATATCCTGAAAAGCCTAGCTGAATTTAATTAAAACGCGCCTTAAATGCAACATTTTTCAAAGCTGTCCTTAAAAATAGTCGACCTCATATTTTAAGAATTTGTATCCGTGTCAGTGTTCTTTATTTTCCTCTGTACAAAATTTTTGTTAACTTTCACTGTAAAGTTTTTTTTGACAAGTTTTTGATAGTTTGCTCGGACCGAACTGCTAACATAGATAATAGGAAAACACTTATTTTGTTTTTCAACAGTGATTATTAATCTTTTGAAAAGTAAATCAATATCTTAAATCTGAATTTGTTCTGCATTCTAAGTCGAATTAATAAATACTTTATGCTTGTATAAATAACATTGACTATTTAAGTATTTAGAGCATGAATTTATCACCTGACACTCCATTCCATGACACTGGCAGAGTCATAGGAAAACGCAAAAGGCGACATAATAAGAAAAGAAGTTGAATATATAGCGCATGGTTATAATATTGAAGTTTTCATGCATATCCTTAACTTTTTTATATATTCAAAACCTTCGTTCATCAAAGATAATGAAGGATTCTAATGTTAATAGATTTTTTCAAATAAGTCCATAATTTCGTAGCTTATTCAAAGAAAAGATTGCACCTTTAGCCAAACTACCATATCATCGAGCTGTCAATAAAATATCGAATCAGGAACTAGTATTATTCATTCATACGTTTCTAAGAAATATTGCAACATTTGAGACATCGAAGGCTACCGGTCCGTTCCGAGGCTTCTTCGGTTTCAAAGTTTCGAGGCGGCAGCGATCACGTTTCCATTTATGTAACCAAATATACATTTCGAACTATGCTCAATCAATTTAAATATATTAAGTTAATCTTTGCTGGTAAGTCAATGGTAAGGCTGTTTATTCATTTGGTTAGCTAGTTATGAGCACAATGTTTTAAGCACAGAATTATGAATAAGGCACTGTTTATGTATTTAGTAGCGATCGCATGGGTGGGAGAAATGTATTGGCTAACTGGCGACAAGCGTTTCGTAAGTAATACGCGACTGGTAACATTTCTAGTGCCTTATTATTCGGATTTCTGTGGTTTTAAATGACGACCTCAGGCGCGGCGGGCATAACAACAAATATATTTTTTTTGTCGTACTCCAATGACGGTTTCTACGAACGCCTTTTTCGAGCGTAATGCTATATGAGCTGCTTTTAGCCACCAACGACGGGTAAAGTGGGGGTATCAACAAGGTCAATCATTGATCATTGGGCTATTGTTTTCCTCATACGAGTTTTAGAGTACTATTTCAACATTGAACTTTATTTTGTGACTTGAGTTAATTTAAATTGACGACTTATGTTGCGCGGTGGGGGATGGTCCGCCTTCGATGCAGGAAGTTGCGCGATTTCCGCTTAGGGTGAAATGTTTGTACGATCTACAGATATTTTTGGGTGTTCTGGTCTTTTTCTATGTATTAGGTAAAATAAAAGTATATATGAAGTATATTGTATTAAGTATATCAGTCATCAAATACCCATAACACAAGCTTTGCTAAGCTTGGGGCTAGATGATGCTATAGGGATTGTTTAGCATTATTATTATAAGTCTTGGTTTATTTCGATTACTCTATGATTTGCAAAATATCGTCATTTATAATAATACTAGCGGCCCGCCCCGGCTTCGCACGGGTATTAAACAAAGATTTCAGAAATTATACACACTAAAACGATGGGTTTTACAGTTTTCATACGGATCTTTACTTTTTTTAACAGCATTGGGGTTTTTGACATTGACTCGACATTCCAAAACTGACACTGGCCGTAGAGAAAAAGCAAGCACCGTGCGCTATACAACCTCTTTTTCTATTCTGACGCGCCATAATATAAAAAGAGGTTGAATATACAGCCCACGGTTCAATTATTGAATTTTTCATGCGGATCCCTAACTTTTTTGAAAATATTATATAGCCTATGTTCATCACGGAAAATTAAGGATTCTAATGGTGAAAGAATTTTTTAACTCGGTCCAGTAGTTTCGGAGCCTATTCAATTCAAACAAACAAACAAACAAACAAACAAACAAACAAACATACAAACAAACATACAAACAAACAAACAATCAAATCTTTCCTCTTTATAATATTAGTATACACACTAAAACGATGGGTTTTACAGTTTTCATACGGATCTTTACTTTTTTTAACAGCATTGGGGTTTTTGACATTGACTCGACATTCCAAAACTGACACTGGCCGTAGAGAAAAAGCAAGCACCGTGCGCTATACAACCTCTTTTTCTATTCTGACGCGCCATAATATAAAAAGAGGTTGAATATACAGCCCACGGTTCAATTATTGAATTTTTCATGCGGATCCCTAACTTTTTTGAAAATATTATATAGCCTATGTTCATCACGGAAAATTAAGGATTCTAATGGTGAAAGAATTTTTTAACTCGGTCCAGTAGTTTCGGAGCCTATTCAATTCAAACAAACAAACAAACAAACAAACATACAAACTAACATACAAACAAACAAACAATCAAATCTTTCCTCTTTATAATATTAGTATAGAAAAATAAAAACCGGGAATGTTTTAATTTTCTAATATCTCTATTTGTTAATAAGGTTGCCTGGAAATTGCAACAGCAATAAGGCCACTTATTGTACTTTTCTTTATTTAGTTTAGATTTAAGATTATATAACTATTTTTTTTTTAATGTCAATAATGTGTTCATTCTTTCATGTTTCCGCGATTTTTCAGTAGCCAAGTTCTATGTAACCCAGTAGCTTAATGACTACATTGAAACTTATGAGCCGTCTTTTCGCAATAAAAATGGCCACTCCAACAAGGTCTATAAACAGAAAGATAAAATCAAGCCTCTCCAAAATAAAACTTTAATACTTTCAATGTCACTTGCCCAGAACTTGTATTGTGTATGACATTTAGCCGTTTAATATTCTAAGTATTTATTATAATTCCGAGGACATTGCGATTTGCAAAACATTTTCAAGCATTTTTAAAATAATATAGCTGATTAACACGCTATACCTAATTCAGGATTATGGTGACGTAATCATATAGAACTTAATCGGTCTATAGGTGTTATGGGTAAGTCAACCTTTTCGAATTAAGTTTAGCACTTTCATGCTCCTTTCATGCGGCGTGATTTAGCAGACAATGCTTTAACTTAAATTATTTATTGCACACACAAGTTACATCATTCATAAAAGTTAAAGAAAAATAATGAAGTGCACAAAGGCGAGGTTAAACCTAAACAGAGTTTTCCTACAGCAAACCTATGGGTATAGAGTGAAAACGAGTGTTGATAAGTTAAGTAGGTAATTAAAAAGGAAAAATAATTTAAATAAAACTTGTAAACGGAAAAATAGCTAAGATAATAAGAAAAAAACAAAGAAAAATATAAATATGTTTCAAATACTATTTACAAACATGCTTAAAAAACAAATACAAAAAATCATCATATCACATACGCTTCGCATGGGTATTTAACAAAATATTCAATTTACATGCGGTCCCAATTTTTTTGAAAATATCACACGTCATAACATAACGTGGTAGACCTAACGTTACAACAATAGTAAGTTTGTTCACACCACTCTACCGCTCTTGGATTTAAATCCAAAGCGAATTCTAAGTACTACAACTGTAGCTATTACACATCGCTTTACTTAGACGTCATAAAGTTGCAGACCTAACGTTATAACAACGGAAAGTCTGTTCACGCCCACTCCACCGCTCTTATTACAGTTCGACGATATAGCACGGTAGACATTATGGAATTATTTATATATGACTGGTCCGTGTCCGGACGGGGCCGAAGCCGGGGTAGTAGACGTTACGTTAATAAACGAATCGAAAAACCGTTTCCCAAATATATACAAACATAATACCAATATGTTTTTTTCAACATCAACATCACCAGCCTATAATAGTCCACTGCTGGACATAGGCCTCCCCTAATGAGCGCCATAGATGGCATCATTATTTGGGGGTTATTGCCCATAATCCCCACGCTGGGCATGCGGGTTGGGGATCGCAGTTCGGTGTAGTTGTTCTGCAGAAGGCGCTGCTGCCCGCCCCCCGGTGTGTTTCCCTTAGTCGCCTCTTACGACACCCACGGGTTGTTTTTTTAATTTGAGCATATTTTCACCATAATATGCTATTATTTGTATTTAAATTGTATTTATCTAGGTTCCTACTACATTTTTTGTTTTTCAAAATTCTTTACTGAAACTAAGTTTAACCTAATTTGATTTTGTCAAAGAAGACACATTTTCTTATCATTTGTGTAGATAGGTAAGTACTTTCAAAAAGCTAATGGCAGGTACCTAGATAAATACACTAATACAAATAGCAGATCATGGTGAAAATATACTCAAATTACAAATCATTTTGTTATTTCTATGCATGGGAAATTCATACGTCTCCGGAGCTTTAAAATATAAACAGCTTCATATAAAATGTATGTAACGTTTCAAATCCGTGCCCTATCTGGGCCATGAACACGGTACGGCCCGGGCACGGTCCGGTCTAATATAAATGATCCCTACCTCAGTTAGCGAAAAAATGTATTCCTCGTGGGCAATGTCGCACGCAATATTTTAATGCCGAGTTTACTGGCCAGTAGCTTACTTTCCGCCAATCGTGTTTATAGTATAACTAGCGGTCCGCCCCGGCTTCCCACGGTATTAAACAAAATTTTTGGTTTACGTTATTGAAGTTTTTATACGGATCCCTTAATTTTATAGTTATGTTCAACAGGAATAATGTAGGTGAAATAATACCTACTGGTGAAAGATTTTTTTTTAAATCGGTCCCGCAGTTTTGGAGCCTATTCAATTGAACAATCAAATCCTTCCTCTTTATAATATTAATCTAGATATAGGTCAAGAGTGTATAGCATTTGCCCAGATAGGGCAAATGCATTTATGGATGCACTTATGGATACAAAATTTCTAGAGGAAAGTTTCAATAATGATAGGGTTTTTGAAGTTGATGTACTTTTATCACACTAATAATGACAAATGCGAATGGATGGATGCATGTTTGTTATTTCTTCACGCTTAAACTACTGGACGAATCGGTCTTAAGTTTTGCATACAGGTAGTTCTAGGCCAGGAATAAAACATAGGCTACCTTTTACCCCATAAATCAATTCCCATGGGATAGAAACAACGCCTACGGAGCCGTGGGAAAACTAGTCATTTATACACAAGATTATACTCATAGGTAGTATATGAATCTTCTCCTGTAACTAGGTAAGGTTTGCTAGAAGAAATATCTTTTTCAAGGTTAAGCTCGCCTACCTTATTTTATAAGTACATACTATGCGTTATTTTGTACATACAAAAATACAGAATCCTTAACTTTTGTACAAAATCTCTAAGTTAGATTGAAGTATTTAATGGCCATGGTTTACCAGTTTTGAACGAAAATCTGTTAGATCATCACCCAAATACCCACTTGCTTACTTAAGACGCGCTCAATATTCGGAAGTGAGTCTTAAAATAGAAAATCAATAAGTAATTGGAGCAGCCTTTAATTAGAATAAAAGCGAATCTGCATACGATGACCTCATTGATGCCTCAGATATTAAAATGTTACGTTGATGATGTCTTTGGACGGAATGAGCACAGCTGATGTAATTTACCGTTCTGCCTGGCAGAATAAATATATTTTTATTTCTATGTTACGTATTATACAAGCGACGGCTTCGCACGGGTGCAAAGCTTATACTAATGCATGTTTTACTACATATAACTTCCTTTTGAATCACTTTTATCTATTTAAAAAATCGCATCGAAGTCCGTTGCATAGTTTATCTAAGCATGCATAGGGACTGACAATGAAATGACTTTGTTTTATACTATGATGAAGTGATATTCAAATCAACTTCTATTAGCACGACGACAGGATATATTTTCATTAAAAACTGTCAAAAAATTGTGACGTGAGACGCAATGCTGGTTATCTTCCAGACAACCTTTGACATTTTAGGTCAGTCGTGCTTTATCGATGTCTGGACCAGGTGGTCCAGACAACGATAAAGCCGTTTTGTTTACGTATTTCCCAAGACTGGTCTCATTAAACCGAACTATAGAAATTAAACTTATATAGTTTTACCTTGAAAGCAATATAGTAGTTCCGGCCTAATAGTGCAATAGTGCTCTATGCTATAGGAATAAGGTATATTCTTATCTCCTACCCAGCCTATTTTCACTGCTGGAAATAGCCCTAATAGACCTTTCTCACAGCATCCTGCTTTAGCCGCATCCAGTGCTTTTTGCAGTCTTTTGCTTGACACCATATCATCGGGGCATAGGACCTCTTAACATTTAGTCTCAATATTCTATAATTTCGTGTAGACTTACATTCATAGCAATCTCGAACGGTGAAGAAGTAGACGTAGTACGAGTCTCCGTTGAAGAACAGCAGTGATATCCAGCTGTAGCAGCCGTAGATGGGCACGATGAAAAGGATGCGGACTATCCAGCGCTGCTCAGAGGGGTTCGTGTACCAGCGGAGGTGCTGGTAGATCTGGAACCAATAGGACATACACACATATAACATATTGAGGAGGTGATAACTGTTTTAATGTGTACCAAAGTTGGTGAAGGTGAAATTAGTGTTTGGAGAAAATAGATTTTAGCGAAATGACCGCCATATTATAGGCTGATGATGATGATGATGACCGCCATTTACTAACATTGAATGTCCACGACGCAAATGTCGTTTATGTTCACGGCTTGATCTGTACATTTTGTTGTTGTTATTTTTTATTACAATTATTAACTGATTGTTTTAGTTATGTGAGTGTAAAAATGTAACTTAACTGTATTTTTTTACTTTTTATCGTAGGTATTCTGAGTAATTTATGATACAAATATCTACATAAATAGTGTTGAAATCGTCAAATCGATAAGCTTCTGATCATCTGACCTAGAACACTAGACTATTATTTGACAAAACGCAATTTGTACAAGAGTCGTGTATGGAGCGCGTAATTAAATTACCCATTATTCCTGCAGTAAAAACCTGACGTACAGTTTATTTTCACCAATTAATTTATGTTCAACCTTATTTTTACAGTACACACATCGCATGCAGGCCTAGGTACAAGAAAAATAAAATTATCAAGAACAAAACAACTGGCAATAATAACAAGACACGTACGAATCCTTCATTATTGAAGATAATATACGTAAATTAATATTCATGTTCTGATATCCCGATACGAAATAGTCATTATCATAATTGCACGCGAAGTTTGCTACGCACCCTTCAAAAACATGACCTAGTTCTGAACACGTGTTATCTAGAAACTAGAGGCAGCAGACACGACTACACATAATCTCGAACGAATCTAGGGTAGGTAGAAATAACTGTATGTTTATAAACTTTTAGTTCACGAGAAAAGCTGCACAGAACGTTTGCTGTCATCTGTTTTAGTTTTGTATGCAACGCATGCTGAGAGCGAGCATTACAGATCGAAATAACCTAACCAGAGATTTCATCACATTCTTTATAAAGGCGTGACATAGAAAATGCTCGAAGAAAGCATAAATTTTGCTGGCAAATGATAATTCAAGAAAAATAGAAGCTAAGCTAGGATATCATTTATCATTGTATCAAAACAGGGTTTATTCCAATTTTCGTTCTTTTATAACAAATTTCGAGGCTCAATGCTCTAACCTGAGTTCACTGAACTTATAATATAACGTTTCGGTCACAACATCAAAGAGGACAGACAGTCACACACAAGCGTGTTTATGATATTATGATGTAGTTATTCTTGGAAAGCTTTTGTTTTGGTAGATACCTTTTGGTTTACGGTTCAAAGAACGTAAACTAAACAACAAACGTACCTATAGCCATTTAGTGAGGGTGAATGGTATTCAATACTTCTATTATAGTTATAATGCCGCACCCAGATAGTAGTTTCATTGTTTTTAGGGTTTTGCCATCGGTTGCAAAACCCTTATGGGATCGCTTTGGGCAGCTATTGACTTGAAATTTGAAATAATAATACATTTTGTGCGCCCGCGCATATTTATAGAAAAATAAATGAAAAATCTTAATTTAAAATTTTCCATACAAATTTTGAAATCAAAATTTTAAATGGGACGTACAAAGTCGAAAGTGGTATCAAATGAAAGGTACTCGTTTGTAGATTTCAAAATAGTTTTTGAAATTTTGCTAGATTTTATACTTTTTAAAATTATTTGAAAAAGGTCAAAAAAAATGACCATTCCCCCCCCCCCCCTATCTCCGAAGATTGCAGAGCGATCGACGTGATATGTAGCAAGTGTTTGTAGATATGGATCTATATTTTACAGGAAAAATATAGAGAAGTCTGTAAAAATAATACTTTTTGAAATATGGTCAAAAAAGGGCGGGAAAAATTTCTGAAGGGCTAACTACCCCACCGAGTTGGGTATCAAATGAAAGGTATTGGTTTGTACATTCCAATACAGTTTTTGAAATTTCGATAGATTTTACACTTTTTGATATATTTTGAAAAAGGTCGAAAAATTGACCGGTCCTCTATCTCCGAAGATTGCAGAGCGATCGATGTGATATGTACCAAGTGTTTGTAGATATGGATCTATATTTTACAGGAAAAATATAGAGAAGTCTGTAAACATAATACTTTTTGAAATATGGTCAAAAAGGGGGGGGATAATTTTCTAAAGAACCCCAAGTGAGGAATCAAATGAAAGGTATCAGTTTGCACATTCCAAAACAGTTTTTGAAATTTCGATAACTTTTATACTTTTCGAAATATTTTGAAAAAGGTCGAAAAATTGACCATTCCCCCCCCCCCCCCATCTCCGAAGATTGCAGAGTGATTGATGTAAAATGTACTAAGCGTTTGTAGATATAGATCTATATTTTACAGGAAAAATATAAATATAACGAAGTCAGTAAATATAATACTTTTTGAAATATGGTCCAAAAACTAATTTTATATACCCAGTTTTGATACAATTTCATTGAGAGTAATATCAAATCAAAGGTATGGATTTCGACAATTCAAAACAGGTTTTGAAAATCGTCTAAGTTTCATACTTAGTGAAATAGGTTGAAAAAAGCCGAAAAAAAATTGTAAGTACCAACCCACTTACCTACCCACTAATCTCTGTAGTAACTGTTATAGTAGTTCCACAGCGCACCAAAACTGTTGTTCTCAAAATTTTTGAGAAGAGATTGTATCCTAGATAATCCACACAATATCATTTACCCACATGCTAAGCAAAGCTTGTGTTATTAGTATTACTACGATAGCTGTTATACTTAATAAAGTATAAGTATCACATTAGATGATTTATTTTTGTGTACAGAAAAGGACTAGAACACCCGAACAAATAATCTGAAGATCCTACAAATATTAGTCCCGAGGCAGAAATCAAACCGCAACCTCCTGCGTTGTAAGCCCACCGCGCCAACAGGTCGTCATATACGTACCTACCTAAACGACAAAAGTTCAAAACCCTCGGCGCGCGAGTTACACTCGCACTTGTCGTACTTGTTTAAAGGTAATTCACTTGAAAAACTACCTGTTACAAAGAAAACTTTAGGTCATAGACTTCTGTAAGCTGTTCTCTGAATTATTTAATCGCAGTGCAGTTTAATCCAATTGAAACCAATTGCATTTAAGATACAGGTCAGACGGAATGTACTTTTACAGTACCTAGTAAGAATTAACTGTTTCAATAAAAACTGGACAGTATTCGCACTGCACTGTATTTGACCCATAAAAAAACTGCCTACAATCAATCACCTACCCAAACCAAAGTAAAAAAGTAAGCAAACTGCGAAAAACCATACTTGTTGCTCTTTGCCAGCCATATTGTAGTTGACACTAAAAGTGTCTATTATCTATTATGACCTGTTGAGCATAAGATATTGTAAAATTACTTACAGTGTACGCCTAGGTATACAGAGATAAGCCTACGCCCAACAATCGTAGCACGCCACGGTCACGTAATTATCTTTTCGCAGTTCAGAAAATTCGAAAGGTATTTGAATATACAGTTCTGGTCGTTTTCTGTGCACTTATAATACAAATAATTATCCATCGAAAAATTTTATTTTGTTTTTATTTAATTTCCTAGAGATTGCCCCGAGTAGTTTACGCACTTTTTTATTTTATTTTATTTTTATAATTAGTATATAATAAACTAGCCCGCCCCGGCTTCGCACGGGTATTTAACAAAAATTTCATGCGGAACCCTAACTTTTTTGAAAATATGTTCATCACAGAAAATTTAGGATTCTAATAGTGAAAGAATTTTTCAAATGGGTCCTGTAGTTTCGGAGCCTGTTCAATTCAAACAAACAAACAATCAAATCTTTCCTCTTTATAATAATACATAGTTCACATAATTCATTAATAATTAATTATTGTCCCACTGCACCGTGGAAACAACAATCCATAAGCCTTGATTGCACTTTTGATCTAGAGACAGGACGCACTTCATAAATTCAAGACATGCTTTCATAGCTGGATGCCGCGCTTGAAAAAGTATTTTTTGCGTAGTAAGTGTTGTTACAATGAAGCCTTTTCATATGGATGGTCCTCAATAGATGAAAGATCTTTTGCTAAAGAATGAGGGTTGTGGTTGAGTGTCTTCTCAATATGTGCAGGGTCTATTAATACCATTGTAATTTAAACGTGCCATCGTGTTAAAAGTGCCATCTTTTTAGTTTCGTCGAACAATTTTTTGACATTAAGAAAAACCTAGTTAATTTTCAATGCTTAATTAAAAAACAAGATGTTAAATAAAGTATTCATTTTAATTTTAACTAAGCGTCATATTTTCCGTCTGGTCGAACCATATTTTGACGTTATGGAAACGCCTATTTAACTTTCAAAACTTAATTCAGAAGCAAGAAAATCATTAAATTAAGATAAATTGTTAACATGTGATCTATTTATCTTTATAGTAGTCTGTACTGATATAATATTTTATTATAGAGAAAAGATTTGAAAGTTTGTTTGTTGAGGAGGCTCTGAAATTTCTGGACGGATTTGGAAAATTCTTTCCCCATTAGAATCTTGCGTCACCCCTGATAAACATAGGCTTTATAATATTTTCAAAAAAGTTAGGGTTCAGAAGAAGCGAAGAAAACCAGAACAACGTATCCAACGTGTGTGTGTGTCTGTGTAGAAATTAATTAATCTACAACGAGAAATGAATAAAGAACCATCTAGAATCTAGACCAGTTTATCAAGAGTTATTCTGAGACAGGTTTTATTCCAATAATTTTAAATGTCGTCTGATCATCCGCTGTGACGGAAATAAAATGAGGCCAGAAACCGGATTCGACACAGCGATATTCTGTCTAGTTTACATCCAAATCAAATATTATCGCAAGGATTGGACTACCACTATATAACTATGTTAAGGGATATAGCGAACGACTTTTTATACGATTTTTTGTACGGAGGGATTCATGAGGAAGATTTCTTTAGGCGGTATACCTTTAACATCATTGATTTACCTACGGTTTTGTGTATGCTGGGAAATGACGATGCTTGTTGAAAACGTCAGATATGATAATATTTAATTCTTATTACGACTTTACGTTACGAACAGCGTAGTATAATATAATCTTTATTAATTTTATGTGTAAATCTAACTATTACTGTGTAAATAGAGAGGATTCACTAATTAACTCAAAATGACAATGATTCACACTCTAGACTGGGCCTGTATCATGATAGCCATATATAATTTGTTTATTTAGAAAATTTAAGTACAAACAGAATAAAATAAGTAATTGTTTAATTGTTAAGTTGTAAAACTAGTATAATACATCTATTTCAAAAACATCTAAGCCGTCACCACAAGGCAGAGTGCCCAGAATGTTGGCAGCATTGCCACTTTGGATGGCGATGCTAATTCGTTGACCAAAAAAAAGCATATTAGAAAGACTTAACACCCAACTTTTAATTCAAGGTATTTATCCTGTTTTTAAGTTAGGCGGGAATAGTAATGTCTTAAAATAATTCTTCGGGGGTAAATTTTTACGGGACCTTGGGATCATTCGTTTTTCGTACTCTACTGAAGAATATTTCAATATTGGTATATCCACTGGACGAAAATAAATACAGTGGAACATAAAACTTCTCCTTTCATCGAAACGGTTTAAGAACATGCCGTTTAGAGCTTTGCTGATGCAACGTGGTAACCACGAGTCAAATAATTTGTCTAAAGCAATCGTATATCTACTGAATTAACTCGGAGAGAAGAACAGATAAAGTAAAAAAACTATTGAGCCAATCATGGTTAAGTTTAAGTCATTTATAACTGGATCTTTACCATGATTTGAGTTGGATTTGAGTTTTCTAATATTTCGTCACGGTTTCTGCGCATGAAACTGTGACACATAATAAATGAGTAAGTTACTTCGTTAGAAACCATCTTTAGTCTATCTATGGAATGATAAACTAAAAAGATTTAAAATTCGTTCTTTAAAATCACACGGTTCAAAAACCAATGATCCTAAGCACAAAGTCTAACTCAATCCTCAGCTTCATCAAGTTTGACCTAAATTTCCTAGCTTTCGAACAATAGCTCAATGTTACCCGCTGCAGCGCTGGTACCTAAGGTACGTAGAACAGTTCATTGCCTAGACGTGATGCCACGTTCTAACCGCTATAAATCAAGCACGCAAATTGCTCAAACATTTCCGTGACTTTGTTATTTTCTTTTGATATTCCTTTCGCGAATCGTTGGGAGGTCTACATTGTGACAACCGATGTGGTGGGCGAAGGTGCGACGCAAGTTGCGGATTCCTTGGGACAAATGTTTGTGCGATCTGAAAATCTTTGTTCCGGACGATCTGGGGTTCTCCAGGTATAATAAAAAAATATGACAACATTAAAAAAATTTAGGATAAAGAAAATCCTTTTTTCGTCTATAAAAGTTTTCGTAGTTTGACGAATTCATCATCATGAATGTTGGTGGGTCAACAAAAACAAACGAACAATCAAACCTTTCCTCTTAATACTAGTGTAGACTTACAAAATATTATTTTTAATAATTTAAAACAGAGAAAATTACAATTATAAATAATTCATTCAATGTTAGCCGGCTAACTACGAACCTGCGTTGGAAGAACAAGGTACTTAATCAGGGTGAGTGCGGCTCACGTCGCGCCCGTATCACTTTTATGCGGACACTTTAGTTAAAACCCGCTAACATTCATATAGAATTCATACATAATGGAATCTATGGCTAGGCATGTTCCGCGGGGATATAATCTCATGAGACCCACAAACACTATCGTACGCTCGACTAACAAACAATGAAACAAGGATATAGGGTAGGATAATTATATCCACCGGTGTACCAGTATGTAAATTTTAGTTCACTTTTTACTTACAATTTTTTCTTGTAGTGTAGAGCAAATATTATAATTATTATTATCTTCCAAAATAGTCTGAGAGAGTCCAAAGCGAATCATTATAAACTCGCCACACAGGCACTATAGGGACCTAGTGAGAGGGACAGATGAGAGCTCTGCTTAGGTAGGAAGAAAACCTTTTTCAATATTTATCTTGCCTGTGTTACCCTATTTTAAAATTTTCCTTTTTTTTTGCATGTACAATAATGTACATCTAAGGTAAGTTTAATATTGTAAAACCTAGATTCATGTTTCTTATTATATCTCATTTTAAGTGAGAAATAAAGTTCTTTAAACCTAACTACACACGTACACTAAAGCTGTATATATATTTTAATTTTAAAATTATATAGAGATCCTATTACACCAAGGTGACTAACAATAATCGCCTTGAAATAATCAATAAAGCCACTTGTATATACAAATGCTTCATAAAGCCATTGACTTTCCACCATTGTCTTTGTTGTGGAAACAATGACTCAAAAGTACTTGGCGAGCCCCTATGCAACCTGGGGCCCTATATTGATTCTCCAAAACAAATTTCGTGTTTCGTATCAGTCATCTAAACCCGTAAAACAAGCTCCGCTTAGCTAAGGGCTGGATGACGCTGTATCGACAAGCATTATTTTTTTTTGTTGAGGGACCATCGGTCAGCAATCGGGATAGGCATTTTATAAACAAGCTGATTGTACGATCCACTGCCCCGGAGAGAAATCGACCTACTATGCTAGTACAGAGTAACTATAAGTATATAGGTCTTCCTACTACGCTTCTACTGAGTAACTATATAAATAAAGGTAGCACTAAACTAAACCAGATAAATGATCATGTTTATGCTTTTGAATTCCGTCCGTGAAAGGAAGGAAGAATCCTTCTGTGTTATATATGATAGTTGATGCCGTACCATAATATAACATTGTCACCGAATTTTGAGGATAACTCATCTAAAAGATTTGTACCTACTTCACACTAAAAGGGCAATTTGCAAATAAAAGCTTGTAAAAAGGCTCAGAGTCAGACCAAACCAAACTGCTTACGTTGTTCTCACGCGTAAAAATGGAACTTGGTACTTTTCTAGGTCCCCACAAGTAATTTAGACACCAGATAAGAAGTTTAGCGTTAGTTTTTGAGCATATTAACATAATGTTGATGTATTTATAATAGTCTTATGTGGGTGTTCGTCACTGGTTGGCTGGCATGGCACGTTATATTTTCATGAATTTTTATACTTTCTGCTTTTTAAAAGAATAATAGCAAACGGATAAGGAATTTGCTATTTTCTAATAATTTTGGATAAGACTATTTCAATTGGCTTTTTGAAGCTGTTCGGAAAATGCAAAATTATTGGTAAAATATAAACATCATCCTAAATGCTCCCAAAATATAATTTTTTCAAAGTTGATTTTATCATCGGATCACAGAAAATGTTTAATGATTCGCGGAAAATTACTGAACCGTAGTTTTATTACTTATTACTAATAGAACGCAGAAAAAAACACAAAGAAAAAATTATCTCGCCCCAACCCATGACGATTAACTTATGTCAATAGACTCCAAAACAACAATCAATTCGCTGTTAGTTTGAACGTTGATTTGGTAAGTATGTATGTACTAAATGGCTTACAATGTTCGCAATAATACATAACTGGTAACTTAAAAACCTGCAGAAGCAGAAATTACAAAAACACCTCTTTATTTCTTAAATAATGTCACTCTGAACACCTTAAAATTAAAATTACGTCGAAACATTCATCAAAAATATGTTATCGGTTGTAAACTGATTACTAACAGTGCGATAACAATAGTCTGACTGATTAAACAAAAGAATTGCTCATTGCAACTTGTTTTCACCATTATTCACTTGAAAATCTTATTGAGAAGGAATTGTTGCGTTAATGAGGTTTTGTTGTGTATTTATCACAAATACTTAAAACGGAAGAACAATTTCATAAATAAACTATTTGGATTCAGTACATAGATATTTGCACCATTTCCATTTTCAGTAAAAAAAAAAACAATTCAATAACGATTTTATGTAGTTAGTAGTAGGTTGTAGTTTTTAGTAGGTTTATGTAGTTTCCGTAAGTTACGGAATTAACTAGACCTCCAAAAAGAATGACATTTAAATCCTAAAGTACCAAAATGTAGCGGAAATTTGTATTATTTCTCCCAAAAGTGCTGTACATTCTTGCTATAAAACTCTCGGTCCCAAAAGGTCAGGGACGCGGAGACGCTCTGTATCAAACATTTTAGGTACTACCCAAACATGATCTCTTTAAGTATCGCTAGAAAAGAGTAGATTTGATGGGAAAATACCCATGGCGTGAATACTTATGTCATAAGTAGTTTTGAGTTGCAGTAAGGTTGCAGTCATTTCCACAAGGTTTATTTCATAATCAAAAGAGAATATAAAATGACGTAGCGTTGTTCTACGTAACAGTTCACATCTAGCCTGTTGACATGAATAAGGAAGCATTTTCACACAGGTATAAGTAGAAAAGAGACGTTAAGTATTTCTGAGATATCGCTGTTTTGTGGCGAATTCTTCCGTTTTGCCGTTCTGACTGTGATTGTGATTACATGAACCATGTCAAGTTTTCTTATGTGTTAACATAGTCAAAGTATAAGTAGAAAACAGGCGTTATGTTATGTGTTTCTTAGATTTCGCTGCTATGTGTTGAATTCTTCCGTTTTGTCGTTGATGTGATGACTGTCGTTTAGTTTCTATTTTTCTTCTTGGTTTTAAGTTACTTCGTAGTATACAGAGTAAAATAGTAATAAATATTCATTATTAAGATTATCTTGTGCCTATAAATAGCTTTGATCGACACCTAATTTAACGTCAACGACAAAATTTTGTCTCCACACACATTTTGAAGAGTCCACCCAGGATGCGTAAACATTTTTGAAATTAACTAATCTTAGCGATTTTTGTCTTCCAATATACTTTATCAAATCTATGTATGAAATAAAATATTACCTAAGCAAATAATGAACACACCAGAAGGTTGCTTAAAATTTATCATACAAGGTTCATCACGAACAATTACGTTCAATGAACGTATCTACGAATTTATTGACCTCAATTTTTGCACAATTACTAACGTTCAAATCTTTCTGCTAGACTTCTTTTGCCAGTAATCATAGGGTTTTAATGCCGTGGTGAAAGCTGTGGGAATTCTCCACCCGTTAAGGTAAGGTTAGACAGGTAAATAAGATGTTATAAGTTACTGCATAGAAGTGGCACTCGGCGATGAAACTTGGTCAGTGTTTGATGTAATCATCACGACTCTAAGCTCTACGAAACCTTATCGCCACAAGCGCTGGTTTATCTCGTAGAGTTCTTTGTCCAGCTAAGAATGCCTCTATTGTTTCTTTCATCAAGATTTAGTCATTCCGATCAACATCATTACGATTGTAAGTCTTCGAATAAGAGCAAGCAGCCTATAAATCTTAATTCCCTTTGAATTAATTATTATGCATATCATTCAGTTTTTACGGTTCATTACCTGTAGGTCGAAAACGAAACCCGATTAGGGTATATTAATAGGGCCCAGTTTTCAACCTTTGCTAACAACGAATAATAAAATTAAAATAAATACTAAAGTTAAAGAAATATTTGTTTTTTTTTTTTTTGGTATATTAGTAGTATACACCATAGTTGAAACACCTATTATAGGTGGACGTTGGACGGTTTAAAATTTGGCAACATTTAGCGGTCGAACAATTTTTTTTGGTTTTTACTAATATCCTTTTTGTGCAATAAGTGTCGACTCGGACATGGTCGGTATTATTTATTTCTCTATGCCGACGCAGCAACGCAGCGCCTTCGACGACCTTTCAATGCCATTAAAAATTAAGCTTACGAGATTCGTTTCTATACGGAAATTGATAGCAAAGTTGAATCACCTTGACTAGTAAAATTTCGCTTTAGTAAGGTTCGATGTTACTATAAATAAATAATAAATAAATAACTATAAACGGAACGGGAATATTGTGAACGAAATTTGAAACCCTATAAATATTCTAGTAATAATCTAGTAAGGACTTCGCTGGCGCTTTTCCTGGATTAATATTGTAATCCACAATAAAAACTGAGCTTACGAGATTCTTTTCTATGCGGAAATTGCTAGCAAAGTTGAATCACCTTGGGAGCAGTAATTGTGGCTTGACCAGTATAGCTATAGTAAGGTTCGAGGTTCGATGCTTCTATAACGGAATAATCCCCATTGTGAACGAAATTTGCAACGCTATTACTGAACTTTTTGACTTATTTCACTGTAAGGTAGTAAGGACCTGGCAGGCGGTTTTCCTGTATTAAAATTTACTGTAAACGATTTTTGTATAAAAAGATACTATAAAGAAGTTCTTCAAGAACTCAAAACACTTACAGATCCATGACTAATATTTGCGTGGAATTACAAACACACATTCATTCAATTTTCGCGTCAAAATAAACCTTTAGTTTGAAGAAAACCCTTTCGTAACGAACACGTAAGAAATAAACAAGGTCACAGCGTATCGGATCCGTGAACATAAAGCATGACCTACCCTGGTAGAGCTATTGCTTGATTCACTATAATTTTGAACTAATTGCGATTGTGACTATATGCGATTTCGTTAGTTTTATCCTCGATAAAACACCTATTTTTCAAACTTTAAAGAAAAGTCACTAACTTTTTTTTATAAAATATGTGGTTTGTTATTTTTTCTGAATGAAGCCCTCTGACTAATGAAATGAGTGACTCTTTTCTGGACTTTTATCTTGCTCTCATGGTTCCTATTTTAGCTCTCCACACCCAACTCAAAAAGTCAAAGAACCTGTTTGTATAGATACCGTACGTAGGATAATCTTTTTATAATTTTCGGCTTTATTGCAAAATAAATTTTAATTATTTTCATATTAAACACAACAACTACGTTTATAAATAAAAAAAAATCCGGGTGTACACATCTATAAAACATTTCAACCCTGTCTAAAATACAATATCAGGTCGGACCAATCTAGTTCATCTTAAGTTCTACTTGCAATATGTGATTTTTGTAATTCCGCATTCAACCTTCATCTGGGCTTATTGGTGTAAAGCCTTGAATAACTTTATTTCTTACTAAATATCCACTCAGACATGTAAAATTTTACATCATAATTTACTGAAATAAGAAATACGGTGTTATTGATTTGTCTTCACATCAATTTTTTGTCCACTAGTGGAAGAGTTAAAAAGAAACCACTAGTATATTTATATTATGTATAATCTATGTAATCTTTGTTCAATACATTTGTTTTGCCCATCTGAATATAAATATGGGATTTAAATACATCAGAGAGAGAAATTAAAGTGAAGAGAAAATTAATAACAACTTATTTCTTACATATTTTAAAATAATTAACTGTATGAAATTTACTAAGTGCTTATTTTGTAAACCTAAAGAAATAATAGAAATCTGAAATCAGAGAGTTCTCTACGTACAATCTAGAAATCTACAATTATAAACCTAGCCTAAACTATAACTAGCAACCTTATCAATCTGTGTCCAGATCGTAAATGATGACAGAATCCCCAAATGCGTCATCATTATGAGTAATCTCTGTGTGACCAAATGGGCAAGCTGCTTATCGTCATACATAATCGGGTACTTCTAGTATGTTAGTTTTGTAGTAGTTATATTTTGGTTTGTGTTTATGTTTCATTTCACATCACATCATCTGCCTATAATAGTCCACTGCTCGACATAGGCCTCCCCATTAGGGGAGGCCTATGTCCAGCAGTGGACTCATTAGAGCGCCATAGACGGCATTACAATTGAATTTATCATTTGGGGGTTATTACCCATAATCCCCACGCTGGGCATGCGGGTTGGGCATTGATCGTAGTTCGGTGGAGTTGTTACGCAGAGGGCGCTGATGCCCGTCCCCCGCTATGTTTCTTGTTCTATTCTTATAGATTAATTACCCAAATATAAGAAAACATAAATAAAAGAATAAACATCGAGTTTGAAGTCACTGATACACAGACTTGAGGCGCTACCCCGACCTAAACTGGTGCCCGCAACCTATTTTTATCTTATTAATATTTTAATCAAAGTAAATTAAAAAAAAATCATCGGGGAGTTTGTGATACCTTTTAAAAAGCTTTTTTTTAATACCTCTAATAGTTTTATTCTTTGTGACCCCTTTAGACAGAGATACGAAAATTACTACTTCTTGTGTGTGACAAAATAGTGGCAGCGTTTGGGTCGGTGCCTTAATTCACGCGTTGCATTTACATCCCTCAGTGTTACCCTATATTTATACGAAGGTGTTGCATTAATTATATGATTTATATGGCATACCGCCCCGGATTTGAACGGGTAGCCGCAGGGAAATTCAAAAACTTATGTTTTTAACCCTAGATCACTAAACATATTTTCTAGTTACACAGTCACTAAACATAAGTAATTTTGACTAACAAATTAAAAGACAATTTTTTTTTATTGGCATACAATCAACATACGCGGCTGGAGACGCTATTTTATAATTTTTAGCGATTATGAACTCTCAATTTAATTAAACATTTATTAATAACTTGCGACCCGCTCCGGCTTTGCACGGCTTTAATGCTGATACAATAAACTTTCTTTTGAATCACTCTATCTATAAAAAAAACCGCATCAAAATCCGTTGCGTACTTTTAAAGATCTAAGTAAACATATGGACAAACAGACAGACAGCGGGAAGCGACTTTATTTTAGTCTATGCAGTGATTCAAATTCATGGCTCTAGAATAATTGTTAATTTGTATCGTGTGTCTATCCAATTATAATACTCGAATAGCGTTTATCAAGCCGGCTTCTATGTGAAATTCGATGTATTTAGAAGCCATAAGAAATTTGAAAAGAATACGTTATTCTCGAGGCCTACTCGGAAAAAGATAACCGAAGTTTCGTTTTACATTAGTTTTTGTGCAAAACCAACTCTTAAATCACTTGCAATAAGACAGCATTTGCACCGGATACCTGCGGTGCAAACGCTACGGTAGTGGTTCGTTTTAAGTAGACATCCTATCAGTAGGGAATGAAGTCGATCGATCGCACGGATTGTATGTTGGCGCGTCACTATCTGACACCTTTCGTTTCAGATCTTTAAGCAATACATTTCCAAATAATGTTCAAATAAAGACACCGAAAGAACAGATCGGGCGTCCTTCGTCTTTGTTCCTTTCTGAGCGACCATATACGACGTCATCTGTCAACTACGTTCGTTTTTCAAAGGCCTCCCGAAACTTAGATTTTCGTTTTTACGACTCCGAATTCTTTGCCTTGATTCTGGCTTTCTGACTATACCTAGAAATGTTGTTCATAAAGGTTGCTTTATGCGTAAAGTTATATCATGACTTCATGAGTGGAAACGGTCATTAACTAATTTGATAGCACTACGTTACTTAATTTAATGAATGGTCTCGCTAACACCTGGTATAATGGATAAACTGTGACGTCATACGAGTCGTATGCTATCATGGATATGCTATTACCTGCCGTCTTGCTTATCGATCTGTGAGGCTTAAGTATTCTTCACGTACTTTTTATAGCCTGTTAAACTAGCGCAAGAGTTTCTACTACTTGAATACACGATCAAAAGTACAGTAACCAGCACTTTATTACTAGTCCCCTTATTCATATTGGTTTTCTGACTTAAAATAGTTGCTAAGTAGCGTAATTTCTCACTCTGACTTATGTCAATGGAAGAACAAAGACTTACAAAATTAATGCTATTAGATAAAAGACTATTATGAAAGTGAGTGTCGCTAAAGTTGTCTTACTTTTTCAATCACATTCGAATCTTCCAAACAATACGCCTTATAAATTAAAATCACTATTTCTTAAAAACTTTTAAGTAATTATTTTAATACTACATAATGCCGGACAATCCACACAGCATCATCTAGCTAACTCATCATCTAGTTCTTTAATTATAGTAAATTAAAGAACTGACAATAAGAGAGGAACTCAGATGGACCATATCAGTTACAGAATGGTTGCCAAAAGGCCCTACTTTCTACTTACATTCCAAACAAAGATGTGAAGAAAAGCACAGATAACTCACCTGTTGGCAAGTAATAAAAAGCGCAGACCAGACAAAGATGCCGGCTATGATCTGCACCGATCTGGACTGCAGGAATATCGGCTCCTGCAGCGGTTTCAGGATATCGTGCACTATGGAGTCCGCCATCATGGGTTGAGCGGTCACATTAATCGTGTCTGTGCTCATGCTGAAACAAGGGAAATATGTATCAGGAAATATGGTATATGGAACTATGGTGTATGTAAATATGGTATACGGAACTAGGGTGTGTGTAAATATGGTATACGGAACTATGGTGTATGTAAATATAGTATACGGAACTATGGTGTGTGTCAATATGGTAAACGGAACTATGGTGTGTGTAAATATGGTATACGGAACTGTGGTGTGTGTAAATATGGTAAACGGAACTATGGTGTATGTCAATATGGTAAACGGAACTATGGTGTATGTAAATATGGTATACGGAACTGTGGTGTGTGTAAATATGGTAAACGGAACTATGGTCTATGTATGGTTTACAATAGAAAAACTTTTGGTGATAAATATAACTGCAGAATTTTCACGCTCACAACACTTGGCTTCTCAATTCAAGTCTTTTGTTAATATCTCATAAAATCTGAACTTGTTTGACGTCATAATTCAAAAACTGTATCAATACATGTCAACAATACAATAAAGATTAATAGAAAAGCGTCCATCTGTATACATAAAAACTAATAATTTATTATGCATAGATGTTAAATAATACACTACCAACTCAATTCTAAATTTTTAGTTTCAATTGTAAGACTGTTTTTAACTTAGTTTTTTTTTTAAAGTAGCTAACCGTTTTACCGCTTTTATTTTAGTAATAAGTACCTACCTAGTATTTTCTCTATATATTTCATAAGTTGTCAATTAAATCATATCATTTCATTTCAAATAAATAAATAACTAGATTGTTTATACAGCATCATCTAGACCCAAATTAAAGGCATGTTTTATAGGTAACAAATCGCTCATAGACAAAATATATATCACAAACACAAGCTCTGTTTACCTTGGGACTAGAAAATGCGCTGTGTTAGTTCAGCGTTTTTTATTGTATACCTTCTATACTGCAGCCAAATTAAATGTGAAATGTTTGTAGATAAGCCTCCCTTTCTTAACCTAAAATTCGCTTACGAAAATTACACTCGTAAATGTTAGATCTTTCCTTCAAAATATACTATAAAATTTTGTATCTTGACTTCTTTTCTGTAATTGACTAGACTTAAAAGCGTGTTTTTGTGTCTGCCTGTTGATAGCTGCCAAACAGAAGAAACATTGTATTTTAGAGTTTATTTTATGACTGGATGAGTGTTATTGTTCTTTTAGACAGAGCAAGATCAATAACAGCAACGGCATAAAAAATCAGACAACTTAAAAAAACTGGCTGAGGATAAAGGTGAGAATGGAAACAAGGGAATGGACAATTGCCAGTTATGGCTGATAGTAACTCTTTTGTAGTTTATTCTTATGGAAGAGGCTAGTCACCTTAACTGATTAAGTGATTAACGAGATTCATACTTTAACACATTCACCGCCTTTAATGATACCTAGGGAAAGAAATAGGCAATACTGGATATTGAATCTTGAAGATTTTTATATACGTCAGCTATAAGATCTAACTAAATATTAAACATTAGTATTTTTAAAGTCAATTCTGGTCTTTCATCCACAAGTACTTTCTACAACTTCCCCTCAATTATTATTTACATAAGGTAGGTATATTATTTACATGCCAAAATATTTTTTTTCTGTACATTAATGCTCAAACAATGCTCTTAGGAGTTTATAAAACACTTCATTATGGTATCATCACATCACAAACCACTGTTTATAATACCAGTATAAACTATTTGATTGTAGATAAGTGTTGAATGCAAGGCCTTTAACAATGCATTGTGAAAACAATAACACCTCATGGTCATCATACTGGACATGTTCAGATTAAAAGGAGTTCAGTTTAATATCCCAGTACATAAACTACCTAGAGTATCCTTCATCTAAAGATTGTTATGATATCGGTCAGCATATTTTGGTCTCTGGCATTAAACAGGGAAATGCCTAAGACCTTCCCTCACCCTAAAAGCTGTAAGCATCTAGATTGTTCTGTATAAAGATCTACTTTATTATGGCATCAGCAGACATGGGTTTTCACACCAAAGACATCTAGATATGTAAGGCCATGGATAAAGTTGTGGCTTAAATTAAAACTACAGGTTTTCCTCCATTGTGTCTTTGTTCTAAACTAAAGGAGCGAGTATTACCATTACCAGATATAACCAGATCATAGGTTTGAAAAGAATATTTTTCAATTCAAACAAAGCAGGAAGCATTCTCACAATGTAATATGGAATGAAGTGTGGATAGATAGGTAGCAACTGACATTTTAGAATCTATGAGAAGATACAGTTAGCTACAGTTATGAATAAACCATTAGATCAAATGGTGCCATGGTTCATTAGAGAAAATGGCTTCTTTCATGCAAGATAAATCTGTAGAGATTATTGGAGCCTGTGCTTTGTGTTTGATTTCATTTCATTAATTCAAAGCTTTACTTCTGATAAAATTCTGGAGACATGAACAAGTTGGAATTATCAACTAAACAATATAATTTACACATGTTTTATCTAAATTCCAACAAGTTTTATGATAATAAGTTACGATAAGATATTTAAATGTTTACTGTGACACATCATAAGACATTTCCATATAATTGATAGAATATTAGTAGTTTATACCAAATATGCTTATATTTCTCTTCTATTGCATTAGATAAGGTTTAAGGAGCTCTAAGTAGAATCCCAATCAGCTCACATACTTCTACCATTGCGAACATGTCTCCCCAAACAAGGGTATAATATAATCACCATGTTTGCGATCAGTAAATGTGTTAAAAATATGCAGAAGGAAGCTACTTCCTTTGTTTGATGTGTTCTATTAATGTTACAACTTCCACAGTTGATATAGTATATCCCACCCTAGTCAAATTTAATAAAATAAATGTATATTACTAGATAATAACCAGTTGTGATAAATATAACTGCAGAATTTTTTTATACCAAGAACTACAATTTGGGCCCTTGCATTCAGCCTTTTGTTAATTGTCTAAAAAATTTATCTGAAGTTGTTTGCATCATAATAACATTACTTTTGTAATGTTTATTAAATGTATGTGGTCAGGTATTGAACATGGAACCTTGAAACTAAGAAATATGTACCAACTAATTTACCACCAATTAACTACTTCTCTTCAACACTAGAAGACATGGAACTGTGGCCCAAAGATTTGAGATAAACAGTAGAGTGGAGCAGGGCAATGTGTGTTGTTTTATTGAGATCATAAACTTGTAGAGCCACTTTATAGCAGGAGCCAGGTATATTGGAGGTCACACGTAGACCGTAGTGACATGTTTCTTGTTTATTGTAAGAGTGAAGGGGCGCAGTGACGCAAACCAAATGGTGAATAGTTTTGTTGAGACGCCTGTGCGCAGCTCATATCTATCAAGCAGCGTTAATTACCTGATAAAACCTAATTAGGTACACGTCTTTTCTTGTGTTTTCCTTTTGTTAGCAGATGACATTCGATAACAAAACTCTGCGCATATTGTACACAGAATTCACAGATCCGCAGTTTTGTTTTCACGGTAAATAAAAGATCGCACACAACACTAACACAAGCTAAGCACAATTTCACTTTATTTACAATTGTTTTCTCGCAATCTGTTCGTTTCGTTTCACTCACAGACACATTTTCTCTTCGTCGTCAATTCGCGATTTCATCTGGTTTTGTGACGAATGAGAACGAAAGGGAAACATCCGTCCGCGACGAAAAATTATTGAGCAATGAATGAACATAGAACGAACGAAGGATGCCACAGACAAAAATATGATTATATTTGTCTGTTCATTGTCTATACTATCGAAGTTCTACCTTCCTCATGCACAGAACCACAGACAGAACTTTGTTGAGCGACTTAAAGCGACTAACCACGTTTATTGCGGATTTATTTTTTTATAAATGCCAACCTCCAAGGTTTAAGATACTAAAACCACATCTGAAGACACGTTTTCCATTAGCTCATTAGGAAGCCAAGATATTCAGAGGTCCAATGCGAGCACCCCATGTAAAAGTATTTTTGGGCGATCACTACTTTAAAATTTTTAATAGGTTTGTTCAGTGAACAAATTACTGACTATTAATTAAAATTACCTATGAAAGTTACAAACTACTACTAGAAAGTGCCGTGTGGTGACGGCATAATAAAGAATTTCACCACCCCAACTCATCCCGTGGGTGTCGTAAGAGGCGACTAAGGGAAACACACCGGGGGGCGGGCAGCAGCGCCCTCTGCAGAACTACTCCACTAAACTGCGATCCCCAACCCGCATGCCCAGCGTGGGGATTATGGGCAATACCCCCAAATGACAAGAACCGCCACAAAATGGCCCCCAGTTCCCGGCCGCCTCGCTATTCCTGGCCATGGTAGCGGCCACGGTAACGGCGGGGCAGGGGGTGCTAGGAATCACCGGGCTACATTAGGCTACCACACCCCACACACACTGACCCTGGCAACGTTTAACGGACGCACTCTGAGGCTTGATCACCATCTAGCGCAGTTGGAAGTGGAGTTAGAGAACATTAAATGGCATGTTCTAGGGTTATGTGAAGTCCGTAGAGAGGGGGAGGACACCGTAACCCTAGACTCGGGCCATCTTCTCTACTTTCGTGAGGGTGATAAAACATCCCAGGGTGGCGTAGGTTTCCTCGTCAATAAGGCCCTCTCTAACAACGTCGAAGAAATCTCCAGTGTGTCGACCAGGGTAGCGTACCTGATCCTTCGGCTGTCTAAGCGCTACAGCTTGAAGGTCATTCAGGTTTACGCACCGACCTCGACACACTCGGATGATGAAGTGGAGGATATGTACGAAGACATATCCAAAGCCTTACATCACACCACCAAGGCTCACTTCAACGTTGTTATGGGGGACTTTAACGGCAAGGTGGGAACCCAGACTGGCAACGAATCCCGAATAGGCCCGCATGGTTTTGGTGTTCGAAATCACAGGGGACAAATGCTCGTCAACTTCCTTGAGAAAGAGGGGCTGTTCTTAATGAACTCTTTCTTTAAGAAACAGCCCCAAAGGAAGTGGACATGGCGGAGTCCCGATTCTGTGACAAAAAATGAGATCGACTTCATCATGACGGATAGCAAGCATATATTCAGAGATGTCTCAGTGATCAACAGGTTCAATACCGGATCTGATCACCGACTCCTTCGAGGCTCTCTGAATATAAATTTGAAGCTTGAAAGAAACCGTCTGGTGAAGTCCACGCTCCGACCGAACCCAATCCAAATCATGGCGGGCACCGAGAAGTTTCAGCAGCTTCTCGGGGATAGATTCGCTGCCTTGGAACTCACTGATGACGCTGACGAGACCCTACACAATCTGGTAGAAACGCTGAGGGACGAGGGCATCAAGTTTTGCAAAAAGCAGCGTACTGGTAAGAAGTCCAAACTCTCGGATGAGACTCTTGGGCTGATGACAAAAAGACGGGAAACCACCCAAGCGACTTCGTCAGAGAGGTCAGACCTGAACAAGCGAATTGCGAAGATGGTACGACGCGACCTTCGGAGCTCTAATACACGCCTCATTGAAGAGGCGATAGAGCGAAACCGAGGGTCCAAAGTATTCACTCAGCAGCTTGGAAGGAGCCACCTGACGAAGCTTTCAACGCACGACGGAAGGACCGTTTTGTCGAAGCCGGAGATATCGGCCGAGATAGAGGACTTTTATGGCCGTTTATACGCTGCACATGCTCCCCGTTCCCAACGAGACGACCACGATTCTAGAGCCACCTTGATACGCCACTATACCGACGAACTGCCAGACATCAGTCAAGACGTGTTAGCTCTGAGGCAGCTTAAAAATGGAAAAGCCCCCGGTGAGGACGGAATAACATCAGAGCTTTTGAAAGCTGGAGGATACCCTGTTATACAGGAGTTACAGAGCCTCTTCAACGCCGTCCTTCACAGTGGGAGAACTCCAAAGGCGTGGAGTGGGAGTTTGGTGGTGCTCTTTTTTAAGAAGGGAGATAAAACCCTTCTTAAAAATTATAGACCCATCTCGCTCCTAAGTCACGTCTATAAGCTTTTCTCACGAGTTATATCGAACCGTCTCGCCAGGAGACTCGACGAGTTTCAGCCACCGGAGCAGGCTGGGTTTCGCGGAGGATATGGTACCATAGACCACATTCACACAGTGAGGCAGATTATACAGAAGTCCGAAGAGTATAATCAGCCCCTGTGTCTGGCTTTTGTGGACTATGAGAAGGCCTTTGACTCCGTTGAAACCTGGGCTGTTCTACAATCCTTACAGCGATGCCAAGTAGACTATCGTTATATCGAGGTGCTGAGATGTCTCTACGAAGCCGCTACGATGAGTGTCCGAGTACAGGACCAGCAGACTAAACCGATCCAACTGCGCAGAGGAGTGAGGCAGGGGGATGTCATATCCCCGAAACTGTTCACGAGCGCGTTGGAAGATATGTTTAAGACGCTGGACTGGAAAGACAAGGGCATCAACATAAACGGCGACTACATCTCACACCTGCGATTCGCTGATGACATAGTCTTAATGGCGGAGTCGCTAGAGGAGCTGAACCGGATGCTGGACAGTCTAGCTTCAGCCTCCCGATGTATCGGTCTTGGCATGAATTTGGATAAAACCAAAGTCATGATCAATGCCCACATTGATCCAAGACCGGTGATCGTACATGGCCACCTTCTCGAAATTGTTTCTGAGTACACTTACCTCGGGCAGATTTTGCAGTTGGGTAAAAACAATTTCGAGAAGGAAGCCAAGAGGAGGATCCAGCTAGGCTGGGCAGCGTTCGGAAAACTACGTCGAGTCTTCTCGTCATCCATACCGCAATGTTTGAAAACGAAAGTTTTTAATCAGTGCGTCCTACCAGTCATGACCTACGGAGCTGAGACGTGGACACTCACGATAGGGTTGGTCCACCAGTTCAAAGTCGCTCAGCGCGCTATGGAAAGAGCTATGCTCGGAGTTTCTCTGAAGGATAGGATTCGTAACGAATACATCCGACAGAGAACTAAAGTCATCGACATAGCTCAGAGAATTAGCCAACTGAAGTGGCAGTGGGCCGGCCATATTTCGCGAAGAACCGATAACCGCTGGGGTAAACGTGTTCTTGAGTGGAGACCGCGACTCGGTAAACGTAGTGTAGGACGCCCTCCGACCAGGTGGGATGACGATCTGCGAAAGACTGCTGGCAGATGCTGGATGCGACAAGCCGAAGACAGGGCGCTATGGCGCTCATTAGGGGAGGCCTATGTCCAACAGTGGACTAACATAGGCTGATGATGATGATGATGATGATGAAAGTTACAAATAGCAGAATGACCATCACGTTTTTCTATTTTGCAGAATGCGACCAATCCTTGGTTCTGCAAAATACTTCGTTAGGAGATGTTTAGTAATTTCGTGCAACCAGGCCAACTCACCTGTGCTGTTTTTTAATAGTTATATTAAATATTAAGTTCAATTTATTTGATCTAAATACATTATATTGCGTAATTTCATAGTTTCATTTCCAGTTTTGAAGCATATTATTGCATACAACATACTTAACCGATACAAATAAGATGTATAATAAAATAAAAAATAAATAACAACATTAAATATTTTTTCTTTCATTATATTACCTATTTAGAATATGATTTTGCAAAAGCAGCTGTGGCAAATTTAATTTTCCACATCACCTACCTACTTATCAGACGACTATCTTGGTTACTTTCCTAATTTATAAATTGTCACAAATCGAAGAAACTGTGTTAAATATTAAGTATTTCTACTAGTAAATGAGGATATTTTTGTGACATAATAGAATTTAATTATAATAGAAATATAATTTTGTCTAAAATTTATTGTATATAAGTTTTATCACTAATTTTATTATGGAGCAGCTATATCTATAATAATATTATAAAGAAGAAAGATTTGATAATTTGAATTAAATAGGCTCCGAAACTCCTAGACCGATTTGAAAAATTCATTCACCATTAGAATCCTAAATTTTCTGTGATGAACGTAGAATATAGAATATTTTCAAAAAAATTAGGGTTCCGCATTAAAATTGAATGTTATGTCAAATACCCGTGCGAAGCCGGGGCGGACCGCTGGTCACTAAATTATACACGATTATGGTACATAGATGCCGCGCGGCCACCGCGCTGGTCGCTTTCTACTTTGTCTTGCTGTCAGCTAAGCTATTATCATCATCTTCATCATCATAAGCCTTTATTAGTCAACAGCTGGACAAAGGCTTCCCTTAAAGAGTTAAGCTATACTCTTGTACCTATATTTAAATTTCTAAACATTCAAAATTTAGTATACCTACAATATGCATGCAAATGAGTGAGGTCATACTCACATAGATGCACCGCTGCACCAGCTGATGCTAGGATGCCGTGATGGAGCTCGTAAGAGCAATATTGGTCTGTGGGTGTGGTACTGGCAAGTGTAGTGGTATGGCTGTACCCTAATATTTTGTTTTTGGTTAGACCAGAGACAATCAACAAAATAAAATAAAAAATGTCCGTCGTAATCGCTGATGGAAGATAAACCAACCCAATTTTTCAGTCACTGTTGTGTTCTAATAGTATTTTGCAATGTAAATTAGCTTTATTATTTATTTTATTCGTAGAAGTGTATAAAAAATAAAATCATGATCGTTCAAGAGCCAACACAGGTAACATTTGCTTGCAATGCCTTGCAAATCCTCAAGGTATTCGTCAAGGGCCGTTTCAATAATTCATTCAAATTCCTACAGGTTATCGTTTGGGACTGTCTCAACAATTATGAGTACGAAAATGCTATATTTCTGGCCGAAAGATTACATGCAGAAGGTAATTGTTTTATGTTATGTGTTCAAACCAGCTACGAAAACATTAGGCGTGATTGTTTCGTATGTACCTGCATTCCTGCAAATATTGATTTTTACGCAACTATATATTGCTTTGTTCGTACGTGTCTTTGCTACTATAGTTCAATGCTTGTAACTGTTGATTAACAATGTATTACCTAATGTTATTTCAGTGGCTTCAGAAGAGACTGCATTTCTTCTGGGAACTTGTTACTATAGAGCTGGACGAGTGAAAGAAGCTCATCATTTGTTACACAATATATCATTATCATTACCACAAGCCAGATTTCTCTTAGCTAAATGTTCTACAGAATTAAAATCGTAAGTATTATGTTGATAAAACTTGATACCTATTGCATGCTCATTGTATGTAGGTATTTAGCTGGAAATTTTGTTAATGCCCTATTTTTACATTCTAGGTATCAGGATGCAGAAGTAGCTCTTGGAACAAACCTGGATATTGTTGCCTCTGAGTTTGGTGAACAAGCACCTTATGCATTACAGCTACTTGCCAAAATTTATAGTCTTACTGAACGCCGGGGTAAAGCAGTTGAAGCACATCGAAAAGCTCTGTCACTGAACCCATTCATGTGGAAATCATTCACACAACTGTGCGACATGGGAGAGAAAATAGATCCACATCAAGTATTTCAAAACAATACTGATTTTCCATTTGGTGTAACAACATTTGTAAATATAATCAGCAATTCTGAAAATATATCATATGTTCATAGCAACATTACAAATAATACAGGCATTATTTCCAATAATACAAGCGTAATTGCTAATGTGACCCCTACTAATGTAGCAATGAGAACACCAATGGCTATGTCTACAAGCATCACTCCTGAAACGCAAGCTCCAAAAATTACAAGAATGCACAGTGTATTTAGCGGTGTGGCACCTATTCCATTTTCACCATCTTTTGGTATGTTACCAATGGAAGAATCTCCAGTGCTCTACACACCCACCCTAACAGACTCTAATGAACAGAAGGCCATACCTAAGATAGTAAATTCAATAAGAACTCAAATGGGTCAACTGAAAGATGCTGTGTTCAGTCCTGCACCACGATGCACTCTTGGGCCTGCTCCTAGAAGATCATCAAGACTTTTTAGCAATAATAATAGTAGTTACTCTGTGAAAGAAAACAACAAATCACCTAGCAGAAAATTTGTAGCTCCTAAAAGTCCATCAAGAAAAAACAAACAGAGAACCGCAAAAAACATTAAGACAAACAGCACTGTTGAAGCAAATGAACGAAATAAAAGTATAGACACACTGACACCCACATTACCCCAAAAGTCATCAAATGGTGTGGCACTCCTAAACTTAATGCGTGATTTGGGAGAGGCATATAAAGCTCTTACATTTTTAGATTGTAAAAATGCTATCAAATTATTCCAAGAAATGCCACCAAAACAGCTAAACTCACCTTGGGTTCAAACACACATTGCGAAAGCTCATTATGAATTGGCGCAGTATGATGCTGCTGCAAGAATATATGCTGAAATCAGAAAACAATACCCAAGCCGCACAGAATCAATGGATTTCTACAGCACTTGTCTATGGCATCTTCAGCGGGAGGCACAGCTATCAGCCCTCTCTCAAGAGTTAGTGGAACTTGACAGGACCAATCCCATTGCTTGGTTAGCAGCTGGGAATTGCTTTTCTCTACATAAAGAACGGGAAACTGCATTAAAGTTTTTCAAACGTGGTGTACAACTCAATCCCGATTATTCTTACGGTCATTCACTCCTGGGACATGAGTATGCAGTTGCTGAGGAAACAGATAAAGCGTTAACAGAGTTCAGGACTGCCGTAAGCATTGACCAACGTAACTATGTAGGTTGGTTCGGAATAGCGACCGTGTACGCGCGACAAGAGCGGTGGAAAGCGTCAGAAGTGCATGTGCGTCGTGCACTATCGATTCACCCAAACTCTGCTGTCCTGAGGTGTCAGTTGGGTCTGGCGCAAGCTGCTTTAGGTAAGATGGATCGAGCCATATCCACTTTAGAACGAGCAGTTGCACTAGATTCAGAAAACCCCTTGTGTAGATTCCATCGTGCTTCAGTGCTTTTGAGGGCTGGACGACCGCAAGATGCTTTAGCTGACCTGCACCATTTGAAGGATATAGCTCCAAGAGAATCTTTAGTTTACTATCTACTTGGTAAAGTTCATAATAAATTAGGTAATTCACACCTTGCTCTGATGCACTTCAGCTGGGCCACTGACTTAGACCCTAAGGGTACAGGAGGACAAATAAAGGAAGGTTTTGATCATTCAAAACAGGAAGACCCACCAGAAAGATCCACCTAATATTTGGTATTAGTGTGATGGTGCATTATTGTACCTGTAATGCCTGCCAGTTGGTTGTTGGCAGTGCAGTCACTTGACTGATCTATGTAAATATCATCCCTCCTTTCAAGCTCCAATTCACATCAAAATCTTCCAAATAATAGCTTTATGGAGTTTGATGGGTGTGTGGTGGCATTTAGTCGCTCTAGTAATGTAATTTGAGCGTTTGTGGAAGTGTATATAGAGTAAGATGTGGATATTCCTAAATATGTATTATCCTTTTAGTTAAAATGTAATAAATATATCTCGTATAGATAGTCACTTTTAGAATTGAATGAGAGTAATTTTGCGATTTAAAACAATGGCCCTTGATCTCAATTGATGGTATCAAATTGTAATCAAAAAATTCAATTGGATTATGTGTTGACATTTTATGAAAATATTTACAAATTCTTGATATAAAGTGATGTTTAGCAAAAACCTAGTTTTCGTATGAATAACAGTTGACAGGCGCCGCTGGCGGTTTATGAGTTGACATAAAATCATGTCTGTATTTTTTTATTATACCCTATAAACATCATCATAGAATCTGCGTGTACATTTTTTTATTATGATCAAAAGGCTTTGAGTGTTAGAAATTGTCATATTAGAAATAACCAGCCAATTAACCCCATATTGGTTTCACCATTTAGATGTTAGTTACAAAGCCATGTACATAAGTGTGGATGTACATAACTGTAATAAAGCACTGTTTGTCACTTCAAATCACCAGACTTATGTGGACTGTTAGTAGAACCACTTAATTATGTATGAATGTATTTAATAAAACTGATATAATGTTACCAAATTGTTTTATTGAGAGGAAAAGGATCAAGTTATTTCTTATACTAGTTGTACTTATAATGTGCTAGGCAAACTTCTGTAGTATTGCATCGAGAGCTTTTTTGACAGTGGGGTCATTCAAAAGCTGGTTCTTGCCTTGGGAGGCTGGCACCACCGGTGCCGGTACTGGGGAGGGTTCGGACACGACTTTCTTGTCATTCAGAATGTTCAGTATTCGTTTTTGCAAGTCCGCTTGGGCCTTGTTTTGAGTCAGCGGCTCTCCTAATTCGAGTTTAACTTGCTGTTCTCTGCGTTCCTGTAAAATAAATACAAAATAGATTATGATCATAGAACTTTAATGAGCTTCCTACAATAAAATGTATCTTCTAACGAGGAATAGTCGTAATCGAATATCTAGATAATGCAGTATCAGGCCTGATATTATTTCCTGACGTGTTTCACGTTTGTGTTTGATTGTTGTACAAAGATCTTAAGAAAAGGTTGTGTCCAAGTGTCCTAGTAAAGTCTTTGCAATAAAGAACTGAGTTTTGGAAGGCCTCGTCTCGTCGATACTATCGCCTCACTGAACTCAAAGCTCAGTTTCTGCTGTTAATACCTAGGTAATGTAAAAAAAACACTGCCAGCTTTCAGAGCCTGGTCGTGACTTGACTTGCGTTTAGACCTGCACTGAAAATCAGCGCTGGTTAGACACACCTGTATCTTCCCAGCACGATGCTAGAGTGTAGGGCATATTTGGCCCAAACAGTATTTAAGCCTAGGATTAATTTATCCGTCCCCATATCTTTAGCCGTTACCTCGACCTCGACTCAAACTCTACTCCACCTTGAATTGGATGCTTGATCATGAAAAAATTCTCCACTTGAACTAACGTTAGAAAGTATTTCATATGAGTGGAGAAATGAATTGTCATCTCAAGGTACCTTGAATGCTCCTCATAAGTTTTTGTTGTTATTTAAAATGGATTTTTAGACTATCTCGATTACAGTTACGACGATGAATCCTACCATTAATAATGGTGACGCATTAATCAACCTTATTCGAGTAGAGTTGACCAAACTAACGACCAATCATATGGAACTTGAGTATGTTTTGAAGGAAAGCTTGAGAAACCCTGAGACAAGTTTGAGTGATTGATTATGAATAATTGTCTAATGATGGTTAGTCTAAGTTACTGAGTTGTGTAGCAGATTAAAGGTAAATCAAATTACTTTCCGTCTAACTAACCTGCAGATACTCGATAACTTTATCATACTGCAGCACGGTCAAGGTGCGACCATCAGCGAGCTGACCCAGCAACGCACACAACGCTTCTCTGCCGGAGGAGCCACCGCGTTGCACCTCTTGGAAGTTACGGGATAGCAGCTGCAACGCGTCTTCTAGTGGCATGTTTCTGTGCTCTGAGAAAAAGAGGTCTTTTAAACAAAAAGAGTGATTAAGTCATTTGTACAGGGTTATAGGTAGACCGCGACTCGGTAAACGTAGTGTAGGACGCCCTCCGGCCAGGTGGGATGACGATCTGCGAAAGACTGCTGGCAGATGCTGGATGCGACAAGCCGAAGACAGGGCGCTATGGCGCTCATTAGGGGAGGCCTATGTCCAGCAGTGGACTAACATAGGCTGATGATGATAGGTAGATAGATAGATGGTGCCAGCATAGAATTCACCACCCCCCACTCTTCCCGTGGGTGTCGTAAGAGGCGACTAAGGGAGACACCGGGGGGCGGGCAGCAGCGCCCTCTGTAGAACAACTCCACCGAACTGCGATCGCCAACACGCATGCCCAGTGTGGGGATTATGGGCAATTACCCCCATATGATAAATAATGCCATCTATGGCGCTCGTTAGGGGAGGCCTATGTCCAGCAGTGGACTATTATAGGCTGATGTCTTTGTTGTTGTATAGGTAGATGATCAATAACGTCTTAAAGGCGATTTGGGTAGATCAAGACGAACAGCTTTTGTTCTATGAATTTGTGTAATGTTAGACAAAAGTTCAAAGCCCTCGGCGCGCTAGTTACACGCGCACTTGACGGACCTTGTTTATTGTATAACTAGCGGCCCGCCCCGGCTTCGCACGGGTATTAAACAAAAATTTCAGAAATTATACACACTAAAACGATGGGTTTCACAGTTTTCATACGGATCTTTACTTTTTTTGACAGCATTGGGGTTTTTGACATTGACTCGACATTCCAAAACTGACACTGGCCGTAGAGAAAAAGCAAGCACCGTGCGCTATACAACCTCTTTTTCTATTCTGACGCGCCATAATAGAAAAAGAGGTTGAATATACAGCCCACGCACGGTTCAATTATTGAATTTTTCATGCGGATCCCTAACTTTTTTGAAAATATTATATAGCCATGTTCATCACGGAAAATTAAGGATTCTAATGGTGAAAGAATTTTTTAACTCGGTCCAGTAGTTTCGGAGCCTATTCAATTCAAACAAACAAACAAACATACAAACAATCAAATCTTTCCTCTTTATAATATTAGTATAGATATTGGCCACCATCATATTTACGTAAGTGACGACGTGGCCTAATGGATCATGCAATCCCAGAACGGAATCATAGTTTTTTTTAATAATGCTGGACAATCCACACAGCATCACTTAGCCCCAAGCTAAGCAGAGCTTGTGTTATGGGTACTACTAGATGAGATGACTGATATACAATATATTACATAGGTACATAGATATTTTAACTAAATATAGAAAAACGACCAGAACACCCTGCACAAATATAATGCAGGTCGGACAAACATTCATTTTTTTTACTTTATTCATTACAAAAACAATCCATATATAAGCGTATTTGTACCATATAAACCTTGTGAGGTTTGTCTTGGTACTCACATTTGTTTTTACATTGCCATTATTAGGTATTGATAACAAGATTACTAATCTGGGCCTACCATACCTACTGCATCGGCTTTCATGCTCATGTACCGAGGCAGGAATCGAACCCGCAACCTCCCGTCGTGAGGTCAAACTCAGTTTTCAAGTACCTACCTTGCGGCAATCCATGCAGTATAGTCAGCGTCAAAGATCTATTCTCCTGATTCTGCGGCATAACTAGTATAGCATAGAGGCAGCCCCGCGACGCAATGTTCCCAAGGACTTTCCCGATGGGCACATCTTCCATTGGGAAAAGTAGATCCACCACGATTCCTAGCCGTTTGAGACGGCCTTCTATGTACTCTGCGTATTCACTGGAAAATAATATTTCATGATTTTAATATTTTACAACGTTACAAACAAAATATATACATACTTATCAGTAAGGTTCTCATTATTATTAGTTTCATTATGAAAAATAGATTAGGAATCTATACTAATATTATAAAGAGGAAAGATTTGATTGTTTGTATGTTTGTTTGTTTGTTTGTTTGAATTGAATAGGCTCCGAAACTACTGGACCAATTTTAAAAATTCTTCCACCATAAGAATCCTAAAATTTCCGTGATGAACATAGGCTATAAAATATTTTCAAAAAAGTTAGAGATCCGTATAAAAACTTCAATAATAAAACCATAGCGATATACATCAACTTCTTTTTTTTTCTTTTTTTGCGCTGCTCGCTTTTGCTGTGACTCAACTTCAACTTCTTTTTTTATGGCACCGCTTTTGCCAGGGCCGTAGCCAGAAATACTATTCGGGGGGGGTCGAGCCTTAGACCCGCCCGGCGCCCGAGACAACATGCAACATCTTTATATATGTACTTATGCTAGTACCCGGAGTGGTTTTCAACCAAGAACTTTCAAAAAAAAAACGATACAAAAATAATAACCATGGGTAACGGCGAGCGGAGCGAGCCGCGAATTTTTTCAGATTATTCCGATGTTTTGTAAAAAAGTAGGCAAAAGTGTGACAATAGATGTGACAGCTAGCCCCAAATATTTTAAAAACTGCGGTGGTCATTTTAGAGATTGGAGATTGGTATGCAGATTGTCATTTTCGGGTGACAAAAAAGTTAGTAGTATTAGTTAAGGGGTAGGTATAACAATTCACATTATTATGAGAGAATGGCGAGCGAAGCCAGCCGCCAATTTTTTTTACATATTTTCAGCAGGCTGATAAAAATGCCTAAATGGCTATAGAATGATCGGCGAGCGAAGCGAGCCGCCAAATTTTTTACATATTTTCGGCAGGCTGATAAAACTGACCGAAAGGCTACAGAATGAACGGCGAGCGAAGCGAGCCGCAATTTTTTTACATATTTTCGGCATGCTAATAAAAATGACCAAAAGGCTACAGAATTAACGGCGAGCGAAGCGAGCCGCAATTTTTTGTGCGACCTCTCGGATGATCTATAAAATAGAATCAAGAGTGACAAAAGATTATGATTAGCGAACCCTGAAGCTTTTAGAGCCAAAATTATAACAGTGAGTGGAGTGACCGCCGAGATTTTGTTGGGTTTGCGGCCGCTGAAAATTTTTGAGAAATTGTGGCATTTTCGCAAGGTTGTTAAAAACTTAAAAAACAATTCCGAATGAACGGCGAGCGGAGCGAGCCGCGAAATTTTTTGTGACCTTTTCGGCCGTTATTAAATAGTTTAGAAAAGTAGGTATGTTATAAATAAATACATGACAGTAAACGGAGAAAGCAATTCAATTACGGAACGACAAGAAAAGAGGTCTATTGATTTATAAAATTAAAAGTAATGTCGTGATCTGCCTGACTAGCTGGAATCGGCCGTAAATGAATGCGATGCGTGCACCCAGCTCATTTAAAATGTAGAGACGAATTTTGTCGAAAAACAGTTTGAGTTTTCAAAAGATAATAATTTAAAGAAATATTTAAGTGCTTACATACAGTATGTAGATACACAATAGGAATCGCATGGCATGGTGCGCGAGCGCGCCCCGTCCGCCACCGACGACTCAGAGCGCGCTGTTTTTAATCGGAGACGAAATGAGACGAAAAAATGATTGTGTTTTTAAGAGAGAATAGCTATTTAAAGAAAGCCGCACTTTCCACGTACGAGTACGTATCCGAGAAAATTTTACCTATTCAAGTTTGATTTTTATCGGTGCCTCAACATTTCGGGGGGGGGGTTTGAACCCCCCCCCTCCCTACGGCCATGGCTTTTGCTACGACGACTCCGCCAGTGTCAGTTATGGATTGTCATAGACATCACAATTCGTTACTGGGGTGCGAGAGGAAACTCAATGTCAAAAAATATAAAAACTTCAAGATTGGAACCATGCGATGTAGGCTCAGTAAAACGATCGATGTAGGCGGTATAGCGGTGCGAGAGAAAAGTCAATGCCAAAAAATCAAGTTCTCCCTGTTTTTCTTTATTTATGGAGGTAAAGGTACAATTTTAAAAAGGAAAGGTTTTATTGTTTGTTTGTGGTCTGAATTGAATAGGTTCCGGAACTACTAGACCTTTTTGGAAAAAATATCATCATTAGAATGATAATCATAGGCTATAGAATATTTTTAAAGTTAGTGATCCCTATGAAAACTAATAAACTACCATAACTAACGTGTGTATGTAAGAACTTAAAATTCTTTAAAATACCCGTGCGAAGCCGGGGCGGGCTGCTAGTGTATAATAATAATGCTGGACAATGCTACATTTTCCGTAATGAACATAAGCTATTAAAGACATATTTTCAAAAGAAATATAAATACCCGTGCGAAGCCGGGGCGGATCGCTAGTATCTATATACTTAGGTGTAAGATCTGACCTATACCTGTGGTATGTACTAAAGAGGAAAGATTTGATTCTTTGTTTGAATTTAATAGGCTCCGAAACTACTGGACCGATTTTAAATATTCTTTCACCATTAGAATCCTTAATTTTCCCTCATGAACGTAGGCTATAGAATATATTCAGAAAATTAGGGATCTGTATGAAAAATTTTTTTTTTTTACATACCCCACCGTAGCCGCGGTGGACCTAGTATCAAATAAATAAATGATTTGATCAATTTTAGCTTTAAATTTCAAAATTCAAATTAATTTTATTTTGCCAGAAAATACATAAAAAAACATTATAAACCTTAAACTAAAAAACTGACAAAATCGGACTCCACTCAGCATGTGCCATGGTAGAGCATATCATGCCATAGCGCTGGTTTTCCGTGGAGACCGTGCACGTGTGTGCAGCACACTAAATATAAAACAAAAAGAAGAGAATAATACAATAAAATAAAAATTAGTTACATTTCCACTGCCATCCTTTAATGACACGGTTGTATTTTATTCGATCGGAAACATGAATATAATATAGGTAATAATAATAACCAACAAGAAAACTTTACCTAAATTTGCTTGTTGCTACACCATACAAAAGGATTTATTAATTGACTCGAATGACAATGATTTCCACACTAGGCTGCATCCATATTATTAACATGTCAAAAGTAAAAGTCTTTATAAACTCCTAGCGCTCCGCCCCGGCTTCGCACGAAAGAGTATTTAACAAAAATTTTATTTCTCATGCGACCCCTATTTTTTTTAAAATATTCCATAGCCTATGTTCACGGAAAAATTAAGATTCTAATGGTGAAAGAATTTTTCAAATCGGTCCAGTCCAGTAGTCTCGGAGCCTATTCAATTCAAACAAACAAACAATCAAGTCTTTCCTCTTTATAATATTAGTATAGATATAGATCAAAATATAGAAAAATCACTTACGTAAGCCCTTTCGAGACCACAATAATCTCGCAGTCGTTTCTTTCCGGCACAGGCAGCGCTCGCGGGTACTCTGGCTGGGTGAAACGTTCGTATCTATCGCGCTCGGCTCTCTCCTGCCATTCACCTGAAAATTATATAGGTAGTTCGAGCAATGGTTTTAAATTTAGAATTTCACCACCAACTCTTCCTATGGGTGTCGTGACGACTAAGGAAGACACATCGGGGGGCGGGCAGCAGCGCCCTCTGCACAACAAAACAACTCCACCGAACTGCGATCCCCCACCCGCATGCCCAGCGTGAGGATTATGGGCAATAACCCCCAAATGATCAATAATGCCATCTATGGCGCTCATTAGAGGAGGCCTATCTCCAGCAGTGGACTATTATAGGCTGGTGATGATGATACTAAAGTCATTTATAACGGGATATTTACCATAATTAGAGTTTTGAGTTTTCCAATATTTCGGCACAGTTTCATGCGCCATGATCACGGAACAACTGAAGGAATAATGGAAAAATGGAGAAATGTTGGAAAACTCTAATCATGGTAAATGACTTTAGTGTTAATAACCATGATAGTTTCAAAAGTTTCATGGTGGTGATGATGATGATGAATGGTTTTAAAACACGAAGTAGGAATAACTGTTTATATGGAACATACATAGGTAATTAATTAGTTTGCGGAGGAGGGCGCTGGCTCCGCTACGCAGTTTTCAACTTTTGCGGTAGTCAGCCCACAACTGTACCCTATACATTAAGGCGCATACAGCACCTAAACTAGCGCCACCACCTACTTTATGTTATTATTCTGTTTAACAAAGTAATTTTCAAAAATCCATCGTCCAGTTTGTGATAGGAAGAGATACGAAGTTGCCCTTGGTGGCCACCAAAATCTATTTTCGTATCTCTTCCTAAACTAAATAGAATAAAACTATTACAGAGGCATTAAAAAAAAGCTTATGATAGGTACCACAAACTGGATGATGGATTTTTGAAAATTCCTTTGTTTAACAGAATAATAACATAAAGTAGGTGATGGCGCTAGTTTAGGTGCTGTATGCGCCTTAAGTTATGTTCCCAATAAAGATTTTTGTATTTTTTTTTATAGCTTATTTTGTCATTTATATGTATATTATATTATATAACACACCGAGTAGAGCACTATGTACTTAGTTGCTCTACTACTCTTTTACCTCCGTTTTAGGATTTAAAACTAAAAAAAATAACAGTGTCTTCTCTTTTATACCTGATTAGTACCTGATAAACGTTTTACCTGATTGAAAAATCTATCAAAATTAAAGTGCTTTATTTCCTTTAGACCTTACAGGACTCTTGGAAAATCATTGATTAAGATTTTCAGTAAAAAGCCTACAACTCTGAAACCATTGACTATCTTCAATGGTTTCAGAGTTGTAGCCATGATTTTGTGGTTTTTCGGGGTCGTCATGAACCCACCTGTCCTCCGTTTTTGGCTTGACGTTGAGTTACGGGACATCCTGTATAAAAATGGAAATATTATCATACCTCTGCCTCCAATTGGAGATCTGTCTCGAAAGCCACCCCTGCCCCGTCCACGGCCGCGACCCCTCATCTGTCGCCCTCTAGGCCCGCCGCGGCCGCCCCTTCCGCCATTTTCCTCTTTCCAACCGTAGCTGTCATCTTGTTCGTCTTCATATTCTGTCAAAACAATGGTAATGTTAAGTCCATGAGTCCATGCCACATGTCTTCTTTTTTCGATGGAATACTGGGAAAAATATATGTAGCAAAAAAAATATTATATTGGTAATACATATTTGCTTTATGCCTGAGGTTTTGCGAGCGTGATGAATGAAAGGATCCTTGATTGATTCATGTTGTTAGTTATAACTAAGTCACTGTAATACTTTTAGGAATATCTTATTTTATAGTTCCAATTAATTTATTTTTCTAATTTTTATAAAATTATTTTATTTGTAATGTGTTTGTTATATTTTGATTTATTTTATATTTTAACTTTTCGAATACCTAATTATATTAATGTGTTTGAATCATAAGTAACTAGCGTAATTGGTTTTGTAAATCGTATTAGTTACTAAACTTAATAATAAACTTAAACTTAGTAAACTAAACTTAAACTTTGCTTTGACAGCTTTTTGCATAACACATTGAGTAAGTATTCTATTGGAACACTGAAGGCTAACACCAAAAAACTTATTGGTTGTAAAGCTTAGAACTCTTACTTTATAATTTAGAGCTAGTATTACTATATTAGATATTATTTGAAAATTTTTTGTTCAAGCAAGAAGGGAAAGCAGGGAATCACTATCCTACGTATAATCTAAATCCTGGGGGAGTAATAAGACACATGTAACCAAAATAGCACTACATGCATTGCACTATCAAGTGCACTACTCATTCAGCCTGTGATCAATGAGTAGCTCTTACTCTTATCACCGATATAGTTTCCAAAACTGTCATATTGATCATCACCGTCATCATTGAGGTTGTCTGAGAGGGCCATGGCAGGGGGAATCTCATTTGGAATTGTCACCACTTCCACTTCACGCCTGGAAACATAATTATGACACATTACAACAGATCTCTGTTACTACACGACCTATATCTTTTCCAATATCTTGTGGTTGAGAGTCGAGCACACTTTTTATATGATTCCTCACTGCACTGTGATACATCAGTATTTCCTATTTCCTAGTAACTGTATGAAGCCTTTGTTCAACCCTTACTTTGGATTTTGCTGTGCAGTTTTCACTGAAATAGTTTTTCCAAGGAAATTGCTTCCAGCAGCTTGGCTTATAGCAGCTTGGGCGCTAGACTCTTCTTCAAATTGCACAAATCCGAATTGTCTATTTAATGAAATGCCCATTATCTTTCCGTAGGGTTTGAAATGTTCATAGATATCATCCGGTGTTGTCGCCTCTGGTATACCTCCGACATAAATGCGGAGATATGATGTAGATGGATCTTTCATAGCAGATCTATCGAGGGGTAGATTATCTGCAAATAGAACATAGCCGGCTGTTAAGGTATTCTTATAGAAGAGAAAACATTGAACTGAGTTAGCACATCAAATCAGAGGAAGCCTCTAGACGGAAGCTAACTAAAAATTTTGGTAGGTACTCACCCGCCATAGTGAGGATATACAGTTAACACACAAAATTATTAGGTTTTTGTGTTGTACACGATCATGTATGTTTATTTATAATTCAGAGGAAAGTAGAAAACTATGTATCTACGAATAATTCTATTGCTTTGCTTGTACGTTTGGTTTGATAAGTTTGCTTAGACATGTGTCGTTCCGGACCGTAATAGTTCCTGGAACTATGTCCTCACTCGGAACTAGATCGTTCCGCTCCGATGTGTCGGCTGAAGTAGTTCCATCGTTCCTATAAGTCCACCGTTCAAAGGTACCTTTAGGTACCATGTTCAATCTACAGCCGGACAGGTTTGCGCATGTAGATACCTACATACCTAGTTCCTTCCATGTTCGTTCCTTTATAAGTGAACTGACATTGACAGCCAATGACACACACTCACACTGACGTATTAGTCAAGTAAATAAAAAAAAAGAACGTAAACTATACCTACGTAATGTTGTAAAGTTTAAAGTTTGTTTATAAGTGAATATTTTTGTTTTATGAGAAAATAAATATAATAAAGAACCGAAAACCAATATTCATTATAAAAACACTTTATGGTTGTCGTGATAGTCATGCGTGCGAGATTCAAATATTTTTGTGGTTTTTAATATTTTCTGCGTTCTACAATGCATAAAACAAGCGGCAAAGTAATTTTACGCAAATTGTTCGTTTAAGCCATTTTTATGAACTCACTCATGATAAAACCAACCTTGATTTATTTTTATTTTGGGAGAATTTGGGAAAATGTACTTGTATTGTTTTTTTAACCCAAAATCTCGTATTTTTCCAAATGCTCCAAAAATAACAGCAAATCGATGCTAAAACGCAGAAAAATTAAGGTTGACGACGCGGGTTGGCGCGAGATTAATTTTCTTTGTATTTTTTAATTTATGCTGCTTTACGTTAGTATACTATACAATACAGCTATCTAGTTCCACGGACATAGTTCAGTTGTTAAAATTTCCGAACCGATACATAGTTCCCATGTAAACATGTTCGACCGTACCGGACATGACAAGGATCTACGCTAATAAACAGCTAATTAGTTCCGCGGACATAGTTCAGTTGTTAAAATTTCTAAACCTAACAGGACATGAGGAACTACGTGTACCTCGAACATGCTCCATGTCCATTGCTAACATGTCCGGACATGTTTCCCGGAACTATGTCCGCCGTTCAAAGGAACTATATCATGTTCAATCCACAGCCGGACATGGTTTGCGCATGTCTAAGTTTGCTTGCTTTCGGAAATCTTCTTCTTCTTTCCGTAATCATGGACGATCAAAAATCGCTTGACAAAGTTGACAACCTTATGGCCAACCAACAAAAAAAAAAAATCATTGAGCGAGCGAAGAAAAAGCAAGCAAGCTGGCCAGTGGCCAGTGTGAACTGAGGTGTGAACAGATTAAAATACGCTAGACGCAAAAACATCGAAAGCACCTCGAAAAATGCTGAAAACGAGGTCATCATGCCATTGTGGCCATTTTTTTTCTAATTCCAGTCGGTCTTACGACCGACGACGTCGGTTTTAGTTTTTCATTTTGATAACAATTTATTAAAATATTACGTAGGCACCTAAATTGTATTGTTTTTAGAATGTGGTCATGCATTTTGATCTGACATAGGTACACTGATCCAACACTGATCTGTCTCAGATTTTTGTCTCTAGTTTTTTGTTGTTCCTGAAAAGTACCTACAATAGAATGATGCCCATAACAAAATACTAGCGGTTCACCCTGGCTTCGCACAATAACAAAAACTAATTTTTCCTGCAGAACCCTAATTATTTGAAATTTATGTATAGCCTATGTTCATCACGGAAAATTTAGGATTTTAATAGTGAAAGATTTCAAATTGGTCCAGTAGTTTCAGAGCTCAATTCAAACAAACAATCAAATCTTTCCCCTTTAATATTAGTATAGAAAACAGTGGGAGAATGCACAAAACAAAATTATGCTAGCTAGTCGACTCGCACACGAGCATCTTTGATAATAACCTTAACCCTCAACCTTCCCCCAACACAGTACCTATGTGTCTGATTTGAGTACTCATCAGTGGTCTTCGGCATTCGACTCTACGTTGTCAAATGCGTAAGAAACGAACTAAAGTTCTTTTTTTCTGGCTTCAGCGTCGAGAAAAACTTTTCCCGAGTCCCCCCGTGTTGTCGCTTCGAGGGCCTTGTAGGATCTCAGAAGCTTTTCTTTAGCCTGTTGGCTGTGCTGGTACTTCTTGAGCGATAGAATCGGGAGACTCCAAAAGCTCCCGGGGCAGGGGTCGCCAGCAGGTTTTTGCGTCCGGTGGTCTTGTGTGCAGAGGGGCAAGTCCGTTAAAGGTAGCATTCCGTTCTTAGCGACCGCGACCCGCGACAGGCGACCAGACGACCACGCGACTATGGTCGCCTGTCGCGGGGCGACCACTAGCTTTTCGATGTCAGCGACCGCGACGTCACCCGCCACTCAAAAATAATATTTAGAATCGAATAAATAGTAATAAAATAATATATAGAATCGAATAAATAGTAGAAATAAAAATACCAGTATTTACTTGTTTTATTCAATGACTTGGCAATTCCTTCCCAAATATTGTCCCTCATAATTGTTGTCTTTATAAGATTGGAGCCTTACATCATATGAAGGAGGGTTTTTATTTACTAATTCTATCAAAATCTCGTCCTCGTGTGATGAAAACGACGCCATTTTGATGTGCTTTCCACCTGCGTCGCGTGACGGCACTGCCTCCGACGCGACCGAGTCGCTGCGACACGCGGTTCTCTGGCCACGCCCAACGGTCGCGCGACGCGGTCGCGGCATTTGTTTAGTGTTCTATATAAATTCATACTAAGCAGTAGGTCGCGCGACCCAGTCACGGTCGCGTGTCGCGGTCGCGCGTCGCGGTCGCTTAGAACGGAATGCTACCTTAAGATGTACGTGGCGGGAGTTGTCTGCTCGGTCGTACATTCTACGCGCCAGTTTTACCACAAATTCCCTTAACGAGGCAATCTGCAGGTCACGTGCGATGATGCTGTTCCTCACGTACCGTCCGGCGCCTGTACAGATTCTGAGGGCGATGTTTTGTTGAGCTTGGAGTCTTTTATGGTTCGTCGCAGAGCACAGAGAATACCAAGCTGGCGCTGCATAATGTGAGTCGAGGTCGATACGTACGTAGGTCTTATAGATTCCTGTCTTGGTTCTCAACGGCAATTTGGATGTAAGAACCGGCCGCAGCATTGCTCGGGCTGTACGTGTCTGTCTTAACGTGCGCTCCACCTGCGCGTTCATCGTCAGCGACCTGTCTATGTCGATACCTAGATATCGGACGGAGGTTTGCCAATCTAGGGCTTGTCCTCGTAGTACTAGAGGTGGTAAGACAGTGCGCCGACGGGTAACAAGCAATGTTGCCGTTTTCCCAGCGTTGACTGCAATGCGCCATCTATCTCACCAAGCTGGTAAGAGGTTAAGCAAACGTTGCATCTGGCTAGCAGCTGTGGATGCGTTAGGCGCGGTGGTGAAGTAGGCGCTATCGTCTGCGAAAAGCGCTAGAGTGGCATCTTTTTCTCCGGGTAATAATTGGTTTTCCAGGGTAGGGATGTCGTTGGTATACAGCGCATACAAAGCAGGAGACAAACAGCTTCCCTGTGGCACTCCTGCCATGATGGGTCGAGGCCGTGACTTGGCTTCTTCGACTGCAACGTAGAAGCTCCGTCCTCGGAGAAAATATGCGACCACCTGGATGATGGCAGCTGGTGTGGAGGAGGCGATCAGCTTGAGGACCAGACCTGGGTGCCACACTCGATCGAACGCCTTCTCTACATCTAGGAAGATCCCAACTGTAGAGTGGTTGCTGTTCAGGTTGTAGGTGAGGTGGTGCAGAATTCTTGTTAGTTGCAGAGTTGTGAAGTGCTGGCTGCGAAACCCGAACTGTTCTGGCCTAGGTTCTATGTGCGTGACCAACCTGCGGAGTAGAAGACGCTCGAAGAGTTTAGCTATCGTTGCCAATAGTGTTATTGGTCGATAGCTGGAGGGGAACCGGCGGTCCTTTCCGGGTTTCGGAAGCACGATGACTCTACCTATCTTCCAAATGTTCGGGAAGTGTCCGGTTCGCAGTATAGCGTTGAAGAGCATGGTTACGGCCGCCACGCCTCTTCTAGGAAGGTGACGAAGGGCAGTATTGGGAAGTCCATCATCTCCTGGGGCTTTCCGTTTTGGCAGGCGGAGAATCGTTCTTCGAACTTCAGCTGGTGAAATAAACTCTCCTCCACTACTCAGTGGTCGGAATCGTCTGCGTGAGGAAGTCGTCTACGGTTGTTTCAACTACAGCATAGTGGGTGACGAGTTCGTCTGGAGCGTCTGCTGGGATCGGGTGTGGTGTAAATTGTATTTCCAGGTGATTTGCCAGGATTTCAGCCCGGTCGGTTGGTGCAAACTTTCTCTGACCTTGAGCATTCAGAAGAGGGTATGTTGGAGTTGGGGTTCTTGTCAACTGTCGATTAAGTACGTGCAAGTTCGCCTCGTTTTCTGCTGCTTCGTCAATCCTCATATCCCAAGTTTGACCACGCCAGGCATGCACTGCTTCCGCTACTTCAGCAGTGACTTTATTCAGTTGAGTCTTGAGTCGCGGGCATCTACTTCGGGACCACAAACGGCATATGGATCTCTTTTTCCTCAGCTGGAGTTTGATGACATGGGGGAGCTCGTCGCGTCGAGGTGGTTTCAGAGGACTTGGCTTGGAGGTTGCCCCTTTTGCTTCTTTCATTGTCTCTGTTAGGAGAACAGCAGCAGTTTCTACTTCCTCTGCCGTAGAAAGATTGCCTGATTGCCTATACAAAAGTTTTCTAGACGCTTCTCGTATTCCATCCAGTTGGTGCGGTCTTTGAGAGGCTTAGGTGCCGTGAAGTTAGCTTCCAACGCAAGAGTAACTAGTATCGGAAGGTGCTGCGTGTCCATGTCGTAAAGTACTTCGATATGAATGGGACAGCGTAGATGTTTATGCAGCACTATATATAAGACATCTGCTGCATGCTGGGTGCAAGTAGGAATGTGTGTCGCAGCACCCTAGGACTTCGAAGTCATTGGCTTCCGCATATTCGAACAGCTGCCGAACGGCTGGGTTTATAGTCCTGGAACCCCATGCTCTGTGCTTTGCATTGAGGTCACCTACGATTACCGTTGGGATGTTCCCTTCAAATACCTTGGCAGTGTCTAGTCGTACGTAGTTGGGCCTTGGAGGGCGGTAACTAGCGAACACATTCATTTCCCATTTGCGTTTATCAAGACAAAGTCAAGACACCGTTCGAGCGCAGTGCCTGGAATTTGCGTACTCTTGCTTTTTGTAAACAGGTTGCTGTCAAAAGTGCTCCACTTGTCAGTGCCAACTGCTATTATTAGTGTTAAGTTTGAGGTTAATTTTTTTACAGACTTTACGCCCGGACAGCGGGCATGGCCTGGCTAGTTTATTTTGTTACCTTCGGGAATTAGCAAAATTATTCTCGAAGGTGTTAAACATTTCATTTTAATTCCATTGGACAATCAATCAATGGCTCAATCCACGACCAAAATAAGTACGAGTACGTGTTACTTAAAGTTGGATTGTTTGTTGATGAAGGAAATTGTCCTCCCACAAATAACTATTATAGTAAGTAAATTCAAAGGTTTACCCTTATTTATTTGATAACACTAGATGATCTAAGCAAGGGTGATACTCTTACTTCAGTAAAATCCCTAACATTAGTCGGTGGAAAGTAGAAAAATAACCTAATATTAGCACACATACCAAAACAAGAAGTATAAAGGTAATGAAAAATTACCATAGGCCTAATACCAAGACATAGATAAAAGTTTTATTAATAGTTTTAATTCACCTCCCACCTCATATCTCATACCGCTTTGTTCTAGATTATTGATTTCCTGGAAATGATATGACTGTTAGAAGATATTTTTCAAAAGCATATGGGAGTTACAAGCAAGTTGTGGATGATGCATTCAATCGCAAGAATCTATTTTACACCAATGTATTACTGTCTATAGGGATTTCCATCAGTGGTGATGTAATTGAACAAACTTATGAAAAATCCACAGGAGAAATAGATAAATTTGATTATCCTCGCACTGCTCAAATGGGCTTGTCAGGATTTACTGCCGGTGTCATATGCCACAACTGGTACAAAATTCTGGACCGAGTTATTATTGGTCGCACCTTGGACATGGTTATAAAAAAGCTGCTTTTGGATCAGTTCATTTGTTCGCCAGTGATCATCTTATCATTCTTTGGAACTGTAGCTATATTTGAAGAGAATCCCTTACAATGTTTCACAGAAGAAGTTAAAGACAAGTTTTGGACTCTGTATAGAGCAGAATGGGTGGTATGGCCACCAGCTCAAATATTCAATTTCTACTTTCTCCCAACAAAGTATAGGGTGTTTTATGATAATGTCATATCATTGGGCTATGATATTTACACTTCTCAAGTAAAACATCAAAAGAAATCCAAAGAAACTTTTTAATAAATTTTAATAAATATTTTTTTACACCAAGTTAAGGCGAGGTATTCCTGCAGCTGTAGGCATTTTGTCCTGTCTAAAGTTGCGCGCGAAATACTTAGCGCAGATGCAGCGCCAACGACATAGTATAGAAATAAGCAGTAGCATAATATTATTTCACTTTAGAAACGCTGTTGCTATGATCAAACTTTGTTAATAGTTTTCAGTTAGAGTTTCGTAAATAAATAAAGTTGTTACAACTTCATCTCTATTTATGTTTCTTAATATAGATAATGAATTAATAATAAAGTAATTGATCCCAAGATAACCAACCAAACCAAGAACGCTGAAACACGTCTGGACCAGACCAACAAAAGGCATAGTTAATTTCCGAACTTCGTTTTTTAAGTACCTACAAAATTTGAAATAAATACTCAAATAAAGAAGACAAAGAAGCAAATAGAGAACATTCGCTTCTATGATTTAAAATTTTGTTTGAAATAAATACAAAGAATAAAGGGTATCAAATAAAACAATTATAATAAAATATTATTATTTTCTCAAAATTCTCCAATATTCAATTCTAGCGTGCTTGTACCCGGTTAGTGGCTCAGGAGATGATAAGGCTATGGACATCACATAATTATTTTTTCCATTTGTGGTAAGGCTAGGAAGTCTATAATTTACATTTTCATCTTGAAATCACAACGATATTCGGATCGATGGGTTCGAACCTACAATTCTTTTTTCGACCTTTTTCAACGTATTTTACTTAGTATGAAACTTAGGCGATTTTCAAAACCTGTTTTGAATTGTCGAATTCCATACCTTTGATTTGAATTGCTCTCAATGAAAAAGTCTCATTGTATGAAAATTTGTTTTATGACCATATTTCAAAAAGTTTAATTTTTACAGACTTCTCTATATTTTTTCTGTAAATTATAAATCTATATCTACAAACGCATAGTACATTTTACATCGATCACTCTGCAATCTTCGGAGATAGGGGGTTGGTGGGGGAATGGTTAATTTTTTGACCATTTATTACATTTCACATCGATCGCTCTGCAATCTTTGGAGATAAGGGGGGGAATGGTCATTTATTCGACCTTTTTCTAAATATTTCAAAAAGTATAAAATTCATCAAAATTTCAAAATCTGTTTTGGAATGTGCAAATTGAAACCTTTCATTTGATACCCCATTCGACTCTGTAGGGTCCCATTTCAATATTCAATTTCAAAATTTGTACCTACTGAAAATCTTTATTTTGATTTTTCATTTTTTCATTTTTGCCGACCAGAGCGAGGTCGGCGCATTCTGCAGTGTTCGGGGAACTTCGGGAGGCTCGGCCGTCCGAGAAAGCCCGAACACTGCATCGATATGCTGCACACTTCGGGCTGCGTTTATTCAATAACTATTCTTACTCTTTATCTGTTTATATCAATTAGGTACCTTAGTAGTTTAAGACACAAAAATTTTGTTTTATCACTCACGTAATAAAAAACGTAAAGTATGTAACCAGAGGAATGTAACATTCGAGTCAAATCCTCAAGGGCTTAACGAATGTTAATATTTAATAACTAGAAAAAGTTTTTCAAGAATAAATAAAAAAAAAAAAAAAAAAAATATTTTCATAATTCGCCGCCCCCACCGAATACATAATAATGGTAACCGACTATTACTATAGAAGTGTTTTTATTTGAAATAATTGTTTCTGAGGTGCGATTACACCTTGTGAATTTTTTTCAGGCAAATCGTACGAGTAGTTCTTGAGATAGGCTTTTTGTAATGGGTTTTACTTTTTTATTAAACGAAAAATAAAAACAACTCTTTGATCCGAACAACATCGCAACAGGTTAATACTCACTCCTCGATATCTCGCTTTTTATTGTAAGATGTGATTGCGGTTTTATTCGGGAAAAAAAGATAAAACTTATTTTACGTAAAGTAGAAAACGCTCTTATTCATGTTTTAATTGCAGTTTTTTACTATATAATAATTTAAAAATCTGAAAACAAGCAGCGGAGCCATAATAGAATAAGAATATAGGTATAGCGCACGGTTTAATTATTGAATTTTTCATCTGGGTCCCTAACTATGGTCATCACGGAAAATTTAGCATATTAATGATAAAAAAAAAATTCTAATCGGTCCAGTAGTTTCGGAACAATTCAAACAAACAAACAATCAAATCTTTCCTCTTTATAATATTAGTATAGATAAAAGAAACCTATTAACATGTAATAAAATTATAGATTAAAAACTAGAGGTTAGCAGCTCGGGGGGAGTGCCTTGCCTTTGGCGGCCTTATCGCATTGGAGTTTTTACTTTTCATAACCTAAAACGTCTTTGATTTGATGGTAATCGATATCCATGTGTAAAATCTGCGATAGTAAACTTTCAGCCATCTTGGATTTGAAAATGGACATCTTTTTCGTAATCTACGTGTTTGATTTAGTCGAAAACGATACCCATATAAGTGGGTGTTAGGTCACACAGCACAGCTCGCTTCGCTCGCCGTGCTGTTCCTCTTTGTCGCATTGCAGCTCGCTTCGCTCGCCGCAGTGCTTCACCCGCTTGCTGGGAGAGGGGGGTCGTGGGGGTCACAGCACGTCTCGCTTCGCTCGCCGTGCTATTCTCCTTAGTCGCATTGCAGCTGGCTTCGCTCGCCGCAATGCTCCACCCGAAAAAAAAGGTCAAAATTTGGCCAATTTTCGGTTTTTTATAAAAAAAGAGGGTCTGGGGGGTCATAGGGTTCAAACTTTTTTTGGAGTTCAAAATGATTTCTTCTCCTCTACATAACTGTGAAAAAATTTTTCTTCTAGGTCGATCCGTTTGGGAGATACAAAGAGGGGGGGTGAAAATGTGGGTGGAGGGGGGGTGATTTTTTTTTATTTTTCAACACTAGAAGAAACCTTCTATACGACTCCGCAATCCAAATTTTTCTATAACGACTATTTCCGGTAGCAACTTCAAAAGGGGTGGTCTGGGGGCAAAGGGAGGGGGGAATTTTTGCCTGCCTTTGAACTATTTGACCCCCTCTATACAACCCCACAAAAAATAACATTCAGTATGGCTCTGTTTGGGAGCCCCCCTAAAGGGGGGGGGGAGAAGGGGCAAATTTGGAAAAGTCGGAATTTTCCTTAGGTCCCCCCGATGCCCTCTATACGATTCCGTAAAAAAAACCATACCTATGATGGTGGAGGGGGCTCCACCATCAAGGAGAACAATTATGTCAATGCTTTATAGATATATAAAATGTTAGGTAATGTAGTTAACTAAATATTAAGCTTCAATAAATCATTCCAGTAAGTAGATAATATATTTTTAAACTAGAACAATAACCTTTATTAATTTTCTGCCTTACATACCGATGATTTTATACTATGGCACTACGACCGTCACATATCATGTCAAAGGTTGAAGTAAAATTGAATCTAACGCCATTGTGTCAGAGACTAAAATTGCATAACAAATGAAACATTTACGTACTTCATAAATTAGCGGAAAAATTGACATAGGTCCATCGTCTGTAAGCGCCAGAGCGCGACTGATCGTGTCTGCCAAGCCACCACGCTTGTGAATTTTGTAGTTATTTCAAAATAGTGATTTTGAAAATCATTTTATCAGGACAAACTCTGCGAATTTGTCTAGAAATAGTTACTGTCTTTAATTGAGTACAAAAAAAAACTTAAAATATCACATAGTTTAGTCATAATATTGAAAAAACATTTCAAAAAGGGGTAACTTCGAGATTTTTTTTTCCCGAGCGAAGTTTATAAAATCTTGTATCTGAATGCGAATTTGACTAGACTAAATCCTTAACTATTACATATCTTTTTTACAGAATTTTTAATCAGTATTCCTACATCTCAGATGGTTTTGAAAACCACAAAAGTGCGGCCTCTGTTGGCCTACCTGGCCTTAAGCTATTTTTTACATAATAAATGTTTATGAATTCTGAATTGTTTTTTAGTGCATTTTTTTTTGCAGGTTAACCAGTTGTAGAATGTTGTCACGATCACTGGGTATCACATGGAAGAGGCTCATAACAAACTTCCAAGCGTCACCACCAGTCACAGGTTTCAGAAAGTCAGTGAAAGTAGCATTCAGTGACAAATACTTACTACTTACAAACATCACTATATCAGTCAGCTTATCATCACTGGGTGACTGTATCGAACAGAGATATGAGCTGTACTTTGAGGATCAGGAAAAGTATGATTCTACTAGGACCAAACATATGGCATTCTCTGGTGGTACTGTGGGAGTACTCTGCCACTTCTGGTACAAAGCATTAGATAAATTTATCATCGGGAAATCAGTGAAAATGGTTACAAAAAAGCTAATACTGGACCAGTTTATATTCTCGCCAATAGTGATTATAACATTCTTTGCAAGTGTTGCAATATTCGAAAATAACCCTTATGAAAACTTCAAGCATGAAGTAAAGGACAAGTTTTCTACTCTTTACAAAGCCGAATGGTTGGTTTGGCCTCCCGCTCAAGTAATAAACTTCTTTTTCTTACCAACTAAATATAGAGTGCTGTATGACAATACCATATCATTGGGGTTCGATATTTACACATCCAGAGTCAAGCATAAATCAAATGGAATTTCAAAAAATTCCATTAGTTAACATTGACAAATTACCAAATATATTGGTATCAAGTACTATTCCACTAGCAGTGCAGTCTCGTGCAGTCAAATCGAATGCATTAGTTCATTCCTTTTTGAATGTCCTAAAGCACAATTTCTATTGACCATTGAATTACTCATAGATGCCCTTCAGAGCTTGTAGATGATAATATAAAGTCATAATATTTTGTATTATGTACCTCAGACGCCATGCTGTGATAAAATTAAATATATAGAAGTAGTCTAGTCTATTAATCATGTCATCTGTTGTATTTATGTCTTTTGTTGGATTCATACATAAGATTAAAAGTATTTTTTTGCAATATATATATCTCTATTTATTTATACACCTAAATATTACAAGAATTCATAAAAAGTTAGGAATCTAACTTTAAAACTGATAACTACTGCAATAATAATGGTTAGATATATCGATTTTCATATTGAGGAATATACCTAGTTCAACTCAGTTCAATAATCTGTGATTTTAACTAATCATTTAGGTGTCAAAAATGGATCTTCAAGCTGGGAACTCCGTCGACTAGCCCTAAGATTATTGATGACGCCTCGTACAACGGAATCTTCGTAAATTCTATCCGGCCATGACTCAGATCTTCCCGGTCTTAGTTCTGTTATGACAGGCAGGTTACTGGATCTAGGAGTGCCTCTGTGCGACGTGAAAGATCTTCTTTTGTCTTTGATGCTGAGAAGCGAAGTCAGGAGCCGGTCTAGTGTTGCGATGTCATCGGAACTGGGCTTGGCAGGGGTAGGGGAAGATGCGCCTGATTCGTTGAAGCTGGATCGTTTCGATGATGATTTTGGCTGGAATCCAATCGTTCTGATCACCTGTAATTGTTTGTATATTAATAGGTGCTTGCATTTTTTTACGTTGTCCGTTATACGCCCGTAGCTGGCGTGAACTGCTCAGAACCGAGATGCCTGTCCGAGCAATATCAGCTTGAGGTCCCTGAGAGCTTGGAGTTAGTTAATGGTAATTCAAATGCACCTAGGTAGGTATTATTTTCAATTATGATTAACGTACCTAAGCGTAAGAACTAAGCTGCAGCTTTTGGCTGGTTGCTGGCAGACATTCGGTAATTTAGCACGTACTTAGATAAAACTTGAATTATTTGTGGTTCTCATTAAATTTGATTGGTTTCACAAATAGGTACGAGTAGGTGCGAATGCCATCTTAATGTTCGTTAGGTAAGTGATACGCTCACGAACACGTGGACCCGTGGTGTGGAAAAAAAATGGCGTCACCATTGGGTACCTATTACAACCATAACAGGACGGCGTCGAATCCCATGCGCAATTATGGTCCCCTGCAGACCATTTTAATCATAAATGAATATCCTCGTCGAATAAGAAAAAAGGCTAGGAATCTAATGTAAGGTCAGAAAACGCGGAATCGCACGCGATAGATAGCTTCGATAGGTTTTGATTTGAAGCATCTACCTATCTCGTAGGTTTTTAGGTACCTACTATTGAGCACAGGGTAGTGTGAAGGTCGGCCTCCAATCGACTCTGCACGTTACATAATCTCATCACGAGGCGATTGGAAACTAGGGCGCTGATCGAATTTTATCGTGTTATAGGTGAATTTGAAAACCAAATCATGCCCAAATCGTTGTTCATTCATCGGCTTCATTCTTGATTGATAGCCGCCTTCGGTCGGTCGTGGGGATGGTATCAGATATCATGAAGTTGGTAGAAAAAATGAAAGTTGGTTTCTAGACGGTTGATCAAGATTTATAACAACGTAGAAAAAGCACGTTCCTATAGGTACTCTATTAACTAGATTAATAACATCTAAAACTAACGTAATCCTTAGGGTGCCTTACGTATGAGATTTCTTTTTAATTTTCTAGATAATTTGAAAATCTTGCAACATGCAAAAAAATAATATGTTCGCGTGTCACGGGTAACCTACCTGTCTGTAGTCAAGTCAAAGCCTACTGTTTTCACGAGCTGACTATTAGAGGGTCGTTTTAATCTTGCACAAGTTCATTCAGTAGCTAGACGATGAGATATTTATGACCCGATTGAAATTTGACTTGTGTAAGTGCTTATTTTGTAAGCCTAAAGAAATAAAGTTATTGAATCTGAATCTGACCTATACCGTCTTACGCGGTCTTCGCTAGCAGAGCGGCATCGGGAAATTTGTTTCCATTTGGCGTATTTGTCATTCCACCGCGCATTTTGTATTATGTACCTAACTACTTACCAACCAACTGCTTTCAAAGCTACTCCTGGGTTTCTAATAATAAATAATAATAATAATAATGCTGGACAATCCACACAGCATCATCCAGCCCCAAGCTAAGCAGAGCTTGTGTTATGGGTACTAGATGACTGATGTACATAATACAATATTATTAAATAGATAGATATTTTTTTTTTATTATACATAGAAAACAACCAGAACCCCTGAACAAATATCTGCAGATCGTGCAAATATTTGTCCCGAGGCGGGAATCGAACCCGCAACCTCCTGCGTCGCATGCGGATTGCGGACCTTCGCCCACCGCGCCACAGAGGTCGTCATAATACCGCTTAAGTCTGAACAGGCCTTTTAACGAACGGTTGACCTACATGATGACCCTGTATTTGGGCCTTTTTCAAGCAGGCCTGCGTACTTGGTCACAGAATAGTGTATGGGTTATGTTATGAATTACCTCATCAGCATTATGGCTTTGGTAGCTCATCCTCTTGACTTTTCTATATGTTTCGTCATCCAATGCCTCTTGGATGGCAGACTCCAGTTTTTGCTTCATTTCCTTGTCGTTCTCTTGATTGAGGTCATCCATGACTAACCTGTTGAATACGACATGCGTAAGTTCGTTTAACTAGTAGGTATATAAATTTAGTTGAACTTAGGTAGGTACCTATTTGATAACCTAGTTGGAAAGTGGGGCAGCATAGATAGCGTATCATACTTTTGACGTTAACAAAGATCTTACAACGATCTTAAAAGAGAACAATTTAGTTAGATATTTATTAAAATCTTAATAGAACGTCAGAAAGTCTTTTTGCACATAAAGTTTAGATTTAATATTCCGAAACCCCCCATAGTTTTATCAAGGACTAGCTGACCTGCTCGCAATTTCATTTGCGTGGACTTTAGGGTAAAAAATCTTGACAAAATCAGCTAATACCCTATTTTAAGAGTCGGAAATTCCTGAAACGCGCTTTAAATATCATGTATCCCGTAAGCCCGTTATAAGAGTTTTCTTTAAAAAATAACCATTTACTTTATTTTTTTCATGGTGACACGTTCATCTAATGACACGATGGACTTAAAACATTCTACTTTAGCCCATTTTATTTGTAAATTTCCCAGTCCTATTTTATTTAAATATTACAGATTGGCTTTTTGAGTTGGGATTAGATGGCAAAATCAGAAACCATGCGACTAACAGAAAAGTCGTGAAAGGAGTCACTGACTAAGTTAAAAAAAACTATAACGAATTTAAATTTTATCGAGGAAAAAACACCATTGAATTAAAGGCTGGCTAGTGGCAAGCATACCAGTTGTTAAAAAGATTGTAAAAATTACTCTATACAATAATAAATTACCTGAATCTCAGTAGAGTATTCGAACAAAGTTTATATTAATGGCCTTTTCTTTTGATCATTTATGCATTTTTTTTCAAAGAATAATAATAACCAAATCTGTTGCTATATAAATATAGGTTGTATTTTTTAGTATTCCATCCAACAAAATTTAAAAATCTGGTATGTTTGTATGGTTTTCTCATAAATCGAGGTCATGAACCCTACCAAGACGTATCTTTAACTCATGGTTTCGGATTTGGTCATCCATTGCCTTCTCAGAAATCACCTTGTATACCTACCTACAGAAAATTTCAGGTCAATAAAACAGAATTAATAAGTTACAGCCGATACGGAGGCTAACTATTTTATTTTCTTCGGTGACCTTGTAGCATGCTATTACGAACATTAAATCTACAGTTCCCTATATGACTTAGGCATTATCATTATTCACATCCTGCCTGACCCTATCTAAGATTGACCATAAATATTATTTCTCTTATCAAAACAAAGGTCTTTCCCGATCCATATTTATAACCTCTCTCTCATGACTGCTCTCTATATTATAGAGAGCTACATACTCGTACAAGCTGTAGAGCTGTAAGTTCTATAAGAGTCTATAACTCTCTATAACTTACTCATGCCTCTCATCTTCTTCAGCTTTCTGCAAGTTAGCTCTGTTACTCTCTCTTGCCACCCGGATATCCTGCTCCCAGAACCTCCTCAGATCTGGGCTAGACGTGTACGGAGCTGCTACTTCCTTGATCTTGAGGAATATGATCGCCGTGATGAATATGCAGATCACGTTCACTATTGTCAGGCAGCAGCTTACTATACCTGGAATAATATTCATCTTTATTTGCGCTCCCGTGATTTGGCGACCTCTGTGGCGCGGTGGACGAAGGTCCTGCAGGAGGTTGCAGGTTCGATCCCCGAATCTGCACAAATGTAGGATCTGTATATATTTGTTCCGGGTTTTCTGGTCGATATAAGTATAGTAAAAAAATATATATCTTATATTGTATTAAGTACTATATCAGTCACCTAGTACCCATAATACAAGCTCTGCTTAGCTTGAGGCTAGGTGATGGTGTGTGGATTATCCAGCATTATTTATTTATTTATGTTATTTATTTAGTTATGATTAATAACACACAAGGAAAGAACCCCAAAACCCAAATGAAACTTAATTGTTTATGAAGACCTATTTATATACAATAATATCTGCAGATCGTACAAACATTTGTCTCGAGGCGGGAATCCAACCCGCAACCATCTGCATCACAGGCGGACCTTCGCCCACCGCGTCACAGAGTTCGTCACTACCTACCTCATAAATAACTAAACCTCTGTACCTATAACTAACTTGATTCTTTTTACTTTTTGTTAGCCTTTTCCAGCCTACCGCTGGGCAAAAATTTATTCCCCGAAGCATTCGCAACAATCACTACCTATCTAGGTTTATTGAATTGATTTATTTGCATTTTCATCGTTCGCTATCCAGTTTTCATAGGAATATATAGGTCAGCGTGCTATTTATAAATACATAGGCAGAGTACTCACCATTGATTGCAAACTCAATGGGCAAGTAGTCGTGGTAAATCGGCTCGTATGATGAATTGCCAATGTACGACTCGCCCTTGATGTGCGGTATTTTTACTCCCGGATACAATAGCCATATGCACGCCAACGCCCAGAATAAACCCTGAATGAAAACATTATGCGCAATTTCTTGAACTCATACCTCATCTTGGTAGACGCATGCATCAATTGCAGTGCACGTCGTGTGCTATTCAACTAAGTATCTACGCATCTGTAAACCGATGCAATTAATATATTTCTTCAAAGCGTTAATTAGAAATACTCACACAGTTGACCACAGGAGGCAGCAAAGAAGCAGATATAGCAATACCGATCAAAGGACCAGCACTACCTGAAAGCAACGCCAATGCTACGCCAGGCCCAGAAGTTAGTGCCCAAAGCACGCCCATCCAGAGCGATCTTACATTTCCACTGCAAAAAGAAGGAATTAGATCGGTCCTTGAGTGTCAAAATAAAAAGAATAGAGTAGACTTTACCGCGATTTCATCTCTTCAGTCGGCCAGTCGCCAAAACCCCAAGGCATCTCGGTTGTGCCCAAAATAAGTCCAAAGATGAATCCGAAGACGAGAGAAAAGAACATTCCAGCGACGAGACTCTCGAACCCACTTCTGACGAGGGACCTGTCCGATATGATGGTTCCGAATGTGATTGACATTACCGGTCCCATCAGTGGTGATACCAACATGGCTGCTACTATGTTCGAAGCGTTGTTTTCTACCAGACCTAGAGCAGCAAGGGAACTGAAACACAACAGATCGGGTTTCAAATACATAGCATTCGTATTAGGTATCTACTTACGTGAAGGAATCCACTTACTCAGCAGTAAGGATGAGAGTGAGGTAATCAAAAGACAACTGTCCGCCACCTCTTACACCATCAACGACTTGTTTCACTGTCAGTTTTGATCTGATCGATTCCACAAAGGTGCGCCATTTCCTCTCATCTTCGTTCTTATGCCTGATTCAAGGAATAATAACTGATAATTGATTGAATGATTTTTTTGAAATCAGAAACTTAAATCATTTAAATTTGACAACAGTAGGTACAATTAAAACTGAAACTCACAGTAAATTCTCATCATCCGAGCCGTCATTATCAGCCGCAGAATGGACGACGTTGCATGGAAGAACACTGAAATCAGCGACAAAATATACTTTGAAATACTTATCTAATTGAACACTTCTAAGAAACAGAACTAATCCAAGAGCCTTCCTTCCTACCTCACTATAGACTTGCATCTGACCCCAATACCGAGTTCTGTGAGGCAATGCAGCATAGTTTCGCATTGATCCCCCGTCGGCAAAGGGAACATAACTTCGAAGTAGCTCCCTGCCTTGTCTGGCACCCATACAACATGCTCCACGTTAAGCTTGTTTAGCAGTTCCTGCAGAATCTGCAAATAGGTAGGTACGAAGTACAATACACGGAGCGGAGCTATGTTTGAATTGGGCAGGATCCAAGGATTTGTACAGTTTGTTGTCTCAAAGCCTTTCGCTCAATGAAGACAAACTGTGATCCCTCTACTCTTACACTCAACAATCAGTATCAGTAAAATACCTACCTGTATTTTGAGTGATTGATTGAGTGTGTTGCGATGCCTCCTGATGCAACGCAACGCAACGTTGCATTTGCTATGCACTATAAACATCAAAAACAATAAGCTCATTAGGGGAGGCCTATGTTCAGCACTGGACTAACATAGGCTGATGATGATGATAATGATAAACATCTACGTTTAATAGGTTAATCCTACTTACACTTTCCATGGTGAAGAATTCACTGTCCTCAGAAAGATGTTCCATCATTGGGTTGAACGCTGCATTGTAATAATTCTGCGTCAAATGGATCGGAATACTCCTTGATTTCTTATTCCTCAGCTCCACCGCTAAACGAATCGGCTTGTAGTCTTCATCGTCAATAGGAACGAGCTCTTTGGGTTTCCCAAACTTCAAGATGTGTTCATAATTGCTGGATGGGATGCAAACGATGAAAATCACCCCGGAAGGCATTGTTGTCGAGGCACGTTGTAAATGCGAATGGCTTTGAAACTGAATGTGAATTTCATACGATGATTAGCATGCAGACTCGACCTGATTAAAGCTGTACTAATGATGTTGCGGGAATCGCTTAGGATATACATGATAGATAGGTTTTACTGAAGAGCGTCCAATGTTTTGATGCAAACTAGGGTGATGGAACCAGTAAGTGACACCTTAAGGCATTTGCGTAATTTGATTTCTTATAACTTTTTTTTATACAAAGATATTAAAACAGTTTGTAGTTTAAACTACAGGTATTATTATTGGGAAAGGCATGGCTGTCGTAACATTTTCAGAAAAGCTTTATGATGGACATTACAAGCTTAAAACCAAAATTACTCAAAATCTCCAATAATGAACACAAAAAATCCAGTAATGAACCCCCAATAAATAACACTCCCCAATTATGAACATCCAGTATTTGACACTTACCCAGTAAAAAACACCTAGTAATCGACACAAATCCCATCAGAATATAAGCGCTATAGAATTAAATAAACATAAGAAATAAGTAAGATTTATGTATACTTGCGTAATGTCAAGCCCATAATAGCCTTTTATAAATTAAAAAATATCACATAAACAACTTTATAATAAATTCAGCCTCAACCATTACTGGAAAATCTTGAATGATATCAGTCAGGAGATCTTGTAGCTATTATTATTAGTATAAAGTAGGTACTTAACTACATATTTGAATAGAAATAATTAATAAGTATCAAAATAAAAAATCATAGCACAGCAATTGGCTGAAAGCTCAAACATATAAAACGTCTACATTTACTATAGCAATTCTAAACTCTAGGCTTATTTTATTATTCGTAAATAATGGATAAATTTTTATCCATTTCTTTTAATTTTAATAAGCTTCTTTTAAAACAAATAGGCTCGTTTATCTTTCCAAATACATTTTCATATTTTATAACTAGAATCAGGCCATTTAAAGGATTTTCCCACAGAAAACATCATCGTGCTCACTTCTTATTGGTTTTTTCAAGTCTCATTCTGGCTCTTTCAGCTTTTTCTTCCATTGTTTCCTCCATGTACAGCTCGTATATTTTTTTTATAAGAGCCATTTAGAACAAAATCTGTGAAAACCAGTTAATGACACTTTTTTGTACCCAATGATCGACACATTGTTCTTTACTGGTATTCGTGTTTCAATCGGTGTATTTCAAATATATACTTAACCAGCAAAATAATTAGAGCTAAGTTTGCTTAGCAACCCAAAAAGTCAACAAAACTATAAGTATGGACAGTTGTCGATTTGTGGTGTAAGTCACTTTCTCAGTACCAGTAATGAACAACTGTAATAAATTAAACAAATTGATGCCCCGATGCAAGACTGATTATAAAACTACTTTACAAATTCATTTAACTTTACAAAAAATCAAACATAAAACAATAATATTTACTAATGACGAAATTATAAGCAAAAATGTGTACTCACATTCTTAAGGATTCAGTTAAAAAACAGCGTTTATTTCTGTTAACGACCCGGGTCGGCACGTTCCATCCTCCATGGTCTTGTAATGAAATGTCAGATTCTCGTGACGTATTGAAAAATGTCAGTCGGGAGTGAGTTGACCATGGTTTAGTGTCACCATGTGGTAAATTAAATTCTGAGGCTTACTATAGATGATCGAAAAAAAAAGTGTCGACCACTGGCGCTTGTCGATTACTGGTTCCATCACCCTACCTAGTTTTAGGTAAATACCGGCTTATATTATCCGACTTCATCGTGTTTGCTTGGATGATACCTTGAAGTTGTTAATTAGAAATGTTCTGAACTTAAACTGTGGAGAACATATCTTCCAGAGCAAGTTGAGACGATCGTTCGGATGTTACCGAAAAGTTTGACTTGTCAGAAACTGTAATCCTACTTAGTGAAACTTGGTCAGATTAGCTGCTTTACCTGATACCGCATAATTCACAGGAGTTGTATCTATATGTTGATTTGGCAGGTAATTATAAAAATACACTTACTAAAATCTAAAAATAACTGTAGTACTATCGTTGCGTACCTACTTCAGGTTATAGTTTTAACATTTTTATAAGGTACCTTTAGTCTCTACCTGCGAGATTCTATTCTCGAACTTAAGTTATTAAAAGGACACAGAAAAATCAGTCTTTCTCTCCGTATCCTTTGATTTTCTCGAGTCTGGGTCTTGAGATATACTTATTTGTTTCTGAGTTCTTGGGTTTGTACGAGTAGTTTATTTTCTATTCTGTATATGTAAATAATGTTGAAATTGACGAACTTTGTCTATACTAATATTATAAAGAGGAAAGATTTGATTGTTTGTTTGGTTTGAAAAGGCTCCGATACTACTTATAAATGTAGGGGTAAACGAAAACTTTAATAATGTAACCCACCGGGGCGGACCGCTTGTACAGTGCGCGTCAGAATAAGGTAACCCCTTGTCGACAAAATATTTTCGACTACTTCTAATTCCCTTGTAACTTGTCACAAATTTTCACATGCAAAAATTTATTACGCCGCCCCGCTCAGGATCGAACCGCTTACTTTATACTCAAAGTTTGAAATTCCCAACAATAACAACTATTGTGTTCCACATACATTGAGATAGGGGGGTACTTATATGTGAAGCGGACTGTACCTAATGTCAAGCCTCTTTTTGAAGGTCAGACTTACGATTGTGATAAATGTTTCTATTAGCGCCGCGGTGGGCGAGGTGCCGCCTGCGACGCAGGAGCTTTCAGGTTCGATTCCCGACTTGGGACAAATATTTGTGCGACCTGTAGATATTTGTTCAGGGTGTTCTAGTCGTATTCTATGTATATTAAAAAATAAATATTTATGTAATATCATTGCATTATGTATATCAGTCATCTAGTACCTACCTATAACACAAGCTCTGCTTAGCTTGGGGCTAGTGTGGATTGTCCAGCATTATGTATTTAATTATTTGTAACGTCATTCAATATCATTATTTACCAAAATTAAAATTGGTCTAAGATTACCTAAGATCCTTGATAGGAATCTTTTAAATAATTAGTCAGAGTTTGTACTCTATTGCACAAATAATAATGAATTCGTTGGTCGGAGTCAGGACCTTGTTCCAAGAAGAATCGTGGAAAGTAGAAAAGAAAGAAAGAAAAATAGAATTTATTGCCCATGCTTAACCTAAACTAAACCAAAACTATACAAAAAGAAATACAAACAATAACAATAATAGGCAAAGGGAGGAGAGCATTGTGCTATATGCAAAAAACATGCAGCGCTGATTTTAAATCTACTCCCCTGCTGTCACGTTGTGAATGCAATTATGTAGATAACCCAAAGCTAGTTTGAAACTCACTGGACTTTGTAAGCAGTTGTCAAGGCTCTGTGCCTTTAGCCTCTGTGAAACCTGTGGTTTCCGCAACGTTATCGTCTTGTGAAGGATCAATCTTCCCGGATTGGCTGCTCGACCACCTATTGAAATGTTGTCTTCAGCATTTAGTTTTAATGTTTCTGCGTTTACCGTTTGTCTATTGGAAAATATAGGTACCTACTTAATTTTTAATAGCTCTTTAGTAGAAACGTAATGTAAGTACCTAGTAGGTAATGTTCATAGTTCATGTTCATAGTTCTTTAGTACCAACACTACCAACTCATGCTGAGGTAGAGTCCATTTTTTGGCGTTCGTGTTTACATTTTATAACTTTTTTTTAATGTTTTTAACTGATCACTATAAACCTCTTAGCGCAAATAGGTAAATTATTTTATTCTCATTATTCTAGCAGAGCAAGCTACAGATGATAGATATAATTGCTATAATGTAAACGAAAACGTCGATTAATATTTGCCATAATCGAAATGTCCAAGTGTCCAGTTAATGTGATGCGGCTCGTTGTCTGTTCGACGAATTAAATTCGTTTTATGTTCGTCTATAAAGATATAACTAGTCTAGTACTGAATATTGCTGGCTGTCTCAATTACCAGTAGGGTTGTAATTTTCCCGTCTACTCCAATTCTCAGTAAATTTTGCAGGTAACAAATTATATATCCCTATAACCGTGTCTGCATTTCATGATAAATGAGCTGGCCAACCTGTATATTTCCCAAGGGGTCGTGTTTAGCCGGTTCGATGACTGCAATCGACTCTTATTAGCTGTCCACCAGGTTATATCCGTTTAACGGGTATAACCTGGTGGACAGCTAATAATAACCGGGTAACGCATTTTACCTTAAAGTTGAAAATCGGCTTTAAAGACATATTTTTCGTTCTTGGTAAAATAAGTACCAGGCTTACGCTATATGAACACTGTGAAATTATTACTACCTACTATTTGATTGATATTTATCGCGTTTATTTACCTATTTTTCCCGACGTTTCAACAGGTTTACGTCGCGAACAGGTCGTGAAACGTAAATTTATTGAGTACCTAACGTAAACACATTAGCTTTCCAAAGCAATTAAGATAAGAATCAAACGGCATAGCTTTAGTCCGAACAAACAAAAAAATATAATCGAGCAATTTTAATATTTTTTTTTTCATTGCAGCAATTTACTTCACTTTCCTTTAGCAAGCTTTTTAGCTCGAAAATGATTACTACGCGGGTCAGGGTCACTGTATAAAATATTCAAACTAACTACAGGGTGATTGTATTATGTATATCAGTCATCTAGGACCCATAACACAAGCTCTGCTTAGCTTGGGGCTAGATGATGCTGTGTGGATTGTCCAGCATTATTTATTATTATTATTATTATTATTGGTAATTCATTGACACTGCGTTAATGCTGCAGTAAAGGCCTAAACCCCGACCAGCAATGCTGCGTAATAAGCCAACATAGTTCAATAACTGTATTTCGTGCGTGCGTGGGGCTCCACACCTATAACTGTGTTGGGCTTTTAATGTTGAACGACCAAAATCAACAAATCACTTTTATGTTATGTAGTTGCAAACTTTCGAATAGCATCACGCTGTTTCGCTCAGTAGGTATACCAACTATTTACCATATCCATATTGTAATATAATAGGTCTAGAAGCATGTCACCCACAACGATCGATATTCACACCTGCGCCACTGAATGTACTTAGAAAGAAGTACCTACCAAGATACGGTGCAGTTATCTAACTGAGGGATCAGTTAAGCTTTAGTTGGAAGAATTGAATGACCAAAATCAACAAATAACGTTTATGATAAGTAGGTAAAGTAGGTAGGTAGTTGGAAACTTTCAATTGGCGTTACGTTGCTTTGACCCCGTGAGTGGGATGCGGATTTTATTCATAATTCCTATAATATTCATGGATTCAGGAACTACGTAACTACGTAAAAGCTTTCCGCTTATGACGTGCGTCTGTTATTTCTAGAAATAGCCAGGACGTCATAGGTCCATAATATGACGGCCTCGATACAGAAAAGTCGTCATTTCAATGCACACGTTCTGATATGACTTGTACAATGTTTCGCACAAATACCTACCTACTAGGTCCTACGTCCAGAATATAGTGTGTTGTACGTCCAATATCATCAACCGCAGCTAGTTTTTACCACTGCTTAGTTTTGGCCTCCCGAACTTAATGCGGAAGTAACTATTTATTTATGTGTATTTTTACGACTAAACGCCTCAATGCGCCTTTGTGAAAGGCAAGAATAATATATGTATACATCATCACGAAGAAGAACATTTTGCAGGCAGGCGTTGGTATTTAGAAAAAATAATGGTATTTAATAAACACAATCGGGAAGAAAAAAGATTAGGATAGGACCTATCCAAGCAGCTCGTGGGACATTCCAATCATTTGTAGGGAGCGAGCTGCTGTGCCTAGTGCTCCAGATGTTATGGGACCCTGCCAAAGACAAATATCTAGTTATACTAGTCTCATTCACACGTCATCAAGACAGTTGGGCATTGAAGATTCCTAGCAATACGCGATCAAAAAAATTATTATAAATTGAGCATGGTCCTTCGAGCCGGCTTTAAAGGAATCACAATAAGTATACCCTTGCATAAAAATCAAAATGTAACCTTTACACTTTACAGGACTCTCGGAAACGTCACAATTCACAAAATACAAATTGCTTAAGTAATACTGGGAAATAAAGTGTAACTTTGCTTCTTTGTTAACATCAATCTTTTTAAGTTAAAGTAAAGAAACGAATAAGAAATCTTTACCTTGTTAGGTTGTTAGTTTACAAGTTGGAGCAAAACTTGTCTTGCTGTTCATCGACTATGGTAAGGCGTTTGATACGTTGCGTCATGACTTGCTGTTGGAAAGGTTAGAGAGTAGTGGTATCCGTGGTAACTTGTTGAAGTGGTGTAATGATTATCTGAAGAACCGCAGCTACCAAGTCAGAGTAGGAGATGAGTACAGTGACAATGTCAAAATTACTGAAGGTACAGCTCAGGGTTCCGTTCTTGGCCAATTGCATTACCTTACCTATGTGAATGATTTAAATAATGTAATCAAGAAATGTACTGTATACCAATTTGCAGACGATACTTGTTTGATGGCAGCTGACAAAGATTTATTAGTCGCTCAAGCACGCATACAAGAGGACTTTACCGCAATATGTAAATGGTCACACGACTCTGGGCTAGTGTTGAATGCTGATAAAACCAAGCTAATAAGAAGAAAACGTAAAAGTAATTGCGCATACTCATAACTGCTTGCATAGTAAAGTACAATGTACAAACAGCGGATGCCCTAAGATCGAGCAGGTAAACGATCATACTTACCTTGGCCTCGTGATTGACAACAGATTTAACTGGTCAAAACACATAGAAAAAACCTGTTGTAAGTTAAGAGCAGTCATGGCGAAATTCTATGTCATAAAATGTAAAGTTCCGTATCACATACTATTACTAATGTACAAAGCCCTGGTTGAAAACATATTGTCATACGGTTTAACTAGCTATGGACGCACCTATAAAACATACCTAGATCAGATCTATAACATACAACATAGAATTCTAAAACTAATAGTCCCCGTCAATATTAAAACTAAATACAAATAACTAATAAAGACAAAGTGGAAGATATGTTTAAGACGCTGGACTGGAAAGACAAGGGCATCAACATAAACGGCGACTACATCTCACACCTGCGATTCGCTGATGACATAGTCTTAATGGCGGAGTCGCTAGAGGAGCTGAACCGGATGCTGGACAGTCTAGCTTCAGCCTCCCGATGTATCGGTCTTGGCATGAATTTGGATAAAACCAAAGTCATGATCAATGCCCACATTGATCCAAGACCGGTGATCGTACATGGCCACCTTCTCGAAATTGTTTCTGAGTAGGTACACTTACCTCGGGCAGATTTTGCAGTTGGGTAAAAACAATTTCGAGAAGGAAGCCAAGAGGAGGATCCAGCTAGGCTGGGCAGCGTTCGGAAAACTACGTCGAGTCTTCTCGTCATCCATACCGCAATGTTTGAAAACGAAAGTTTTTAATCAGTGCGTCCTACCAGTCATGACCTACGGAGCTGAGACGTGGACACTCACGATAGGGTTGGTCCACCAGTTCAAAGTCGCTCAGCGCGCTATGGAAAGAGCTATGCTCGGAGTTTCTCTGAAGGATAGGATTCGTAACGAATACATCCGACAGAGAACTAAAGTCATCGACATAGCTCAGAGAATTAGCCAACTGAAGTGGCAGTGGGCCGGCCATATTTCGCGAAGAACCGATAACCGCTGGGGTAGACGTGTTCTTGAGTGGAGACCGCGACTCGGTAAACGTAGTGTAGGACGCCCTCCGACCAGGTGGGATGACGATCTGCGAAAGACTGCTGGCAGATGCTGGATGCGACAAGCCGAAGACAGGGCGCTATGGCGCTCATTAGGGGAGGCCTATGTCCAACAGTGGACTAACATAGGCTGATGATGATGATGATGATGATGATGAATAAAGACAACCCTTCCAAACTTTTCGAATATTGTGGTATTATACCTATACATAAAAAAGTTCAACTGAACTTACTAATCGAACAATACTTTTACACTGACATCCAAACCCCAATTGATCACTCAATTACAACTAGAAGCATCACTAATAAAATGTTAACAAAACCCAAATTTAATAACCTTTACGGCTCAAGAACTTCACAATATCTAATTCCCCATTTCATAAACCAGTTACCTATAGAAATTAAAAATAAAATAAATAAAAAAAATATTAAAAACATTCTCATAAAATATTTCCTAGGAAAGATAGTTTAGTCTAAAATAGAACATCCTGTATGGTCACTCACTCATACGCATGCACTGCAGGCCACGAATGTACCTACTTTACCGACCGAGCGACGAAGACGACTCGTTCAATTGCGATAACCGGCTGACTTCGCGATGAATGCACGCCAAGAAACGTTCGCAACACTCGGACCGCAGCGTAATGCCTATTTTATTTTGTTGTTTGCGTTAACATAATATATTATCATATCAATCCTAACCTACGGTATTCTAAATATTTAGTGTAATAAAATAATGTATTTGGTTTTAAGGCATTGTTGACATAAGCTCAGTCAATTAATGTTTTATTTTTAAATTGCACCCGATATTTATCGGTTTTTCTTAGGTAGTTCTTTTATTTTTAACTGTACTTATATGTTCAAAATAATTTTAAAGAATGTTACTTTTGTATTTAGTTTAATATAATACTTACCTACCTTATAATAGTTATAATACTTTACTGAAAGACGAGAACTCTGTGTCTAGTTAAACCTAACATAGGCTTTAAGACACTACTAACCGAAACAAATGTTAACTTTCTATAAAATAAATAAATAAAATAAAATAAATAAATGTAGATGATAAAAAGGTTTACTTTTTATCATCTACATAAAAAAAATATGATATTTTATAGTAGGTAAGCCTTTTTGCAACTTACTACTCACTTACTTTCCTAGGTACCTAAAAACATCTCTAATCTTTAAAAACTAAGTTAAATGTTTTCTCAAACACGGGCCCTGACTTCGATCAATGATTTCGATATCATAAGGAATGTAAAGACATATTTTACTTACCTTTGTTAGTACCTACTGCTAAAAGATACTTCGAAGCAAGTCAGTACCTTCCTATTATGCTATTCCCCAACCCCGACCTTATTGGGTAACTTAGTATTTCTTATTTCCCTTGACCTTTGTTACCTAAAATTTTATTTTGTTTTGGCTTCACGCCCTTACAAAACGTGGCCCTTCGTATGGTTTCCGCTATAGAATTTAACTTTGGTAGCAAGTAGGTTCCCATAAAATAGGCGAAATTCAACACACAATAATTTCAAGAAGTCATATAATAATGTCGATTTATAAAACTTTTACTCACGTATAACATACACAGAAATGTATGGCCATGGCTTCACCAGATACTGAGGCTTTTCGTATATAATTGACTAGCGGTGCGCTCCGGCTTCGCACGGGTATTTAACAAAAACTGAGAGACACGACGTGAGAGACTTATTTAAATCCTTAAATCGTATATTTTATCTACCAAGGTTTATTGATGCTCAGAATGGTGTAAATAAACACCAAGGTACATATAATATACCTATAAGTATTATTCCTTGGTAAAGTGATAGCGTCTAGGATTCGAGACAAAAAAGACGCGTGAAGTGAACAGGAAAATATAAAAATTATGAAAACAAAACTTATTTATTTTATTTTAAGTTTTTGCCTCTGTAATAGTTTTATTTGTAGGTTTGTAGAGGCCTCTACGCTATAGAAAAATCCATAGCGGCATCTACGACGTAGCAGCGTAGGCATTACCTCCCTTCTACGTCGTAGGTTCGTAGCCTGTAGAGGCGTCTACGTAGCAGCCTACATATTTTTTTCTGCTGCTAGTATTCGTTACGTAGTTGGAGAGCCTGAACTAAGACGATTACCCAGGAACGTATATCTTATTTGAAAATCTTGTCATCAATGATTTTTTCTCTTCTATTGCAATACGATAAGTCCAAGTATTAGGAATGTCGTAATGCTTACCGTATTTCCTACAAACCACACCCTAGTATGTGAACAAAATGTGAAGTTAGGTATGAATTATTAAAATATAATTTGACTTACATTCATCTTCTGCTCTGTGGTTACAAGAACGTACACGGAGTGATCAGCTCAGCTCAGCTAAGACTTTCAACTTCAACTGTTTTTTTATGGTACCGTTTTTTTTTTCAAAAGAATTAGGGATCAGCATGAGAAATTCAGTTTTTGTTAAATACACATGCGAAGTCATAATCATATACCTTTAGTTAAGCATCAGAGCCCATAGATTTATCTCATTTTAAGTGAACTGTAAAGTTTTTATGAGAAATAAAAGTTCTTTAAACCTAAGCCGGGCGGACCGCTAGTACCTAGTTAATAAACTTAAAAACTCATTGGTCTCTAATATTTGAAAATTGATCGACTACTTTACAGCGCAAGCTACTTCTGTAAGAACAGAAATGTCACTGCACCATACCATTCTTGCTTATATTGGGAGGTCCGTAATGTTCTTGAATATACAACAATACATAGTTGACGAAGTTAACGAAACATAACTGTCGCTGAAAATTACTGAAATACGAGACTTTTGCCTTCCGCGTATTATGTACGCGGTAATCTCACGTTATAAAAAAAATATTGATTAAAGATAGTTAAAAATGTTAGAGGGCTTTAGTTTTTATTATAGAAATGTAATTTTACCCTAGCAAGATTCAGTATGCTAAAAGCAACAACGCTTAGAATATTCATGGCAGTCAAGCGCAATAAAGTAAATTACTGACGAGATTAGTATCTACATAATTGGGGGATTGCTGGCTGGGGGGTAACTAAAACCATTCAACCTTCTCAAAAAGTCTTATTTCTAATGTCTTGAAAGAGGTTTCATACCTCAAATTGCGTTACCTCCATTGTGTATGTCCAAAATAAGTTTCTTAACATTCCTCTATCAAATTTAGAGCTTTTAGAACTGCTCTAATCTATTAAAAGTCCACTATTGTCGTGATTATCTACTTTGCGTAAAGAAGGTTATCAAAATATTGAGCAGATTAAGTACATACGGGGGAAAATATTGGAGTAGGTAGATATATTTTACTTAAACTTCTTATTGTAAAGATCTCATTGATAAGTTTCCATTGTCAGCAAAAACAAATAGCTAAGTCACGTGACTATACCAACTCTCCCAGCTACCACTTACTACTTGCAAGTTTATTGACAAGCTTCACGTGTTAGCTTCATCTCGGCAAGTATCCCCTCGGTAACGGTTGCGGGACAAAATAGAGCTTAAACGCGCAGCCGTGGCGAGGGGCGCGGGGTGCGCGGCGCGGAGCCCGAGCCCGGCGCCCGCCCTACAGTCGCGGCGCAGCCTGCCGCCCGCGCGATCCACGC